>CM077163.1:218612303-219153471 GCA_039583875.1 Platanthera guangdongensis | reverse complement strand
TTGTACAATGGAAAATTCAGCTTCCACAAAATGACCTTCATGCGTTGCGAGCAAGTGGATGGTGGGACTATGAACGTGAAGACGTGTTCGGATATAAGGTTGGAGGTTATGCATAAGGTAATCGATTAATATGCAATGTCTAGGAATTGGTAGTCAACTCCATAAGCGCCTGAACACAATGTCAGATTGTCGTTATCATAATAAAGAATATGTTCCTCCTTCAACGTAGGGTCCAAGTCATAATTAGGTTCTTTGGGCAGAGCAAATGCTACTAGTGAAAAGCTAAGCCCTTTATATGGATCATGAAAAAGAGACACTCTGTGGATGTTCGATGCGGATTGAAGTCCAAAAAACTGCTCTGCAGTACAATCCGACTAAGAGATTTGTGGCATTCATAGATTGGAATATCCAATATGAGTGGACGATTTGTAGGACTCGAAGCAGAAGAGATGGTGTCGGTAATTGAGTCGTGTTGACCATGCATGTGAGTTCAATGGTGGTCAAGGTGATGTCGCGGTAGTGTTGGTGATCATTGCACAGGGGTAGAGAACATCAGATTAATGCCTCCACGTTGTACATACGGGTTGAAAGAGCAATTACAGTGTGTTCATGAACAAAGAACTTGTCCAAGCATGTGAGATGGCACAACTAAAAAAGAGGTGAGGAAAGGGGGATGGGCAGAGAGCTATCAAGATGCCGATACAAACTAAACCTGAATGCTTTTAGAAGGAGTAGTATTGTACCTCGATGGTTTGTAGTCTGGCATAGAATGAGAATCAGGTATAGTTGGGAAATGTCGAACTACAACCTTGTCGTGCAGGGAGAAAAGTTCAGCTAGATCCAAACGATGTTGGGTCGTTGCAACGAAAATAGTGGCAACAAGCGCGGGTGTGCGGGCTCCAACACAAGAAGAAACACACCGATTGCATGTGCAACGAAGGCAAGGGAAGAATTGTGTTGGGAGACAATCTGAGCAAGAGTCCACAGCTGCATGTGCGATGAAGGGAAACAAACATGTGAGGCTTTGCACTTAGGCATAGTGAAGGGGAGTGGTCGCGAATCGTGAATTATTACATTGACTTTGGGAAGCTGCACTTTATGACCGTCATTTGGACGGACCTGTTGATGTGATCTGTTTTTTTTTTGAAGTTCTATTGTGAGCGTTAGGTTATGTTGTTCAATCAAATAATTTGAGCCATCAGATCATGTTAACCTAAACCTCCCACCATTTATAATTTATCTAGGGCTGAAGTTGTGGTTTTAATGTAAACCGATCGGTCTCTCGTGGGTGTCGACCCCTACACCCCTTATGCAGACACCAAGGTCGGACCTACTGTCACGCAGGTGATGATGCCAGTGTCGCCACCATCCCTACCTTGAACGCCTCCCACGACCATCTCCATCGCAGTCCCACCCCTGACGAATCTACACGGGTCGTTCTCGCAAGGGTGACGCCCTTCTAGCCAACCATCAACCCCTTCTCCGCCTACGGAAGTCTACAACAATTTCGTTGAAATTCCTCGCTACCTCTGGCAGCCTCACCAGACTCCATCGTCACCTCCCTCCCATCTGAGCAACTCCAACCACCCGTCTACCCTTACCTAGCCCAGCCAATCACCTTTATCCCCTTCTCCAACCCCGTAAAACCTTGTTACCCTCTTCCCTCATCATCCTCTCTGCTCCCGACCCTCCAACCGCAATAATCTCGAGCCTCTCCTCCCTACACCATAACATTCCTGTGACCTTTTCCCTACACTGAAACCTCCAAAAAATCCCTAAAATTTACAATCCATAATCCCGTCGGCATTTCCTTGTTAACCACACGCTAGAACCCACAAACCACTCCTACAGTCGTCTCAAAAGCCTCCTATCACATCCTCCACCATCTGTGCCGATTTTTGGATGAGTTTTGTTTTAATTTTCATTCATTTACATTGCATGGATGTGACTTTCTATTCCTACTAATATTTTTATGCAAGCTATTTGCTAATCTTCTTTCGGCAGACATGTATTTATGATTTGCCTTGTATTTATTTTTTAGAACCCACATATGCATGCAATTTTGATTCAAGAGCCTTATTAGAATTATTTGCGCAATTTTTTTAGTTTCATTGTTTAATTAACCGTGCGTCGGAATGATTCGCATGACTTAATCATTTAGATTTGAATTGGGTTTAGCTATCAAACATCCTATTCATCGGATTGTGTGCACACATAGATTCACACATTCATTTAGTCGTCCCGTAATTTTCATTGACATTGTTCTCGTGACTGCCTGCATTCATATAAGCTTATGGCATCGTCCTCCACCTGTAGATTTGTCATGGGCCACACATCGTTGGAACAATAGTGGAAAACCTATCAAGTGGAGACTATCTAATTAGCAAGGTGGCTGGGCAAGAAGAGACAACTAGGTAGACCTCACAAACCTACGACAGTAGATAGGTAGGAACGAGAGGTGACTAAGTTGTTAGTACATGAAAAATGGAATGAACCCTTGTATTAAAGAGAAACAAGAGACATGCTTCCGCTAAAATACAATCACGGGTTGGTTCGTTGGACGAGGTAAAACCCAATTCCAAAACTTTTAACATGAAATGAAATACAAATACACACCATCGCTTGTATAGGGATACAAGCATACAACTCACATTTTACCAAAATGCCACATACTAGTCCATAAGGGCCCAACTACACTAATGCACTATTATTGGTTCACGACACATGTATAAGTTGCCCTCCTTTATGTAAAAAAATAACTCAAGATATGATGTAAAGGGAAAAGTATGAGAAACTAACAATTTCAAAAGTACCCAAGGAATGGTAATCTTCTTAGAGAGAATAACATATTGCCTTCTTCTCCTGCTGCCTCCTGAAGACGACACCTTGCAAGGCAAGGATAATTTTTGGTGAGATGAGTGAGGACTCCTCTTATTACATTCTCTTCCCCTCTACCTGTGAGGAGCAGGTATTATTATTAGGTGCATGGGTAACTGTCTGTTTTCGTACCGATACCCGCTACCGACACGGCTATTACAACAGTTGTTTGTTCACTTTTCTTTTCATAGGCCCATTAGCTAGAACTGTTAGAAATTTGAATAAGTCGTGCTAGTAGGACAATAATCTCAGTAGTTATCTTAATTTTTCCTGCACTTATTTTTCCAAATCTAGTTTAGTTGAATCTTTTTAGTTTGTTTTTTTTTGTTTTGTTTTTATCGGAGCTTACCACTGCAGATATTCATTGCATATTCTGGATGACGGATGCTGCGATTCTGTGATTTTCATTTGTCTTATGATATGCTCAATTTTGAGCATTGGGTAACTTCGCCCTTAGCATCAATTTTAATTTTTATTGTTATATCTTTAGATTGTGTGCTTAGTCTAAGCCTGGGGGAGAGCCGTTGATTGTGTTACCTACCTCACGCACACATTTCATAGCATGCTAGAAGTGTTTTTATTTCAGTCTATTTAATCTTCCTCCTTGATGATCAAGGAGAAAACTTCTTCACGTATTTCTTCTTACTTGTATGTGGCTCTTCACATGTCCGATGAACAAAAACAAATTGAGATGACTATTCTGTTATGCTCCAACTCGGAGCGATGGCCGGAGTAGTGGTCGGAGGTGGAGATGATGGTGGTGGAGGATACAACGGAGCCTTAACTGTGACTGCCTAAGCGGGGCGTGCTCGTTAGAGGAGAGAGCTACCAAGATCTCACATTCAAAGACGAGGAATTATAACTTTCATTGCTTACTTCATACAACACACCAAATGTCTTTATATAAGCTTAGAACATAATAAAAGATGAACAATAATACCTATTACTAGACCCGGTGCTCGAGGTCTCATACATAATGATAACATCTAGAGATGATCATAATTAGCCGGAGCCCATAACATCATCATTGGGCGCACAACTCATAACATATCTCCTGGCCTTCAAATCGAGCATGTCATCAAGCTTGAATGAGGCTTGTGCTGCAAGATCGTCTGACTCTTTAATTTCGTGCCAAAACGATTCTCGGTATTGTGCTGTTGTAGTAGAGATTGAGGTATAAATGATGGTGATGAACGAGCGAAACGACGGTAGCTCGGGTGGAGAGCGAGCAACATCAGGCAGGAATGGCGCCGATTTGGGATCGGTCGGCTGAAGGAAGGGAACCCGGGGGCAGGAACGGCTTCGTTGGGGTAGGTGGAGCAAGAGCCGGCAAAGCAAGAGCTGGCAGAAGAAGCATCGATGTGGTCAGAGGAACAATCGCCGCCAAGAGCGGTGGTACGTCAGGCGTCAACGGACGACGAAGATGGCGACTACAAGAGGAGAGGCGGCAACAACAAAGGTGAAATCTTCGCCGAAAGAGCAGTTATCAAATTATTAAGTTTGTGGAGGAGCATGGTCATGGCGTCCTAACAACGTGCTTCGGCAACCCGAAGACGTGCGTCACAAGAGATCAACATTTCCTCTATCGAACGGAAGGCGGCAATCTCTGCGACACTAAATTTGAGCTCCATAATTAAATAAGTTTGTCGATGTGGAGAGAGGTTGTGCAGAATTCCATGATGCGGGAAAAGAAAATAATAATAATAAAGTTAAAATCACTAGCAGGACTAAGCGTGGGGCTCGAAATAAGTGGAAGACGTGTGAGGACGATCTGTTGCCCCCGGGAAAATGACAGGCGGCTCGAGGAAAAAGACAGGTGGAGCTGGCTAGAGGCGGATCAGATGGATGCGGAAGCGGAAACATCGGGTTGTTCGATGCAGGAAGTTGACGAAGACGTCAGTGGGCGGTTTGACAAGGAAGAGGAGGAAGGAGACAGGGGCATCGATGGAAGGAGACAAGGAGATATCGATTGCATCAATGGATGTTGGTAACGTCAGATTTTCAGACGTCGCATGGTGTGGTTGTGCTATACGGGGAGAAGCCCGGCCCTTGCGGCTGGTGCTGGAGGTGGCGAGGCTTTTGTAGAACACTTCGGAAGAAGCTGTGGCCAGAAGAAGTGCATGCGCTGAAGCCGACGATATTGTCGCTGGTTGAAGTCGTATGCTGGCGAGGAAGCAGAGAGGAGGGAGGTGCGGTCTTCTGGCAGGGGAAAGAAGATGGTGTGCACAATCAATTCCAAGGAATGGAGCGGGCTGTTGTTTGTCGAAGGGTTGGAATGAAGGAAATACCGATAGAAAACAGCGACTAGATGTCGGCCGATCCGATAGAAGTTATGCTGGAGATGATTGAAAGCTCTGATACCAAGTTGTTATGGTGCTACTGGGAGTGGTGACCAGAGTAGTGGTCGGAGGTGGATATGATGGTGGTGGAGGATACAACGGAGCCTTAACCACGACTTCCTAAGCAGGATTTGCCGTTAAAGGAGAGAGATACCACGATCTCCATTCAAAGACGGGGAATTAGAACTATTTCATTGATACTTCATACAACACACCAAATGTCTTTATATAGGCTTACAACATAATAAAAGATAAACAATAATAATACCTATTACTAGACCTGATGCTTCAAGCACCATACATAATGATAACATCTAGAGATAATCATAATTAATTAGATAAGTGGGCCCGGAGCCCATAACATCATCATTGGGCGCACAACCCATTCAAGATGTAACGCCCTGAATTTAATCAAATTAATTTTGGGGTGCGGTTAAGGGGCGTGGTCTGCGGATAGCATTAAGGGCTAGGGTTTTATATAAAACCTAATTCCCCCCCCCCTCCCCTCTCATTCTTTCTCCCTGGTCGTCGCCTCTCCCGTTTTCCCTCTCACTCCCGATTTTTCTCTCTCGATCGACTGCCGACTGGAAGGAGGAGCAAAGCCCGACCTCCCATCCCGTCGCCGCTGTCGAAACCTGCCTCCCTCTCTCCCATCGCCGACAATAGGAGGTGCAGAGCCCTTCTCTTCCTCCTCTCTCGTCGCCGCTGGAAGGGTCGATCCCGCCTTTCCCAGCCGCCTCCTATAAAGGGAAAACCCGGTCTTCCCTCCTCTCTTTGTCCCGGCCGCCGTCGGCTAGGGTTGAGGTCGTGAGCACAGCCGGAAGAACGACCCTCTTGCTGACCTCCCTCTCCTCTTGGCCGATCAAAAGGTTTAGGGTTAGGTTTGTTTTTGCGGGAGGAAGCGTCCGGAAGTGTTGGTGGTGAGCAACTCGAGTTTGGCTAGGGATCGCGGCGAAACGTTTGATCTGGAGCTCGGACTGGTGCGTGGAAACCAAGTCCGTGACGACCAAGCTATGGCTCTGAAACGCGTGTCAATGGTAACGACTTTTCTTCTTGTGCAGGTGAAGCCCTTAATTTTAGAATGTTTGCATGGAAGCCCCTCCCACCGACGGGTGGGGGAAGGGTGCTCTCCGACGGGTCGATATGTACATCCCCGATATTTAATTGCATTTAGTATCCGGAAGCGCGAGTACGGTTTTAGGCACGTTGTGTGAAGCCCATCCGGACGTGTGTTCTGGATTGGTGATGTTCTGTGGGTTCCCGGAGAAGACTCCGCGGAAGTTGAATATTTTGGAACAGGGGTCTACCCGGGGTGGCAGTTAGTACTGGAGATGTGCTTCAGGAAACACCCTAATGTTTGCATAGGATCGTTGTATCGATAGCATTAGCTCCCCGGGAGCTTATGTGGTGTTGTATGCCCAATCGATCTCTCGGAGACCGTGTGCTAGCGTGTTGAGTTGTGTGTCTTGGGTGCCCAACTTTGGTGGCCACGAGTGCCAACCTTGAAACATACCGTGTGTTATGTCGTGTACGGGAAAGGAGATGCTGACCCGCGTCGTTGTCGTTAATTGGCACGGAGATTTAAGCAACGGGAAAGAGCTGAACTGTACCCGCTCTGTCGTTCGGTTAAATAGACATAAAGTACGTGGCAATTCTCGTTGGCATAGGGGTGAGCCGAGGCTATAGGCCTGGCTAGTAATGCTCAAGCGGAACCATCCAGTCCGGGACTGAGAATGGTGGTGGACTAGTGGAGTTCACCATTGAGGTGCTTTATGCACGTTTGTATGCCCGTGATGACAAAAAGGTACGACTTGGGGAAACCCGGTACGCGTTAAGGTGCCCTGAGTGCACGAGACGTTGGACGGTTTGCGTCATGGTCTGTGATGAATGGTGCTTAAATTGCACATTTATATTAAATATATAAACATGTTAATTGCTTGCAGGGATTAAGCACCACCACCCCGAGAAAGGGGTGGGGTTGTTATAATTTGGTCAGCTCCAGCTGACCGTTGTTGTTTGTTTGCCACCACATGGTGGAATGTTTTGCGTGCAGGTGCTGCGGAGCCAAGCGGGAAATAGCGGGCTGGAGCCCAAAGCTGTGTCGGCCCTCGAAGGCCCGATATTTTGCTATTGTTTTCCAATTTTGCGGCCTGCGTGCCGATGTTTGGAATCCACTGTTGTCGTGGTAAAATATTATTATTGTAAGGCCTTAAGGACAGAACTTTGTGGTGTATGCTCTTTTCATTCCCGGTGTATAACCGTTAGTGGACATTCCCTCTTGGGTGGTTGGTTTTAACTCGTTTTTGTTTCCGCTAGTTTGCAGCTCTGTGTTAGAGTGCGTTTAGATTTTTAAAGGTTATGGTTTCATTTCGTAACCCTTTTAGTCTGTTTGTGTAATATGACGTGGGGCCCCAGCCAGACCTCATGTTATATTATTCATGACGGAATGAGAGTGTTACAATTTGGTATCAGAGGATAGGTGGTGATTCGTGTCCGCTGAATTCGTGGTCGAATTCTTTTAAGGGGTGAAGAGCACATGTGTGTGTCACCTTAAAGACGTAAAATCCCTAGTGAATGTTCACTTATGAATGAAAAAACACACATGAAATATGTTAAAAACATTGTTTGTGGAATCTGAGCGTTCCTTTGTTTGATGTTTGCTATGTTGAATTGTCACTAAATTGCGTGTTGCGTAATTATAGGCGACAAGGAGCGGTGCAGAGCAGTCGCAAAATCAACACTCTGCAGAAAGTAATGCACCGTCTCAGGTGCCTACGCCTCCTTCTGCTGAGACAATACGTTTAGTTATTGAAGCCGTGTTCACAATGATCAATGCGCAACCAAGAGGGCAGTTACACCCTGAGGTAGCCCCGGTGCAAGCTGGCGTAGTTGAGCCAGTGGCGGTGAGGCAAGTGCCTGTTGAGCCTTTGGTAGAGAGGCGAGCGACGGAGAAGCAACTGAAGCACTTTATGAGCTTCAATCCGCCTACGTTTACGGGAACAGGATCCCCGACTCAGGCCGAGGATTGGCTCTCGCGAGTGAAGAGAATCTTGACAGCTACGGAGACGGAGGAAAGTCAGAAAGTCACACTAGTCACACTACTTGCATGAATTTACTAGGTTGGGACGGTATGCAGGAGCCTCATTTGCTAAGGGAAAGAAAGACCAACCGATTCTATGAAGGTCTGCGGGGCGATCTGAGGCTGTTGTTGGCAGGACCGATGACGCGGGACTTTCTTACATTGTTAAACACCGTCCGGTCTCTGGAACGGATATGAAAAGATTGCAGGGTAAGAAGGATCTCTCGGGGAGGAAGCAAGAGTTAAAAGCGACGAGTTCTTCAAAGTCTGGGTTCCGCAACAGGTGTAACGAGAAGGCTAGGTCGTCTGGACCAGCTCCTTCTACTACTTCTGGAGCTACTATGGGCCAAGGTCCGCACGCGTGCTACAACTGCGACAAGGTGGGACATTATGCTCGAGATTGTTGGAGCCGTCTCGCGAAGTCTGACAAAAAGGCGGGGGGTGGGTTGTATGCTGAGAAAGGGAAAGCAGCGGAGTCGTCCGCGTCTCATCATACGCCAACGCAACCCAGGGTCTATAATCTTGGCCTGCATGAGGCTATTAAGCAAAGCGACATCGTGACAGGTACAATTGCTTGTAATTACTGTCATGTGTATTGCTTATAATTCTTGTGTATGTTTGTTTCTCGTGTACTCGTTAGGTTTCGTATTGGTATTCGATCATCCAGCGAGAACATTGTTCGACACCGTTAAATCACACTCCTTATCAGAAGATTTTGTTGTGCGTGTTGGAGTGTCGTGTATGTTAGCAGAGGCGAAGTTGGATGTGCTCTTACCCAATGGGTGCCTAATGAGTACGGGGAGGAAGAGTCGCGTGAAGGTTCGAATTGGAGAGCAAGACTTCGATTTGGAGGACGCGCTGCTACCATTGTCAGAGTTTGACGTCATATTTGGCATGGATTGGCTGAAAAAAAAGCAGGGCGTGTGCATTGATTGCAAATCAAAAGTTTTGTTAAACGGAGAATGCGGAGACGGAACTTGTTTTATGGGTCTACATGGTGTGAGCAAAACCCTGATGACCGCCCTCCAAGTGGTGAAAGCAACGCGAAAAGGCGTTGAGCTACTTTTCGCTTTAGTAGAGGCTTCAAAGCGGAAGCCCAAGCTATGTGATTTGGCAGTCGTATCGGAATTTGCAGAAGTGTTTCCAGATGAGCTTCCTGGGGCTCCGCCTCAGAGGGAAATCAATTTTTGCATCGAGCTTGTGTCGGGTGTCAAACCCGTGTCACGCTCTCCCTATCGTATGGCGCCAAAGGAGATGACAGAATTGAAAGTACAACTGCAGGAGTTGCTTGAGCAAGGGTATATACGTCCGAGCTCATCGTAATGGAGTGCACCGGTCCTTTTCGTGAAGGACGGTAGTTTACGCCTGTGCATAAACTATAGAGAATTGAATAAGTTGACAGAAAAGAATAAATATCTGATTCCCCGCATCGATGACCTATTTGATCAGTTGGTATGGTTCATAGTGTACTCAAAGTTGGATCTGAAGTACAGATACTATCAACTCACGATACGGGAGTCAGACATTCCAAAGACTGCTTTCAGCACCCGCTACGGGCATTATGAGTTCATGGTGATGCCCTTTGGGCTCACAAATGCGCCGTCAGTTTTTATGGATGTGATGAATAGAGCATTCTAGGAATACTTGGATCTGTTTGTTATCGTCTTCATCGATGATATTCTGGTGTACTCGCAGTCCGAGGAAGACCATATCGACCACCTTCACAAAGTTTTGACAGTCCTGAGGAGTCATCAGTTGTATGCAAAATTCTCCAAGTGCGAGTTTTGGCTACCGTCGGTGACATTTCTAGAGCACATAGTTAGTGGAAAGGGTGTTGCGGTAGATCCAGCGAAAGTTATGGCGATCCGAGAGTGGTCTGAGCTGAGAAATGTAACGGAAATCCGGAGCTTCTTGGGGCTTGCCGGTTATTACAGGCGCTTTGTGGATTGCACTTCCCCTCACTACGCTGACTAGGAAGGATTATCGGTTCGTCTGGACGCCAGAGTGCGTGCAAGCTTTCGAGGAGCTGAAAAAACTGACTGATTTCTGCCCCGATTCTATGTTCGCCGTGTGGTACTGAAGGTTACCAGGTGTACAGTGACGCCTCAGGCAGTGGTTTGGGATGTGTGCTGTGTCAACATGGGAAAGTCATCGCTTACGATTCGCGCAAGTTGAAGGTGCAAGAGAGAAACTACCCGGTCCATGATTTAGAGTTGGCGGACGTGGTGTTTGCTCTGAAGTTGTGGAGGCATTACCTGTATGGCGTGAAGGTCGAAATCTTCACGGCCCATAAGAGTCTGAAGTACTTGCTAGATCAGAAAGATCTTAATATGCGTCAGAGGAGATGGATGAAATTTTTGGGAGATTACACGTTCGACATACTCTATACCCCTAAGAAAGGGAGCGTGGTGGCAGACGCTTTGAGCTGTCGAGCGCCGGCGCATGCGAGTTGGATTTTGGCTCACGATGAGCGTTTGACACATGAGCTTGAGGCCTTGGAAATCTCCTGTGTGGATCAACGTTCATCTTCCACTGCCAGTCTTAGCTGAATGGAGTTCAGTATGACATCGCCGACCGTGTGAGATCTGCCTTGGAGTTTGATCCAAGCATGCAGCGCTATTTGTCGGAGCTCGTCGAGGAGCCGAACACTGATTTGTACTTGATGGGCTATTACGAAAGAATGACAGCCTTTGTGTTCCTAATTATGGGAAACTGCGTGATGAATTGATGTATGAAGCTCATTTCACCAAGTACGTGATTCATCCTGGGAGCACAAAAATGTATCAAGACATGAAAGCGTTGTTCTGGTGGCCAGAGATGAAGAAAGGCATAGCTCTTTCGTGACAAAATGTCAAACGTGTGCATTGGTGAAGGCCGAGTGCCAGCGGCCAGAAGGATTCTTGAAGTCATTGTCAATCCCGGAATGGAAATTCGATGATATTTTCATGAACTTTGTGCACGGATTGCCAAAGTCGCTGCAGAAAAAATGACACAATTTGGGTGATTGTTGATCAGTTGACTAAAGTTGAGCATTTCATTACAAATCGGAAAAGTGATCCGGTTGAGAAATTGGCAAAGTTGTATGTGGAGAACATCGTTCGATTACATGGCGTCCCTCGCAGTATTGTTAGTGACCGTGATGGACGGTTTACGTCCGGCGATTGGAGACATGTTCATCGTTTACTGGACACAAAGCTCAAGTATAACACTGCCTTCCATCCGCAGACGGACGGGCAGACCAAGAAGACAAATTGGACGATGAAAGATATGTTGTGTATGTGCGTTTTGGATTTTGGACAGCGTTGGGAGATCACTTTTTCATGGTAGAGTTCGCCTATAACAATTGTTATCAGGCAAGCATTCAGATGACTCCGTTCAAAGCGCTATATGGCAGGAGGTATCGTACTCCTTTAGCATGGGCAGAGCTCGGTGACACCAAGCTGTTGAAACACAAAGATGTTGAGGAGGCGAATGAGTTTATACGAATCATTCAGGAGCGGTTGTTGACTGACCAGGATCGTCATGTGAAGTATTATACCGCCAAACACCGGAACGTGGAGTTCGCGGTTGGAGATTGGGTGTATTTGAAGATAAAGTCTTTCAAGGGAGTGTCGAGAGTTCGACGCTTGAAGAAGCTGAGTCTCAGGTATTTAGGGTCATTCGAGATCACCGAGCGCATCAGCGAGGCAGCTTACCGACTTGCTTTGTCGACAGAGCTGAGTGGGTTGCACGACGTCTTCCATATTTCAGTGTTGAGAAAGGCGGTGCGGGAATCTGATTTTTGTTGGAGGCCGATAGTGTGCCGGTGGATAGTGGCATATCTACCAAAGTGACGCTGATTTGCATCGTCGATAGCGACATACGACAGTTGCGGAGAAAGACCATCAAGATGGTGAGAGTCCGTTGGGACAATTATAGCCGCGAGGAGCTGTCTTGGGAGCCAGAAGAGGTCATGCGCGAGGAATACCTCAATCTATTTTACTCGGGTATAATGGATTTCATTTTGTTATTCATATTTTAAATTTCGGGACGAAATTTTTTTAAGGAGGAGAGAATTATAACACCCCGAATTTAATCGAATTAATTTTGAGGTGCGGTTAGGGGGCGTGGTATGCGGATAACATTCAGGGCTAGGGTTTTATATAAAACCTAATTTTCCCCCCTCCCCTCTCATTCTTTCTCCCCAGTCGTCGCCACTCCCGTTTTCTATCTCCCTCCCAATTTTTTTCTCTCGATCGACTGCCGACTGGAAGGAGGAGCAAAGCCCGACCTCCCATCCCGTCGCCGTTGCCGAAACCTACCTCCCTCTCTCCCGTCGCCGACGATAGGAGGTGCAGAGCCCGCCTCTTCCTCCTCTCTCGTCGCCGCTGGAAGGGCCCAGCCCGCCTCTCCCGGCAGCCGCATGTAAAGGGGAAACCCGATCTTCCCTCCTCTCTTAATCCCGGCCGTCGCAGGCTAGGGTTGAGGTCGTGAGCGTAGCCGGAAGAATGACCGTCTTGCCGACCTCCCTCTCCTCTTGGCCGACCAAGAGGGTTTAGGGTTAGGTTTGCTTTTGCAGGAGGAAGCCGTCCGGAGGTGTTGGTGGTGAGCAACTCGAGTTTGGCTAGGGATCGCGACGAAACGTTCGATATGGAGCTCGGACCGGTGCGTGGAAACCAAGTCCGTGATGACCAAGCTATGCCTCTGAAACGTGCGTCAAGGGTAACGACTTTTCTTCTTGGTCAGGTGAAGCCCTTAATTTTAGCATGTTTGCATGAAAACCCCTCCCCACAGACTGGTGGGGGAAGGGTGCTCTCCGACAGATCGATGTGTACATCCCGTTATTTAATTGCATTTAGTATCCGGAAGCGCGAGTACGGTTTTAGGCATTCTGTGTGAAGCTCATCCGTACGTGTGTTCTGGATTGGTGATGTTCTGTAGGTTCCCGGAGAAGACTCCGTGAAAGTTGAATATTTAAGAATGGGGGTCTGCCCAGGGCGGCAGTTAGTACTGGAGGTGTGTTCCAGGAAACACCATAATGTTTGCATAAGATCGTTGTATCGATAGAATTAGCTCCCGGGGAGCTTATGTGGTGTTGTGTGTCCAACCGCTCTCTCGGAGATCGTGTGCTAGCGTGTTGAGTTGTGTGCCTTAGGTGCCCAACTTTGGTGGCCACGAGAGCCAACCTTGAAACATAACATGTGTTATGTCGTGTACGCGAAAGGAGATGCTGACCTGCATCGTTGTCGTTAATTGGCACGACGATTTGAGCAACGAGAAAGAGCTGAACTGTACCCGCTCTATGTCGTTCGGTTAAATAGACCTAAAGTACGTGGCAATTGTCGTTGGCATAGGGGTGAGCCGAGGCTATAGGCCTGACTAGTAATGCTCAAGCGGAACCATCCAGTCCGGGACTGAGAATGGTGGTGGACTAGTGGAGTTCACCGTTGAGGTGCTTTATGCACGTTCGTATGCCTGTGATGGCAAAAAGGTGGGACTTGGGGAAACCCGGTACGCCGTTAAGGTGCCCTGAGTGCACGAGACGTTGGGCGGTTTGCGCCATCGTCTGTGATGTATGGTGCTTAAATTGTACATTTATATTAAATATGTAAACATGTTAATTGCTTGCAGGGATTAAGCACCACCACCCCGAGAAAGGGGTGAGGTCGTTATAATTTGGTCAGCTCCAGCTGACCGTTGCTTTGTTTGTCACCGCTTGGTGGAATGTTTTGCGTGCAGGTGCTGCGGAGCCAAGCGGGAAATAGCAGGCTGGAGCCCAAAGCTGTGCCGGCCCTCGAAGGCCCAATATTTTGCTATTGTTTTCCTATTTTGCCGGCCTGCGTGCAGATGTTTGGAATCCACTGTTGTCGTGGTAAAACATTATTATTGTAAGCCTTAAGGCCATAACTTTGTGGTGTATGCTCTTTTCATTCCCGGTGTATAATCGTTAATGGACGTTCCCTCTTGGGTGGTTGGTTTTAACTCGTTTTTGTTTCCGCTAATTTGCAACTATGTGTTATAGTGTGTTTAGATTTTAAAAGGTTATGGTTTCATTTCATAACCCTTTAATCTGTTCATGTAATATGTCGTAGGGCCCCGACCGGACCTTCTGTTATATTATTCGTGACGTAATGAGGGTGTTACACAAGAGACCAATCCATTATTACAAGTAATATGACTGCCTATGAGAGCATGAGTAATCCATTTTATGCTTTTGTGTGTGTGTGTGTGTGTGGGGGGGGGGGGGGGGGGGGTGATTTGAACATTCTCCCTAACCATCATCAACTCATCAATCAGATCAACATCCTTTTTGATATATAGGTCATCATGTTGCTCATTTTCTGATTTACTCTCACCCAGCGCAAATTCATAATTTTCAATATTGTATGAATGCTCAACAATATGCACTTGTTGAGATTCTTGTGAAAGCAGGCTTCTTTTTCGCCATATTGCATGCTGCCTGTCTAAGACAATGTTTCTTACGTGTTGTGCAATAAGATAATGCCTTCTCCTAGGTAACACTATAACTTTTGATAGTCGCGTTCCCAGTTGCTTTGGAAAAGGTCTTTCTGTGGGGGGGGGGGGGGGTGGGGGGGGGGGGGGGGGGAGGTGATTTGAACATTCTCCCTAACCATCAACTCATCGATCAGATCAACATCCTTTTTGATATATAGGTCATCATGTTGCTCATTTTCTGATCTACTCTCACCCTGCGCAAATTCATAATTTTCAATATTGTATGAATGCTCAACAATATGCACTTGTTGAGATTCTTGTGAAAGCAGGCTTCTTTTTCGCCATATTGCATGCTGCCTGTCTAAGACAATGTTTCTTACGTGTTGTACAATAAGATAATGCCTTCTCCTAGGTAACACTATAACTTTTGATAGTCGCGTTCCCAGTTGCTTTGGAAAAGGTCTTTCTGTGAACATTCTCAGCTAGCTCCTCGAACAAATTAAGCTCCATACAAATGCAAGCTCGATCCCCCTGTGTGCACTTACTAACTAATTCATTAACAGTAAGAAAACAATTTATAGTATGGAGATCTCAAAGAATCAATGTAAATAGAGCAGCCTCTCGGGTACATTGCAAGGGGAGTATCAGATGTGTAAACTTAAAGAAAACAATCTATGGACTTAAAATAGCCTTAAATCTTAGTTTAGCAAGTTTAATCAGGTTATTAACATTAGTAGTTTTCATTGAAATCATGCAGATCTTTCAGTGTCTGCGAGAAAAAAAAGATACGGGACATTGTTCATTGAGGCTATGTTGATGTTATCCATCTTACAGACAAATGATGTGTTTGGCATAGAAGGCACCAAAGTGTATCTAAGAAAGTACTTTTGTGACGAAAGATATGGGAGTCCCTCAATAATTTCTTGGTATCGAGATTGCCAGAAGCAACAACGGAATTTCATTATCACAAAGTAAATATGCTATGGATATTGTTGAAAGAGCTCAAAAACTTGTATGTATTGCTTGTGTGTCTAAATACAAGGAGAGAATACAAATATATAGGAAGAAGAAGAGAGAAGAAAATCATATACAAGATGTGACTAAAGGAGGAGAGAAGATAAAACAATAAATGGGTCCAATAATGGGCCCTTTACATGGGCTATTTTAACACTCCCCCGCAAGCTGGAGCGTACAAATCGTATGCGCCAAGCTTGGGCAAGCATTGATAGAAGAGTGTCTTGGAAAGAGCCTTCGTGAAGACATCCGCAACTTGTTCCGATCCTGGGACATGCTTTAAGTCAAGCTTCTTCATTTGAACCTTTTCCCGGATGAAGTGACAATCGACCTCAATATGCTTCGTTCTTTCGTGAAAGACCGGGTTCTTTGCGATGTGTATGGCGGCTTGACTGTCACAAAGGAGAAGAGCCGGTGATGGTAATTTTACACCCAAATCAGTAAGAAGACTCTCAAGCCATGTCAATTCTGATACAATTGATGTCATTGCCCGGTACTCTGCCTCGGCTGAAGATCGAGCAACGACCGCTTGTTTCTTACTTCGCCAAGTAACAAGATGTCCTCCAAGGTAAGTGCAAAAACCACTCGTAGATCGCCGGTCATCGAGAGAGCCAGCGTAATCAGCATCTGAATACGCCACCAATGTTGGAGCAGAAGAGGAGGTCTTGTAGACAAGTCCCTGACCAGGAGCGGTTTTCAGATACCTGAGAATTTGTTCCACTGCTTGAAGATGAGATTTTCGAGGAGAGTGCATGTATCTGCTGACAAGACCAACAGCAAAGGAAATATCCGGTCTGGTAACCGTGAGATATATCAGTTTTCCAACAAGATGTCGATAATATTCAGGATTATGGAGAAGGAGATCGGAGTCAGATGTCTGGGCACACAGTTTGTGGTTCACATCCATAGGAGTATCACTTGGCTTGCAGCCGGACTGACCCGCATCATGAAGAAGGTCAAGACAATATTTCCGTTGAGAGAGAGTGAGCCCATCCGGCCTTCTGGCAATCTCAAGGCCCAAAAAATAGCGAAGAGTTCCAAATCCTTTGTCTGGAAGACTGAGTTTAGATGGACTTTGACTGTCTGTATCCCTTGAGAGTCATCTCCAGTAATGATAATATCGTCGACGTATACTAACAAAATAATCGTTCCTGTTGGTTGGTGACGAGTAAAGAGCGAGAAGTCGGCCGAGCTCCGAGTGAAGCCAATCTCACGGAGGACCTTGCTGAATTTTTCAAACCATGCCCGTGGAGATTGTTTGAGACCATATAGAGCCTTTTTAAGATGGCAGACCTGAGACTCCCCCGTGGTCTCAAACCCGGGTGGTTGTTGCATGTAGACAGTTTCCTGGAGATCCTCATTCAAGAAAGCATTCTTGATATCCAGCTGAAAGAGAGGCCACCGGCGATGGACAGCAACAGAGATGAGGACGCGAACACTATTAAGCTTCGCTACCGGAGAGAACGTTTCCTCATAATCTAGCCCCTCCTGTTGAGTGAAACCTCTAGCCATAAGGCGGGCCTTTAGACGGTCAATTGTCTCATCGACAGCATGTTTGATGACAAAGATCTACTTGCACCCAACTGGTTTCTGGCCCGGTGGAAGAAGAACAACAGACCATGTCTGGTTAGACCAGAGAGCAGACATTTCTTCCTCCATGGCCGCTCGCCATCCAGAATGTTGAAGCGGAGGGGCAACGGAAGTGGTAGAGCGACGAGTGTAGACGCGGATAACTGGTGGTTTGGAGGGAACGACAGTCGGAGGAGTAGTTGCGGGAATGACCGGGCGTGGGATGGATGGAGGAGTAGGTGTGGGTGGTAGATGGTCAGGTAAGGGAGCAGGAAAGAATGGTTGATCCTCGCGGAAAGTGACATCAGCAGAAACGGAGATCTTGCGTGTAGCAGGAGAATAACAGACATACCCCTTTTGGGTGCGTGAATAACCAACAAAGATATGCTTGGCCGCTCGGGGATCCAACTTATCCGAGGAAGGCCCCAAACGGTGGACATAGCAGAGGCTACCGAATACACGAGGTGGGAGAGGAAAGGCCGTAGTGGAGGGAAAGAGTATGCTAAACGGAGTAGCATAGTTGAGAATAGAGGAAGGGAGACGGTTAATGAGAAAACAGGCGGTCGAGACCGCAAAGTTCCAATATGGTTTAGGGACATGCATTTGAAGCATGAGGGAACGGGCAACATCGAGTAAGTGGCGATTCTTGCGTTCGGCAACACCGTTTTGTTGCGGCGTGTAAGCGCAGGAAGTTTGATGTAGAATCTCGAACTCAGAACATAAAGCAGTAAATTCGTGACTAGTGTACTCACGAGCATTGTCAGTTCGTAGGACTTTGATGGTCGTTTGGAATTGTGTACGAGTTTCGAGGACAAATACCCGAAAGACACGGGAAAGCTCGGAGCGAGCACGAAGTTAGTATAGCCAGGTAGTGCGAGAGTGATCATCAATAAACGTTATAAAATACCAGAAATCGGAAATACTAGTAATTTTAAATGGTCCACAAATATCTGAATGCACTAAATCAAAAGGAGCAGCGCTCCGAGTACAATGTGAAGAAAAAGATGAACGAGTCTGCTTGCTGAGGATACACAAGTCCCACTGAAAGGGGGTAAAAGAAACATCCGGGAGAACCCGCTGGAGGACCGGTAGAGGAGCATGCCCAAGTCGACGATGCCAATCAGTTGAAGAAACGGATGAGAGGATGGTGGGAGAGTCGTCGAGAAGGTAGAGCCCATTCCGCAGCCGGCCTTTACCAATGGTAGTCTGCGTCCGCCGATCCTGTATAACAAAAGAAGAGGAAGTGAATATAACAGAACAATCCAGATCATTAGTAAGTCGTCCAACAGAAAGTAAATTGAACGGGAAACTCGGGACGTGAAGAGTCGAGCGAAGGGAGATGGAGGAGGTGAGAGGAAGATCTGTCGAGCCGGAGACGAGAACAGTGGCTCAATTGGCCACAGTAATAGACTGTGGATAAGGGGAATTCAGGTACTGGGCAGGTCGATGTGGAGTAATGTGATGAGTAGTGCCAGAGTCCACAATCCAGCCCAAGCCGATGGAGAGACAAGCGGTACCTGTGTTAGAGACGGAGGCAATGGAGGCAGATGGTGGGTGGAGCAATCCCTGGAGATGCTGGAGCTGAAGACGGACACTTTCAAGATCAGGAGGACCAGCATCGGTAGCAACAGAAGCCGTCGGGCGAGGAGGATAGCCAACTTTCTTGTAACAGGTTGCCTCGAGATGACCATCTTTCCCGCAGAATGAACACTTCGGCCAACCCCTACCACCACAACCACGGCCGCGAGATCCCGAACGACCCCCCCCCCCCCCGAGTAGAAGGAGGAGGAGGGAATGGTAGAAGCGGAGGTGCCTGCTGAAGAAGGGCCGGAGGAGCCGTAGTATCTGGAGGAGGTGATACTCGGAGAATCATGGAGCACACATCAGAAAATGATGGTGTGGTAGAGGAAGCCAGGACCTGAGCACGAATGCTCTGAAGGTGAGGGGGAAGACGGGCCATGATGATGGCAGTACAGGCGGCTTCCTTCTGAGCGCGCTGAGCAACAACATCATTGGTGAACGGCTGATGCTGGATCCATGCTTCAGCAAGAGTCTTCGCACGAGCAACAAAGGAGGTCATATTCGAAGCCCCTCCAGCGTCAAGAGCAAAGAGGTCAGTGAGGATGTCGTAGAGATGCTGGAGGCTGTCCCGTCCAGAATATAAGGAGTGTAGCTCAGTCCACATATCTTTGGCAGTCTCATGATACATAGCCATTTGATATGGCTCACCATCTAAAGAATTCAAGATCCAGGTCTGAACTCGGCCATCATTGCGGAGCCAGTCATCGGTAGGAGGGGTGGGAGGAGCCTGAGTAAGGTGAGGGAGAAGGCCCTTGGCCTGAAGAACTCGTCTAACTGAATGTAACCAAGGGACGAAGTTCTTCTTTCCAGAAAGAGAGATGGTAGTGATGCGCAGCTCGTCACGGACTTCTGTAGTGCAAGCCGGGCGGTCAGTCGGACAAGCCGGGCGGTCAGCAGGCGGGCTGGCCGTCGAGCCAGAGGAGTTACCGGAAGAGCCCATAAGGGCAGACCGCAGAGGCAGACAGCTGAGGTCGCTGCGAGAAGGGCAGGAGGCCGATGCGAGAAGAGAGCAAGACCGCGGTGAGTAGAGGATAAACCGCCTGCGAGAAGACAAGGAGGCCGCCGCGAGAATGACTGAGGAAGACCACGACCAGAATGCGGATAGGCAGCAGTCCGCACGGTCAAGTCGAACACCAGCGAGTAGTCAGTTCGCAACCAGAGGGCAGAAACAAAAGAGAGACCGCCCCGATCTAGGTGAAGCCAGCAGTGGTCAGAGAGCGAAAGGAAACCGCGAGAGATCGCAGCGAGAAGAAGGAAGCAGAGAGAAAGCGGATAAGAGCAGCCCGCAAGAGAGAACCCGCAGCGGGTTGACAGCGATCGCGGTAAGCAAAGGGGAGACTGCGGCCTTGCAGCGGACAGAAGGCGAAGCCGCAGCGGACAGAAGGCGAAGCCGCAGCGGACAGAAGGCGAAGCCGCAGCGGACTTGCAGCGGACAAGGAGGCAGAGGCCGTGCACAAGAGAATTGAGGCATAGGCCGCGAGAAGAGAGCAAGCGCCAGGAGTACTCGCAGCGAATAAGGCAGAGGTCACAGCGGGAAGGCGAGGTCCGCGAGAAGAGGTTCGCGAGCGGACAAAAGAGGAGACCGTTAGAGCAGAACGCAAGCAGCAGAGGAGAGGAGCTTGCAGCGGACAAGAGAAGAGCCCGCAGCGGACAGAAGAAGAGCCCGCAGCGGACAGAAGAGAAGTGGGCCCCACGAAGCAGAGAGAAGGTGGCTATAAGAGCATCTCCAATGGGGATCTCTATATTTAGAGATCCCCATTGTACCATGTTCTCTAAATATAGAGAACATGGTTAGAGCAACTCCAACCATGTTCTCTATATTTAGAGAACATGATGTATTTTTGTTTATTTTAGGTATTTTAGGTTTATATAAAATATATTTTAGGTTTTTATAATATGTATATATGTATTTTAGATTTATATAAAATATATTTTAAGTTTATATAAAATATAATATGTATTATTTTATTTTTTTTACTTGTTATTAATGTTTTAAATTTTTTTTTAATTTTAAATTTGATTGGTCTCTAAAATACAATAAACATTACATAATTTAAATAAAAATATTACAATAAACATTACTTAATTAAAATGAAAATATTACATTTATAATTTAAACTAAAACTCTGGAAGGTCATCACTTGGCTATATCTGACTTCCACGCGCGCTTTCCCTTTGTCGTTCTTCTCCATATCCGGGTATTCCATAGACGCTTCCTCCATATTGACTTCCTCCTTGTTGGTCTTCTCCGAATTGAGATCCTCCAAATTGGCTTCCCCCGTACTGGATTTCTCGGTAGTAGCTGTCTCGGTACTGACTTTCTCGGTACTGACTTCCTTCAAATTGAGGTCCTCCGAATTGCGGCCCTCCAAATTGAGGTCCGACGTGTGGGCGGCCTTCATACTGACTTCCTCCATAACCACTCCCTTCATACATGCCTCCTCCATATTCAGTTCCTTCGAACGATGAAGATCCTCCAAAAAGTGGTTTTCTAATGTTTCTATTCATAATTTCTTGCTTTTTTGTCTAAAATACTGTCGCTCCGGAGTTCCTTTAATGTTATCCAAATCTATCATCATGATATCGTGGTCTTGTTTAGCGCTCTGAAGATCTAGTTTTCTTTTTTGATTTTCTGCTTTTAATCTCATGAGCTCTTGGATAGCAGACATATCGTTTGCTTGTTGTTCTTGCCCTCTCTTTAAAACCTCTAAGATTCCTTCGTTTTTTTTAGTATGAGCCTCAATATCATAACCCTTACCACTTAATTGTCTCCTCCTCTCCTTTTCTTGCTTTCTCCCAGTAGGTCGATTATTGGAAGTTGAGATTGGAGATTCTTCATCCTCAGTACTACCAGGATTCATGTCATTGCTATTTGCATTTAAGTCTATTCCTCTCCGTTGACTGGGAGAGTTAGAACCTAATGTTTGTGACATGTCAATATTTTGAGAGTTAGACCCTGACGTATCCATCCACTTCTCGGTGTTTTTTAAGATATTCCAAACATGCTCGAACACGAAGCCTTTCTTTTCTTTTGAATCGGAGGCATATAACATTTTGGCTTCATTGAGCTACAAAAAAATTATTTTAATCACACATTATTTAAGGAATTTAGAGATTTAAATTCTAAAAAAATACTTACAATATCAAGTTCAGATGCACCGCTGGGGTTTCGTTGCTCTGTCTGTCGAATACATCCTCTGAATTTGCTTGTTTTACTTGCCAAAAGGGACCAACGACAAGAAAAAGATTTTGGGGTTCTCTGTCCTACGCAAGTTTGAGGTCTTGTATTGTGAAAAATGGTTGAAACTCTTTCCCACAGTCTGTGCTCTTTTTGATTACTCCCCATAACTGGGTCTTCCGAGACCTCAAGCCAAGCATAACATAGTGCTTGATCTTCTTTTGGGGAGAATGCTAGCCCACGGTTGGCAGACATGACGACAAGTAAAGAAAGTAGAGAGTTCTTGATTTTGGAGATAGAGTGATGAGAACTTAGAGAGAGTGCTGGAATCCAATATTTATAGAGAGTGCTGGAATGAGTTTGGGAGAAGGCATCCAATGCTGGGAAAAAACAAGAGTTGGGAGAAGGCATCCAATGCTTGGGAGAAGGCATCCAATGCTGGATGTTGACGGGATTGATGAGACAAAAGAGAGGCTTGAGTGGAGAGGGAATCCAATGCTTGGGAGAAGGCATCCAATGCTGGGAAAAAATAAGGCTCCGGATTTGATGTTGACAGGATTGATGATACAAAAGAGGGGCTTGAGTGGAGAGGGAATCCAATGCTTGGGAGAAGGCATCCAATGCCGGGAAAAAACAAGGCTCCGGATTTGATGTTGACGGGATTGATGAGACAAAAGAGGGGCTTGAGTGGAGAGGGAATCCAATGCTTGGGAGAAGGCATCCCAATGCTGGGAAAAAACAAGGCTCCGGATTTGATGTTGACGGGATTGATGAGACAAAAGAGGGGCTTGAGTGGAGAGGGAATCTAATGTTTGGGAGAAGGCATCTAATGCTGGGAATCCAATGCTTGGGAGAAGGAATCCAATGCTTGGGGATCTAATGCTGGCGATCTATATAAATGCCACTTCAAGATAGACAACGATACTTTCAAAACAATACTTCCCTCCTTAAAAAAATGAACTATGGAGAAGGGTCATCTCATTTGCGATCTTCATCATCTTCAGATGATGATGAATATGATCAAACACTTCTCAAGTGGGAAGAAGACCTTGATAAGTGGGAGAATGAAGATGAAGTTTTAGCTCGCATGTATGCCTCCAACAATGCCATAATCGCAGCTCAGCTTCAAGAAGATGCACGTCCGCGACGCAGAGGTTCAATACCTGGTCACGTGGTAATCAATCGGGGAGGATTGAAGGTAACACTAGACTTTGGAATGATTACTTCTCTGAGCACCCCACATATGTGGAAACTTTTTTTCGACGAAGATTTCGCATGCAAAAGAATCTTTTCCTTCGCATTGTCACTGCAGTGCAGGAGCACGACAATTTCTTTGTTCAGAAGAAAGATGGTGTTGGTAAGCCTGGACTATCAACAATACAAAAAATTACAGCAGCATTTCGTATGTTAGCATACGGAACATCAGCTGATAATTGCGATGAATACATTCGAATTGGCGAGTCAACTGTGATTCAATGCTTGAAAAGATTTTGCAGGGCAATTGTACAATTATACAAAGATGAATATTTGAGATATCCCAATGCAAATGATGTAGCAAGATTACTACAGAAAGGTGAAGAACGAGGTTTTCTAGGGATGTTGGGAAGCCTAGATTGTATGCATTGGCAATGAAAGAATTGCCCAACGGCATGGGCAGGCCAATATTCAGGACGTCATGGTGGACCTACAATCATTCTCGAGGCAGTAGCATCATATGATCTGTGGATATGACATGCATTTTTTGGCTTACCTGGCTCTAACAATGATATTAATGTCTTGCAGTCATCCAATTTATTTGCAAACTTAACACAAGGTATTACACCTCCTACCAATTATACAATTTTGGGCAAAAACTATGATGTTGGTTATTATTTAGCCGACGGTATCTATCCAAAATGGTCAACATTAGTTCAAACTATTTCTCATACACAAGATAAAAAAACAACACTTCGCAATGATGCAAGAGACATGCCGAAAAGATGTAGAACGAGCATTTGGAGATCTTCAATCACGCTTTGCAATTATTAAGGGGTCATGTCGTTTTGGGATAAACATGTGTTACACGATATCATGACTGCTTGCATTATAATGCACAATATGATTATCGAAGACGAGCGAGATGAAAATGAAGATGTTGTTATTTCTCCACCGCCGCCAACTCAGAATGTTGAAGAGATGGACACAAGTGAAGTCGAAAGATTTCGGCAGTTCCTAAATCGGTATAAAAAAATCAGAGACAAAGATGCACATTTCGCACTTCGAGATGCACTGATTGAACATTTGTGGGCACGACATGGTAATGAAATAATGTAATTTAAAAAATTGTACGCATTTTAATTTGAATGTATTTTGATTTATGTGCAATTTTATTTAGTAAATCATGTTCTCTTCCTATTTGTATGATCAATAATAATTAGAAAGTATGCAATATTAGTCTCGTTTTGTAGGTCCCGAAAAAACAAATTTATTGGTATATTATATGTCAAGATTGGAAAAATATTTTAGCAGGTACACAAGTTATTGTGTAATACAATTTTTTCTTAAATATAATAAATAAATAATTAAAATAAAAAAAAATACAAAAAATAATACAAAAAAAAATAGAGGAGCCGGCATTTCCTCTCCCCCTCCTCTAAATTTAGAGGAGAAGAGAGAGGAAATGCCTCCTCCTCTAAAATTACAGCCTCCAATGCCGAAGCATTGGAGAGCTCCGGCCTGCATTTCTGGAGAAATGCAGGCCGGTTGGAGCTGCTCTAAGAAGCCTGAAGATGGTGGAACCACAGAGAGGGAGAGGAGAAGCGGATGCAGAGTTGCAAACCGCAGAGCCCGCGCGGAGAAGGGCAAGAGAGGACAGGAGACCGTAGCGGATAGGCTTCCAGTCCGCAGGAGACAAGGCCGCGGATAGACGCGGGTAGGAGAAGGAGGCCGCAGAGAAAACTGCGGACCGGGAAGGGGGGGCGGGCTGGGCGGTTAGAAAAGGGGAAACCGCGGGTGACAGACCGCTCGCTCTGATACCATGCTGAAAGAGCTCAAAAACTTGTATGTATTGCTTGTGTGTCTAAATACAAGGAGAGAATACAAATATATAGGAAGAAGAAGAGAGAAGAAAATCCTATACAAGATGTGGGACTAAAGGAGGAGAGAAGATAAAACAATAAATGGGCCCAATAATAGGCCATTTACATGGGCTATTTTAACCGATATCATTAAGGAGACAGACTTACTACGAAAAAAACTTATTGACTTTCCTATGCTTATGAGAATCGATAGTATGTGGGATGAAACATCATTATTACTCCAAGATGCTACTCAGTATACATGGCTAGTTAGGAAACAAATATTTCCCATTGTAACAATACCTGGCATCTCAGTTATTGTAGGGAAAATTAATCAATTCATGCACAATCATAGAAAATGTCACCTTAATGTAGTTATAAAGATTTTATAATACATCAAAGTCTCTCCTAAACAAAGGTATGTTGTGTAAGAAAAAAGATCATTTGTGTATCGAAGCAAACTCTAATGCTAGTTTTATTGATGATAAGACTAATAGATATATACTTTTGGTTATTGTACCTTTCTTGGAGGAAATATGGTAATATGGTGAAGCACAAAACAAATTTGTTTTTCTAGATTCAACAAAAAAGCAAAATATCGTGAACTAGCGGCCTGTGAATTGAAGTGCCATAGGACCTCAGAATGACTTGGGAGAAACATAAAATACATTTTTCCTATGTATTGTGACAACAAGCCTTGGTGCACCGGTTGAGGTGTTGCCGTGTCACCTTGGGTCACGGGTTCGAGTCCCAGAAGCATCCTCTTGCAAAAATATAGGGGTAAGGTTTGCTTATATTTCACCCTTGTGGTGGGAGTGGGACCCTTCCCCAGACCCTCACTACTTGGGGATGATGTGTGCACCGGATTGCCCTTTTATTGTGACAACAAGGCAGCCATCTTTATATCAAAAAATCATGTATTTATGAAATATATATATGTGAACTAACATTTCATCAAAGAGGAGGTCAACAGTGAGCGTGTATGAACTTCGTTTGTTCCAGACAAAGAATTGGTCGACATTTTCACCAAACATCTTCCTTTGTCCTTTTATGATATATGTACCAAGTTTGGGTTGATTGGCATATATGTTGCAGCTTGAGGGGGTTAAAGCTCATGTGTAAAGCCATTATTAGGGCCCATTTATCTTTTTGTCATCTCCTTAGTCTCACACATCCTATGAGACATTTTTGTAACCCCCCATAGTATAGATGGAGGGGAGTTGTAATGTGTTCGAGACACACACACACACGTGTATATATATATATATATATATGCTATTTTTAAAATATGTACGGTGGCTTGGAATTAAAGAGTCATTGGGACAATCTTCATTGTTGGATCTTAAGCCCAACCCACCATTATGTTTAAAAAACTGAGCCGTCTCTCTCCTCATTCCCAAGCCTAAACCGAATCACTCTCTCACGCATTCCTTCTCATGTTGTAGCTCTGTCACTCGTGCCTTCTACCGCTCGCTCGCTCTTTCTCTCTCGTAGGCTTGGGCGCTCTGGCACGCTCTTATTCTCCCTCGACGTCGTGGCGTCCGGGAAGCACGCTCATTCAGAGAACGGGAGATCAACTTGGGACCTTCTCCGATCATGGTTTGCACTGTCTTTGGCTCTATTTCTTTAAGCAAAAACCTCCCACAGAACCCTAAATCATCTTATCCAATCCCTCTTCTAATTTTACCTAGCTCAACTCTCACAACATGGAGATCACTCTCCCGCCATCCGCCATCTTCGAAGCCATAAAGTAGGTCGGGAGGACATCCTCTCCAAGGTCCTTCAAGTTCTTCCATTAAGGCACTGCTCTCCCTCTGTCTCCTCCTCGAACCCCATTCCAATCACAATAGGTGCATTCTTTTTCCCTGGACGATAGTTTTTTTGCCCTTAGTTTTTCTGTGATAGCCCTACTTCAATGTAAGTTCTGGGTTGCTAGAATCTAGGTCTTTTTTGACATTGTTGTTATTTTGAATGTAAGGGGTTTTCCCCGTTTTTGTTCTTTCAATTTTAACGAGACTGGAGAAAAAGAAAGGTATTGATGGATTGGGGACAGAGTTATGCTTCATAAATTTGTTTACATCTCAGATATTATGTTTGTTACTTTTGAAAATTTGCTGTAAAAACCCCACCATCCTAGCACTGCTTACATAGGAGCTCCAACAGGAGTAGCCATATTGCTTCAACTTATTAGATGTATGGAGAAGTTATTTTGTTCAATCTGTGGTTCTTATTTTGTTTTCACTATTCAAGAGGTCTCATATTCCATGGCCTCAAAATGAAGCAATTTTCAATGTTGCTTGTGCTTCTCCATCCATAATTCCCCGCATGTTCTTCAGCCAAATGATTTGAACATTATCCTGTTTATCACTCTGCATGTACAATGACTTCATATGAATGCAATTAAGGGATCTGCTATTTCACGGGTATGTTGCACATAACTTCCTGCTTTTGTAATAAGATGATGTATGTTATGACTATAATCTGACATATCACATATGTATCCTTCCTGTTAACGAATGAGTTCCCACTAATATCCCACGGAACAATCAACAATGGAAATATCTTAAAGCCTCAAGTACTTTGGAAATATCCATCATGAGAAGATTGGCAATACTTTCATAAAGCTTCAAGTACTTTGGAAGAGGTTTCATGAAATAACTCATAACCTTATTAATGGCTTTACACGCCATTGCAGGGGTCCTTTCTGTAGGGATCCTTGACGGAACAAACATCGCACTAGGGTTTGCAGGCCATGAACGAAGTTTGGTGAAGGGTTTGCCAGCCAAGAACGACAATTGTTCTAGGGTTCGCCGGCCACAAACAAACATTGCTCAGGGGTTCTTCTTCCTAATTCGGGAAGAGCGAACATAGCCGACATTCGTCCATCCACGGTGCGGTTAAAATTTTAATAAAGTAATAATTGTTGTTGTCTTTTTTAATTTAGTAATTGGTCTAGACATCAAGAGTGTCATGTATATTTCACTAGAAATAGCGTTGGGTTTTTAACTTTTTTTTTAAATGGGTTCAACCAATTTAAAATTGATTTTATATCAATCTAATTTGTGAAGAAAGGGAGTCTTTAGAGTTTCTGAGAAATCGTGTTTTCATTAACAGGATTTAAGGTGCCTTCACCAAGGATGTCTCCAACATCTTTATATAGCTGTGGCTGTGCATACTCTCTTGATGTGAGAATTAATAATTGAGGTGTGGAACATTTTTTATATATGTTTTCTAAATATTTAGTATTATGGTAAGCATCCCACATAAATATGTAACTAGATTCATTCTCAGATTTGATGCGTGTTTGATGTGCCACATCCTCAGGTTTGATACAGGTTTGATGCAAATGCGGTGAAGGTGCAACTGCAACTTCATTTCATGGAGGAGCAGATAAATGATGTATGACTACAGGTGCTGCAATAGGAACAATATCAGTGGTATTGGTAGAAAATCTATACTATACCGGATGGAGTTGGAGCAAGGTGGGTAAATATGGGTTTGTGAGAAGGTGCAGGTGCCCACTGCTGAGGATTTTCTTCTAAACAAAGTGTGTTAAGAGTTCTCCCCTCAATGAAATTATGCCCAGAACCATGTAATCATCAATTCATCATATAATAAAGGACCATTCTTTCAATTCGGGTCTCAGGTTTCTCCGGGTACTTTCATCAATATGGGTTTAGGAGAAGGTGCAGGTGCCCACTGCTTTCTTATTCTGATGCATGTTTTTGAAAAGTTGCAGGGATCTTTGAATTTTATTTGTTATTTTCTTAGCTTTTGCACTTTATCTAATTCAATCTTAATTTACAGTTTACTTTCTTTTAAAGAATTGAGAAAGTGAGATTCTAAGTCTCTTGGTAAAAAAGGGCAAATCCTCTTTTATTCATTTGAGATTAGATTTCAATATTAGTCGAGTATGGGCATAATTGTGTCATTTGTTGGAAGGAACCTCTAAATAATTTATTTTTTTCAGTGTAGATCATTGGGCGAACTACTATCCAAGGCGCTTTCCTTGATTTGATCCAATGTTGGCTGGATGTGGATGCTCTATAATATTGGTGTTTGCATTGATTTCTTAAAACTTGAAGTGTTGCTATCCCATGCTCTATGTTTATTTGTCCTATTATTTATTGTCAAATTGACTAACTTTAACATAAATACGAGTTATTTTGTTGTCTGTTATACGTTGTATTCAATAGATTAGAGTGTCCAACATACAGGTGAAGCCCCGTCGGCTGCCATTAGGGATAGGGGTGAGGCATTAATTAAGAACAACTATTACTTCTGATCTGAAATGAACACCTAATCTTACATTACCTAAAATAAGCCCAGTTCATGCCATGGGGCTTTCACTGGCATCCCTCCTCACCTCCCGCAGACTTCTCCCCCTCGCTCGCATGCGGGTGTAGCCCACAAAAGAGTATCCGAGCGCGGTAGAAGCCCGTTAGTATGTCGGCATATCATGTTTGCATGTGTGTGTGTGTGTGTGTGTGTGTGTGTAATAGAAAATTATTTGATTTACCTTGTTCGACAAGTATTAAGAGCAACATGTAAAGGAACAAGAGTGGATGACGATGCAATGGAGAGAAATAAAGAGAACAAAAGAGTAAATTCATGGAAGTTAACATTAACGGTGATGAACATGCGGTCATAGCAATGATATCCTATCTAAGAACATTAATAACAAGAAAGGGACTGTACAAAGCACAAGAAAAGAGTAAGCTCGGGAAAGGAAGAAATGAGCAAATGAAATCCAAGAACCTAAAGAGAGAGGATGAAGAGTGATGAGGTGACAAGCTATGATGATAGCATCTCCAAGAACTACCAAGGAAATTTTATATGAAACATAAGGTGTCTTGACAACATCAAGTAGATGGTGAACGAGTAGCAATATCTCTTCTAAATAGAGGTGTACCTAAAGGAACAAGAATACATGGTGATACAATGGATAGAGATGAAGAGAAGTGATTAGTTTTAGGAAAGATAATATCAAAAATGATGAATAAGCAGCGATTGAGATGATCATAACATTAATATCATTTCTAGTACATGAATAACAAGAAAGAGATTGAATAGCACGAGGAAAGAATTTATCTTGAGAACGGAAGGACTAAGCAACGCAAAAACATCCAAAAATCCTATGAGAGATGGAAAAGAGTGATGAAAGGTTATGTAAGACACGTAAAGGGGCGCGATAATTGAGGTAGCAAGCTGAGATGATGGCATCCCCCAAAACTATCAAGGAAAATTTGTATGGCATTAAAGTCTATAGACAACATCAAGTAGATGGTGATTCTTGCGTTCTAAGAGATCATATTGTCAAGAATTATGAGGACAATGTAGAATATTATATTCCGAATAAAAGGAGTGGTGTTGAGACTATAAATTCTAGGTCATTATCATTGCACGAGGTTTTGAACAAAGTAAAAAATGAATTTTATTTATTTATAAAAATATTTGAATACATATAGGACTTTACTTACAAAAACTAAACTCGCATAACTTTAGAAAAATCATTAATAAAAGTTGTTAGAAAATACTAGAAAAGATGTTGAGTAGGCCCATTGTTATGGCCCTTGTAGGATTTTGGCTTAGTCTCACATTACTTGTACAATTGTTTGTTTCTCTCCTCTTTTCTATATATATGTACTCATACTTGTATTTTGTAATTCAAGAAGTATATACAAGGTTTGACCCATTCTTCTACATGGTATCAGAGGGAGAGATCTTCCTCTATGCGGTTTCCTTCTTCCTGACCGCTATTATCCGCATCTACCCGCACTCCTCTGAGCAGGTAACCTGTGTGCTCGCTGCTATCCACTCGGACCACTGCAATCTGCGTGGTTTCCTCTTGCCTATCCGCGTCTGCGGGTCTCTCTCGTAGCTTCCACCTCTCTTTTCTCTCCTTCGCCCATTTTATAGTCTTCTTCTCTCTGACAAGTGGACCCCACTCTCGTGCCTCTGTCCGCCTTCCCGCTGGCTCTTCTAGACGCGGTTTGTTTGTTTAGTCGCTGCTCTGGTCTGCTCACCTTAACTGTTGTGGGTTATTTTCTTAATCTTTGTGGGTTATCTTCCTAACAGTTGTGGGTTATTTTCTTAACCGATGCGGTTTATCTTCTTAACAGCTGTGGGTTTCCTTCCTAACCGCTGCGGGCAGTTTCTTTCCGCTATGGGTCCTACCACTGGTGTTCTTGTCTTGTCACTGCGGTTTGTTTTCTAGCTGTTGCGGTTTGCTTCCTAGCCGCTGCGGTTTGCTTTCTATCGGCATCCTCTCGCGGCTTGCGGTCTCTCTGCCTACCCGTTGAGTCTCAGACTTCTGCTAAAATTGCGGCTCTGCTTAGCCGCTGTTCTGCTTTCCTTAACCGCCGCGGGTTGCCTCCTTAGCCGCTGAGGGTTGCCTTCTTACAGCTGCGGATTGTTTCTATCCGTTGCAGACTCTCCTTCCTTCCGCTTGTGTGGTCTCCTCTTGTCGTAGCGATCTTTCTTTGTAACCACTGTGGTTTCCTATTTAGCCGCCTCTCTTGCCGCTGGTGTTCTGTCGGCATAATCGATGCGGGTTCTCTTCTACCTGCTGGTGCTCTGTTGCTCGGTCTCTTAGTCGCTGCGAGTTTGGTCTCCTTACCGCTCGAGTGGCCTCTCTAACCGCTGCAGACTCATGGCGTCTGAGAATTCTAATGCCACCTCTGATTTGCCTGCTCGTGTTGTGGCTCCGGTTCCTGAGCATCGCGATGAACTCTGGATAACTACTATCTCCCTCAGTGGGAAGCGGAATTTCGTGGAATGGGTGCACTCAGTTCGTCGAGTACTGTAGATGAAAGGACTTCTTCATCACTTGACCCGGGTCAATCCTACCAACCCCACCGATGAGTGGCTTCAGGATGATGGTCAGGTCCAGTCTTGGCTGCTCAACTCCATGGACACCGATCCCTATAGGATGACTATGTATCATGACACGGCAAAGGCCATGTGGGAGGAGCTTCACTCCTTTTACTCTGGGCAGAATAGTCTTCAACACTTGTTCGACATCATTTCAGATCTTCAAACTCTTGATCCAGGGGCTCTCGATGATATGATCTTCTTTGTGGCTAAAGCCAAGACTCTGGTCGAGGCCTGAATCCAGCATCAGCCTCCTACTACAGATCTGACTACCCAACGGGCTCAGAAAGAAGCCGTCAGGATTGTGATGATGATGTCCCAAATTCCGCCTCACCTGCACAGTGTTCGGGCCCAGATTCTCTCATCTAATACCACTCCATCTCTGTCAGATGTGTGCTCTACGCTTCTGAAGGTCACACCACCCCAGAATGCCCCTGTTACTCTCTCCCTAGCTCTTTTACAGCACTCTACACCTGCTTCGTCAGCTCGGGGGTCATCAGACCATGGGGGACGCAACACATCAAGGGGACGTGACCGGTCTGGCAGATCTCCGTTTAAGTGCACGTATTGCGGTCAGGATGGTCATCTTGAGGTCACCTACTATCGCAAACATGTCTTGCCTCCACATCTTGCTGCTCCTGTTATGGGTGAGCCCTCCACTTCTCCTGCCCCGGATTCTGCAGCCTCTACTCGGGAAGACATGAAAGGACTTCCAGGGGACTCTGTCTCGCAGGAGGTCCTTATTGCTGGGTTTTACCGTTTGGAGTGCGAAGCTACGTGGCTGCCCCAAGATCACTTTTGTCGCCAGTCCTCCAACTATTGTCTTGGGGACAAAACATATTTTTCAGATGGCGACAGTATTACGGTTGCGCATGCCGACGAGACACGCGCACGCCGGCGAGATGTCATGGCGAGTTCACACACTGAAGAAGACGATGACGGGCCTGCCTGAAGGAGGAGAGACCGAGATGCGGCCGACATGATTATCTTATTTTCATTCTGTTATGTTATATTTTGTTATGTGTACGTTTTACTTTCGCACTGCCTTTTCGTTATTTGCACCCCGCACCTATAAGAGGTTGTGCTATACTCTTTTTCATTATGTTTGGATGTATGAGATTTAGGGTTGCTCATTAACTTTTCTTCTCGATCCCTCCTCCTTCCTCTCCCTCACCACCGCCGACCCTCCCCCTTACCGGATTTCTCTCTATGATCGTATCAGACTTCAACCACTAAACAGAAAACGAGTAAAATGCAGTGCTCTCACTAGTCACTAAGGAGCGACTCCACAAAACTACATGCAGTGGGTACTTATGAGAAGGGACCCAACAATCTCAACACTAATAATTTGATGAAAACCACATTTGTTCTTCGTGAATAGAGAGACTTTATTAGGTAACATGCGATAGTAACGACACTAATCCATCAAACAGAAACAAGAATTGCCACACTGGCTCCAAATAAATGAATGTATCATGAGCTAAGAAAAATCTGACTTAAAATATCTTTACAAAATAAGGTGAAACTAATAATCTTGGTGAATGTATCCTGGGTTCCTTAACAAAGATGCTCTGCGAGCACATCACTAGAAAAAATAGTTGGTGGGCAAGGCAGAAGAAAAAAAAGTTGGTGAAACTTTGTCAAATCTAGATATCTTTGATTTATATGAAGTAAGCTTGATCAAGTGTGATAGAAAAGAAATTACATATTCATACCCACAAAAAAACATACAAACAAAATATCTCAAACAAAAAGTAGGAGGGGAGATCATTCATGCACTTGACCTCAGGTGATGTGCCAGAACCAAATGGAGATCGCAGTTTCCCATAATGCTGACATGAAATTTTTAGCAAGGAAAAAAGTAGTTTCATTGATTTCCCCTTCATTGGATCCACTAAAGGAGATTCACAATGTGCAATATTCTCATCTATCCATCTGTAAACATCCTTCGTTGCAGCATTTCCGCCAACAAGCGGCCCTGGAAATGACAGCTGAGATAAAGAATGGAAGTAATCACCTGTAGTACTAGCTTGGTCCTTGACAACTTCCATCAAATTAAGAATTGAGACAGAATCCTCTGAAGATTCCTTCAAAAAATTTGCAAAAACATAAAGATTAATCAGCAATCTTCCAAAAAATTGAAATTCTACAAAGCACTCATAAATTTAATAAAAAATTATGAAGGTTACTATTTGCTCTTCTCTAATAAAAACACTCGGAGATTCACCTGGTTATTATAGCCCATTTTCATGCCAGTGGTATTAAAATATTTCATCACCACAAGTTTGCCACCAAAACCAAAAGTGACCAATGCGTGTGGAGGGCGACCAGCAGATGATCTCCCCGCATCACCACCATAAGAGAGATGAGGATAAGATGTGTTATGAAACTTCTGTTCATGATAGTTAACGGATTTATCATCAACATAAAAGCTTTGAGACAAATGTGACTGCAGCTTTTGCTCTGCTTTAGGCTGATTATATTGGAGCATACTTTCACCAGGAACAAAATTCTGAAATCCAGCTGATCCTTTATTATTGCTGTGAAGACTACTTTGAACAGCATCCCATGAGTTGAAGCCTGTTTGTGGAGATGAGTAGTTCATTTCCTGCACAGTAGGACCATTAAAGTTCAAAGTCTGCTGGTTTCTGTTGATACTCGCATCAAACTGATGAATATTATGTTGAGACAAGTTGTTGGTCAAAGTATCCCACGAATGCTCCTTCTTTAGATAACTTTGACCTTGCATGACATTTTGTTCATGTTGACCAACACCGCCATAAAAACTTGCACTGCCTTCACCAATAAAGCCATCACAAACATTCATATCCCCGTTAACTTGTCCTTGAACTGAATTGGAACTCTGCTGAATGCTTGGAATATATACATCAAGCGTGGACCATTGCTGAGTATTTGAGTCAAAATACCAGCCAGGATATTGAGGATCAAATACCATGTTTGGAGGATAACCACCGCTGCCCAGAGAATGTTGATTCCAATCAAATCCAGTACTTGCTTTGCAATTGTCAGCGACTCCTCCAACCATCAAACTTGAAGTTTGTTGTGAATAAGAGACCTCGATGTTCTTGCCAGAGGTGAACCCACTATCATTTCCTACGTGATCATCTTCAAAACTTTCTTGCAGATTCATACTCGATGCATGAAAATTATATTGTTGGGCATTAGATGTTGGCTCATTACAATCTATTTGATGCCATTGTCCAGTGCCAGCATCAAATTTCCAACCTGGGTAAAGGTTTTCCCAGTAATTAGGATCATTATCATATGTTGACTGCCCTTTATCTGTGCCATAAAAATTGGCATCATGTTGCTCAGAAGAACTTAGACTCATGTCATGACCATGAACTGCCATAAAACTAGAGTTGAGGTCACCATTCATGTTTACCTGATTAGTGGAAACGTCTGAATTGTCTAGCGAGAAATCTGAAAAAGATTCAATCCCGCCAGAGTTGAATTGTTGTGAATCCACAGAGAATGCACTCCACTGCACCTCCTTCACCCGGGTACTCTTAACTCCGCAACTTAACTCAGCTGATGAATCTGACGATCTGATCTCTGAATCCATCCCCATAGGAACTTCAGACCCAGATTCAAATCCTGCATCTGCCGTCTTCTCTTCAAAAACCATGGATCCAATTTCACCAGTCAATGAAAACAGATCAGAGGGTTCAATTGAAGTCACCGCTTTCAGACTCTGGTGCGCTTGCATGGTCCCATGCTCTAGCTCGTCTTCTTCATCGCCTGCGGGCCTAGTACTACCCGAATCCTCCAGTTCCGTTTCTTCGTCGGCAATGTCCGTAGTGAGGAATGACCGGTTCAGCTCGGTAGATCCGTCATGCGATTCCGTCACAGTAAAATCATCCTCCACCAGCCTATCGAAGAAGTCCTCGTCCGTCTGATCCTCCAAAGGAAGCAGGGAAGAAGATGCCATGGCTTCCAAAAAAGAGACCACTTATTAAGCTCAAATTCTTCCACCCTTTCCTTGTATATGAAAAATAGAAAGGGATTCCTTCACCAAAACTTCGACAAAAGAACTCAACCAAAAATGAGCTGTCTACGCAGCTCGTAAAACCTACCAAGATCAGGAAGTCAGATCCTCAGCAGATATTCAATTGCAACGCAAAGGGGTGACTCATTTCACTTGAGTTTTTACTCTAGGGTTTGCGTTATTGCTCGAATCTGAAACGAAACGAAACGAAACGAAACGAAAAGGCGAGGGATATCGGAGATTTCACCATGGATCGATTTAGAGAAAACTGGGGCGATTACGAGAGAAGAGCCAAGATCGCAGATCAGAAGTGGGAGAAGTCGGATCCATTAGAGAGAAATAATTAAGAAGCTGCGATATCCTCGATTTCGGAACAGCCGACATCTTCGCTCCATGCTTCCTTGACATCTCAATTCTCTTGACATCTCCTCCCTTGGGTCGACTCTGGTTTATATATTTTATTCGAATTATTAAATTGGATCGGAATAAAATAAAAAATGAAAATGAGCTCAAAATGGGGGTTCTCAATCAATTCGAAAAGCTCTTCAATCCAATCTAAAATGTCATGGAATGTTGAGATTTGAATTTGTTTGAATATTTGAATTCATATTTGGATCTGTCCCGAAATCCTAGATTCGAATTGGGCTTCTGGTTTGGATTTGAAATCTTTTCTTGCACGTGTTGTTATTCATTTCCTTCGTCTCTTATATGAGCAAGGAATGCAGGATTGTTCGTGGTTAGCACTATCACTATCGCAACCGGTCATGTCTGACTTGCCCAAGAGGCAAAATCATCATATCTGCAAAATGGTGATCAGTGTGTTTTAGATCGAGGAATGTGATTTGTCCGTCTGGTGGTTATGGTGGTTACAGTGGTGGAATTACCAAACCACATCTATCAAATGCTATAATTGGAGCCCAGAGCCTTCATTTCAAGGGACCCGGTCTTTAGCACCGGAGAGAGCTATTTTGAAGATTCTTCATAGTTCTCCCTCAGTGTTCGAAGATTTTTCAGAGTTCTCCCTTAGTGTTCATTCTCTTTGTGACTGTTTGTGCGCTTGACCCGTTCTCGAGCTAAGATGGTTCGTTTTGACAGATCTACAAGTGCACTTTGAGTGATATACAACAAGACTAATTGTATTGCATCTTTTTTAAAGATGAGTGTCAATATATATTAGCACACTTATTTTGGTTTTTCACACATTCTTAAAAGACCTAAAAAGCATTTTAACACCCACAAACATATTCAGCTTATTTCTGACTCTCACTGAAACAAGCCCTCCTTTAGGGAACCAGGGGTGATATTTTGGTACATCTGACGCACTATATTGTTAGTGCGCTCGAATCATTCTGTGTGGCCGTCAAGTTTGGAACAACTTTCACGTTGTCCCCAGTAGGGGTATTTATAGGCGTAACCATAAATCCCAGACAAGTTATTGGATGTCTATCGGTTCCACACCAAACCCATTAAGAACTCGTTATCATTTATATAAATATCTTTCAATAATCTCCTCATATATTGCATATAAATGATATCACATAACGAATTACTTAAAAACACGAGTTAATAAAAACAAAAGTGAGTTTTTCAGAAACTTAAATATGAGTTTTAGAGTAAGCGATAAAGCTAAACTCAAACACGAGTTCTAAACATAAAAGTAAATAGAACTGAAAACTCAAACTAATAATTGATTTTTACTTTACTTAAACATTAAATCGTCATCATTCAGACACAAATTAACTTTTTCATCTCTATTCTCTTTTTGATCTACAAACAGTTACAATAAGAATGTCATGACAGAAAACTCTATGAATTCAAATATTTACTATCAAAAATAAAGCGATTAGTTCTAGCAATAAAATAACGTAATGATCTAACCATAAAGAAAGAATCACAAAACAGCAACTTTATCTAATTTACACAGAATTAAAATATTTAATTTTGTAAAATCAAACTATGTTCCTTCGATTATTAAAATTATTATTCATGATATCATAATTGTGTTATACCAACAAGTTTGGAATGATACAAGTTGTGTCCATTATATTATCAAATTTGAAATTATATAATTCATAATCATAATATCATGACACATATCAGCAACTTCAGTATTTATTTTGAATGATACTCAAATCACAATTTGAATATAAATAATTATGTAAGTCATCAATTTTGGAATGACTAACAATTATTTATCTTTGGCTTTCATTAAATAGCATCTGAAATAGTTTAGTATGTTCAATCTAGAAGCTTGAATGTAAGCAGATTTATGTTCTAAAAATTAAAACAAAAAAGTATTAAGTTTTACTAAATAGACTTTAATCTCATCTCCCTCAATGTCTTATATGTAAAAACCTTACATAACCCCTTTAGTAAGAACATCTGTTACATTATCTTTTGATCTCACGTTCAATAGAGAAATTATCCTCCGACTTATTAGATAGGTCAATCAGATCTGTTTCCTCCTAAATTGTCTCCTCTTTCCATTGAACAATGTATTCGTTGCAATGGTTTTTGTGATTTGATTGTAACAAAAATTTGAAATAGAGTGCATTTTCATACTCGTCATTAGAATATTCATTATCAAATCTCTAATTCACTCTGCTTCTTCTTCTGCTGAAGTTAGAGCATAGAGTTTGATTTCATAGATGATAGTGCAATGCACGTCTGCCTCTTAGACTTCTAAGCTTTGGTATCTCCTCATAGTATAAACATAAAACCACTAGTGGATCTACTATCACTAGTATTTGAGCACTAGGAGGTAGTAGAATACCCTTCAAGGGCTGTATGATGTCCACTGTAACATAAAACATATTTTCAGTGCACTTTGAGTATCTCATTAGCCTTTCTAAGGCATTTCAGACTCCAAGTGGTCATTCACAGGGTTACTGATAAATCTACTTAACATGTCAACCGTAAAGATAATATCAAGTCTATTGCAGGTTGTAGCATACATGGGACTTCCTATAAGTTTGTAGTAATACAAATGTCTAATAGATGAATATTCATTTTATTTCAGTCTATTGTTATAGTTGTATGTAGTTTAAATCTTTTTGTTCTTATCGTAATCCTATTTTTCAGTAGATTTTTGATGTGGTGACTGACTCAGGGTTATACCCTTCTCAGTAAAATTCACTTCCATTCATAGGATAGTTTTCACCACACTTAAATTTGTCATTCTAAATTGTTTCGTCAAGGTAACTTCCACGTCTTTCACCTTAGACTGATCAGTACCCAGAATTAGTACGTCATCAACGTACAAGCATACAATTGCCACTTTATTTGAATTTGTTCTTATATACAAACATTTATCTGATTGGCTTGATTTAAAATGCATGTATTTAACACAGGTGATAAATTTCTTGTATCATAATTTTGGTGCTGCTTCAATTCGTAGAGTGACTTAATCAACTTATAGGCCTTATTTTTTAGATCTTTTATGATAAACCATTTAGGTTGATGCATGTAGATCTCTTCAGTCAGATCTCTATTAAGAAATGTAGTCTTAACATCCATCTAATGAACGGTGAAATGTTTAATAGATGCTAAAGCGAGATGAATTTTAATTGTCGCAATGTGACAAACAAGTGAGTATATATCAAAGTAATGTATATTACTCACTTGAGTAAAGCCTTTTACAACTAGACGTGATTTGTATTTGGTAATACTCCCATTAAGATTGAGCTTATTTTTTAGAACTCACTTGCTTCCAATGGTTCTAGCCACTTTGGGCAAGTGAACCAAAATCCATGCGTGGTTTTGTAAGAGAGAATTCATCTCATCATTTATGACTTCTTTCCATAATAGAGAATCCCTAGATCGCATCGCTTTCTTATAGGTAGATAGATTAGCTTCAACTTGATAAGCCACGAAGTATGTACCGAAGCTTTTAGACACTCTTTCTTTATTACATAATCTTTTAGATTCTAAATCATTAGTGTCTATGGGCTCAGTATCAGAGATTTTTAGTTCTGACTCAACAAAAGTCTCAGTACTAGTAGTTGGCAGACCTGAAAGGGTCAAATTTTTATATTTAAGGAAATTATTATTAAAGAAAACAACATCTTTAGATTCTATAATAATATTTGTTGAGAGATCTGGAAATTTATCTGCAACACTATCTTCTGCACATTCTAGATAAACACATGTTTGTCTTATGTCCAATCTTAGATCTCATAGGGTCAACTAGTCAAGTATCCTAACATAAGCGATACATCCATAAGTATTAAGATTATAAAATCTAGGATATCTCTTAAATCAACACTTATATAGTGTTTGTTTCAACTTTACATGAGAAACTTTATTAAGAATGTGATTTGATGCAAGGACAATTTTACTCTAATAAGTCGCAGGCATGCCAACAGTCAACAACATAAAATTCAGCATTTTTGTTAAAGTTTTATTTTTCTTTTCAATGATACCGTTGGATTGTGGTGAATACTCATGGGCGGACCTAAGTGACATCACGGTCGGGAACAGGCCCGGGCTGAGATTTCATAAAAATCGCTGAAGCCCTCCTCCTTTCGCAATTCTGACTTCCGCTAAAGCTCTCCCTTTTCACTTCTAACACCCAAATCACGATCATGCGCACTATTCTCCTCATTTCAAGGGACTAAAAAGGCGATCCATGAGGGGACGACGACGACACAGGACGAGTCGAGCTGGACGACGGCAAACAACGAGGCGGGGACGATCTAATCTCTTCTGATCTTCCAGTCTGCAGGCTTTTAGTTCCAGTCGATAGTCGCTCTTCTCTTCTCCATTTATCGAGATCTCAATTTCTTTGAGGCGTGAGGAGCAGTAGTAAGTTCAAAAACCCTAAAAGGCTAAATCCTTAATCTCTATTCTCTTCCACAGTGACTTCGTGATTCCATTTTTCTATTTTGCTTAGAGGATTCTGTCATTCCCTGATTCCATTTTCGATTTTCTGTGCAGCAATCTTTTCATGTTTGGCATTTTTCTAGATTTAGAGCACTAGATCAGCAGATTTTAGATTTCATTATTTTAGATTTCATATATTTTGACTTTTAAATTTTATTGTTTGATTTGTCACTGACTTTCAGGCTTCACCGCCTTAGTATTCACCAGATTTCCACATCAGATGTCAATTTCCTTTCATATTAAATAATTCTCTGACTTTTAGGCTTCATCGCTTCAGTATTCACCAGATTTTCACATCATAGGTCAATTTTTTTCATATTTAATATTTTGGCTTTTCATTGTTTGACTTTCAGATTAACATTACATGCTTAATGTTTTTTTGGTTGCAACATTGATTATCCTACTTTAATTTTTTTACTCAACATTAACTGACATGTTTAATGTTTTGTATATGTTGTTTTTTATTTATGAGTTTTTGGGAGTTCATAATTTCTACTTCATTATAATTACATATAGTCATATTATTGTAAAAGCAAAAAAAATTGCAAAATATTTTCACCAGTTAATTTTAATTTATAATTATATGTGCCCGGGCTGAGCAAAAATCCTAGTTCCGCTCTTGTGAATACCGGCGGTGGTTTCAAGGATAATGTCGTTGTCAGTGAGAAAATCTCTAAACTCCCCTGATACATGTTCGTCTCCTCTATCACTTCTTATCCTTTTTTATTTTCATGTAAATTTGATTTTCTATTCTTTTTTAGATATAAAATTTTAAAAAACTTCATATTTGGATTTAAGAAGATAAATGTGACTAAATTTAGATTAGTCATCGATAAAAGTTATTAGATACTTCCGATTTTTTCTTGTGGCAAAGTTTTTGTAGTCACAAATATCAGAATATATTAACTTTTGTGTGCTCCTGAAAACCTGACTAAAATGTGTTCTAGTTATCTTAGTTTAAGCACAAATTTCACTTTTATTAAATTTGATTGGTTTGTTTAAGGGGATATTGTGAGTTTTAGCTAGCACTGGTAGTTTTTTATAGTTCATGTGTCCTAGTTTTGTATGTAAAGTCTTAGGATCTATCAGATTCGAACAAACTTGATTTACTACTTTATTTGTTAGACTCAACCTATATATCTCGTTTAAGACATATGTATAACCAAAGTAATTCGAGTTAATCATTAAAGTTACTATACCGTCATTAATGTTAAAAGACATATCAGCATCGCGCTAATTGTAACTAAATTAGCAGCTAATGTAAGTATAAATTTAATATCTTTCAAAATTAAATGTGTACCTGAAGAAAGTAGCAAATTTGCAGTCCCAGACTGGAGTACCTGAGCAGTATCTCTATTCACAACAGTAATAGTTTCTTCAACTGCAATGACATACTTTAGTAGCACAGAATTATTGCAAACGTGACTTGAGCACCTGAATCTAGCCATCACTCTGTACCGGCCTACCCTTTTCCAACATGGCAACATAGTTGGTTGGCGCAGTTAGATAAAGCATGTTTGCTTTATTTTCACTCTTAAGTGTTAGATTCACCCATTTTTGATTGCTTACATTCAGAAGCATAGTGACCCTACTTGTTGTATTTGTAACGCTTGTCTTTCATTTCTTGATCTTTCACTAGTGTCAGCAACTACGAGTGCACTGATGGGTGGTTTAGTCTTTTCAGGCTTAGGCTTTCGCTTATGATGTGTGACTATGTTAGCAACAAAGTTCTGCTTACTAACCATCTCTAAGGCGTACCTAGTCTAGATCTTGTCCTCATTACAAATGAACCGCATGAGGTCGTTAAGACTAACTCATGTCTTCTTCCGATGCATCTCTGTTTTGAAAGAGTATCATGCCAATGAGAGCTTGAAAATGATGTCTCGTGCAACAAATCCATCTGGCAGAGGGATGTTCTCATTGTTGAGCTTGTTTACAAGAGTCTTGAAGTCTACGACTTTTGGATGAATCTCCCTATCTTTAGTGAAAGTGAATTTTGTCGACCAAGTGCACCTTTGATATGTTTTCTTCTTCTCTGAATTGTTCCTCCAGAGCATCCTAGATCTCCTTTGCAGTCTTCATCTTACTAGAGGTCTCTCTTTACCAGTCTGTTGGAGAGACAACTTAAGAGGTAATCATGTCAAAAATCATCATCGCTGATCCACTAATGCTCATCATCTCCTTCTGCATAAGACTCAAAAAACAGGCTGTACGGTATAAAATATATTTAAATATTTCACACCAAACTGGTTGTTCTGCTTCCAGACACTGAACTATGAATTTGAGAATTTTTCTAGTTTGATCATCAGAACAGGAGATGAGAGATTGTTTTCTTTAGACATTATATTTTCTTTTATTTATCTTTCAAATGGAAGATCTGCAAAATTCCTCCACTAACGCAACAAGAACAGAATCAAATCTCCTCTTTTCTCTTGTATTTGTAGGTGAGAAGTGCGTGCAGGCAACTGAATGCCTGCTTACTTGTTCTTCTATTTACTTTTCTTGAAAGCACAAAGTGAAACAACAAGATTTGAAGGGATCAATAGTAGAGGGGCCTCCCCGCTCTACTATCAGCAGCACCCCTCACGGGCAGATCGGGCGAGTGAAGACTCTCCTTGTAGCGAAAATGAAGATCTGCAAGATCTAGATGGTCTGTTCTCCTTCTCTAGAGGGGCAAGATCATGGTTTCACGCAGAAAGCAAGAAGTAGCCTCTCCCTCTTGTCGTCGCATAAGAAGATAATAGCCCTTATGGTCATGATCAAAATTTGGCCACCAAGCGAGAGCGCTGATGGCGGAACATAAGCAGTAGAAGAGCCAGAAATCACAAAAAAAAATCCACTAAGGAAGTAGAGATTTGATCTTCTCCTCCTCCATTTGACAGCAGTGGAAGAAAATTGGGGCGGGAACACGCGATTTCCTCGTATGATCGGGCCACGAGAAAAGAAGATCTGTCGGAAGTTGCTACTACTCCTTGCGAAAGCGGTGCAAGAATGCGAAACTCACTCGAGCGGCCGACAGCGTGAACCTTCTGCAACAAAAAAAGGAAAAAGGGTGACGACTTCTTCCTTCTCGATCAGGAGCAAATTGCATAGAGAACCTTCCTTCTTTCCCGATCAAGAGCGGTGTTGAACACAAATGAGTGACGAGAATAACCCCTGAGACTAAGAAAAAATCAAAGGGATCTGCTCGGGGTTATCTTTCCAACAACATCTCATTTCAATTTGCCTTCGAGTGACTTCCAGCCCTGCTAGCTTGTGGGAGCATGGTCAGCTGGATCTGCTCGGGGCTATCTTTCAACAACATCTCATTTTAACCTGCCTCCGAGTGACCTCCAGCCCTACCGGCTTGTGAGAGCCTGCTTAGTGGGATCTGCTCAGAGGGATTTGCTCCCGTTTCAATATTATGGTGCAGTTTCAACATTATGGTGTTGTGAGAGCCCTGCCATCTCACCGCACCATAATGTTGAAACTGGAACTCGATTTCTTGAGAAGTTTGGACCCAAGGCTTGTAGCTTGCACTTACTTCTCTCAAGCTGTTGCAATATGGAGGTCGGGCGGTCTGTTGCTATTCGGAGACCGGGCGGTCTGCCGGTTTATTCTGGTCGGTCTGTCTGCCGGGCTGGTGCTGTTTGGTATCCCAGCGGTCTGGCGGTTTGTCTCAGACGACTTGGAGACCGGGCGGTCTAGCGGTCTCCTGCGGCGGCTTGATCTTTGTGGCACATGTTATCTCCTCTTGTTAGTTGACGAGAGGTTAGCCGGCTTGTCTAACCGCCCGACCTGTCAGGTTTGCTTTTTGTAAAGCTGCATATACTTGTAATTTTTTAGTCCCACATTGCTTAATTGTATTCTCTCTCATCTCCTCCATTCTATAAAAGGGAGGCTATATCATTGTAATTGATACCTTTTTTGGATAATAAAGTTTACATTACTCCAATTTTTCGGTCTGCTCTTTTCTGTTCGCACATGGTATCAGAGGACTCGGTCCTTTCCTCCTGACTGAGCTCTCTCTACGCGTGCAACTTGTTTCTTCTTTCCGCGACCTGTTCTCGCGACTTATTTTCTCTTCTGACCGCTGCTCTGTTCGCGCGGCTTGTTTCTCCCTGTTTGCGGCCTCTTGCTTCTTCTCTTTTCTAACCTCTCTCCTCTACCGCTCTCCTTTTCTTTGTCGTCGCGACCTGTCCTTACGTCGCTGCGGCCTCTTCTCGCCGTTCTCCTCTTCTTTGTCACCGCGACCTGTTCTTAAGTCGCTGCGCCCTATTCTAGACACTCTCCTCTTCTTTGTCGTCGCGACCTATCTTTAAGTCGCTGCGGCCTTTTCTCGCCACTCTCCTCTTCTTTGCCGTCGCGACCTGTCCTTAAGTCGCTGCGGCCTGTTCCGGCTTCTTCTCCTTCTAGCCGCGACTTGTTTCTCCCGCTGACTTATTTCTCCCGCTCTCTTCTATGGCCTCCATCTCCTCCACGCAGTCCGCCTCGGTGGTCACCTCTTCTACTAGTGCCCACGTTGTTACTCACGGCCGATGGTTGATCGACTCTGGTGCTACCAATCATATGACATGCAATTCTCAGTGTTTTTCTCATCTCGAAACACATGATAGGTTGCCTCCGGTCTTTGTTGCTGATGACTCTTCATCTCCGGTGAATGGGATGGGGGTGGTTCAGGTCACTCCGTCTCTTCGTCTGGCGGATACCCTCTACGTGCCCCTGTTCCCTTGCAATTTATTATCGGCTACTTCTCTATGCAAGCAATTACGGTGTTCCGTCACATTCACTTATACTTCTTGTTCTTTTCAGGATCCGGACTCTCAACGGACAATTGCTACTGGGACTGAGAGTGGCGGCCTTTACTTCCTCGATAATGTTTCCGCTCTATCCGCATTTTCCTCCTCCTCTACAGATCTTCTCCAATGGCATCTTCACCATGGACATGCTCCTCCACGGCTTCTGCGCCAGCTTCTGCCCCACCTCCCTCCTCATCATCCTCCTCTAAACTGTGATGCATGTCAGCTTGGCAAGAATCATCGCTCATCCTTCCCGCCAATGCAGAGTCGTGTCTCTTCCCGTCCCTTCGACCTCGTTCACTCTGACGTGTGGGGTCATGCTCCTACCCTCACCATCGGTCGGGGTAGTTCCTATTTTGTTACATTTATTGATGATTTCTCTCGGTGTACGTGGGTGTACCTTCCCAAGGATCACTCCGAACTGTTCTATGTCTGGACATCCTTTTATTCTATGATCAAGACTCAGTTTGATACGTCTATTAAAATCCTTCGTTTTGACAATGCTAAGGAGTATCTTAACCGTGATTTTTCTTCTTTCTCTATGCATCATAGTATTATTCGTCAAACTAGCTGTGTCTACACCTCCCAACAAAATGGGGTGGCGGAACGCAAAAACCGTCACCTCCTTGATGTCGCTCGCACTCTGCTGACCCAAATGCATGTTTCTCGCTTCTATTGGGGCTATGCTGTCCTCCTCTCCTGTTATCTCATCAACCGCATTCCCTCCACGGTTCTCCGCGGTGCCACCCCATTCTCCATTCTTTATCCCACCAAGAATCCTTTTCCCCTTACTCTGCGCATCTTTAGGTGCACCGCCTTTGTGCATTCTCTCGCTGCCACCCGTGACAAACTCTCCCCGCGGGCCACTAAATGTGTCTTTCTGGGGTACACTACCACTCAGAAAGGCTATTGTTGCTTTGACCCCGTTACCCGCAAGCAGTTTGTCTCTACGGATGTTACGTTCTTTGAAAATGCCTCTTACTTCTCTCCTGCTTCCTCCTCTACTCCTGCTGCTCCTACTTCTCAAACCAACCCATCTATTCCCTCTACTCCTACTGACATTTCGCCCTCTCCACTGTCTCTACCCTCTCCACAATCTCCACCCTCTCCACCATCTCCACCCTCTCCTCCCTCAATTTATCCCTCCTCTCAACAGCCATCTCTCTCTACTCCCGGGCCAACTCTCTCCACCATGGACGCTCCGGATACTGCAGAACCAGCTGTCCTGGATCTCCCCATTGCCCTTCGCAAAGGGGTTCGGGCATGTACCCAACACCCGCTTGCTGCAGTTATTTCTTATGATCGTCTTACCCCCTTCTTGCAGAGCTTTTGCACTGGCTATCTCGGCCACTGCCAACCCCCCCCCTCCCCCCCCCCCCGTTCCTACCAGGAGGCCCTTACTATTCCTCATTGGAAAGCTGCCATGGATGAGGAGATTGCTACTCTCACTAAACGGGGTACCTGGACCCTGGTTCCTCCTCCTTTCAGCACAGATGTTGTTGGCTGTCGCTGGGTCTTTGTGGTGAAGTTCCTTCCTGATGGCAGTGTCGATCGTTACAAGGCTCGGCTTGTTGCCAAGGGATTTACTCAAACTTATGGGGTTGATTACTTTGACACTTTCTTTCCAGTTACTCGTCCCAGTACTATTCGAGTTCTTCTCTCTGTGGCTGTCAACCAGGATTGGCCTATTTTACAGCTGAATGCCAAAAATGCCTTTCTTTATGGGGATCTTCAGGAAGATGTTTACATGGATCAACCTCCTGGGTATGTTGCTCAGGGGGAGACACGAGTATGCCAGCTAAAGAAGGTTATATATGACCTCAAGCAAAGTCCTCGTGCCTAGTTTGACAAGTTTAGCGGCACCGTTGCGGCCATTGGTTTTACAAGAAGCTCAGCCGATCACTCCTTGTTCGTTCGGAAAACTGCCTCTGGTCTGATAGTTCTTGCAGTTTATGTTGATGACATTCTTCTTACTGGCGATGATCAGGATGGGGTAATGTTGACAAATAAACACCTCCGTCAGCACCTGGTCACGAAGGATATGGGCTCCCCGAAATACTTTCTGGGAATTGAAATCTCTAGGAAGCCCAACTCCATGGTCCTTTCCCAACGGAAGTATGCTCTTGATCTTCTAAAAGAGGCAAGATTGACTGGTGCTAAACCTGCCCGTTCTCCCATGACTATTGGGGAAGACAAAACTTGGACAGATGACTCACCTCTTCTATCCGATCTTACGAAGTACCGGCATCTGGTGTGCAAACTCATTTATCTCACAGTAACCAGACCAGACATCTCTTATGTTGTTGGCAAGGTGAGCTAGTTCATGCAAGCTCCTAGAGAGTGTCATCTACAATCTGTCTTGAGGATATTGGAGTATATTAAAGCAGCACCAGGGAAAGGACTCCTTTTTCAGAAGAATGGTCACCTAAGGGTTGAAGCGTACTCTGATTAGAGCTATGCTGATGACAAAGGGGATCGCAAGTCGACATCAGGTTTCTGCACGTTTGTTAGAGGCAATCTTGTGAGTTGGAAGAGCAAGAAATAGTCTGTAGTCTCCAGGTCCAGTGCAGAGCAAGAAACAGTCTGTAGTATGACATCGACCACATGTGAGTTGAAATGGTTACGGGCTCTCATGCTTGATTTAGGAGAGGTGTACAACTATCCTCTTCCTATGTTCTGTGACAATAAGGCCGCGATATACATCTCCAAAAATCCGGTCTTTCATGAGAGAACGAAGCACATAGAAGTCGACTATCATTTCATTAGGAGGAGATCTTGAAGAAACAGATTTGTACTCCGTTCGTCACTTCAGACAATGAGTTGGCCGGCACCTTCACCAAGCCGATGTCCGCTTCCTTTTTCCACATTTGCGACAAGCTGGGCATGATTGATATCTATGCTCCAGCTTGAGGGGGAGTGTTTCAATATGGAGGTCGGGCGGTCTGTTGCTGTTCGGAGACCGGGCGGTCTGCCGGTTTATTCTGGTCGGTCTGTCTGCCGGGCTGGTGCTGTTTGGTATCCAAGCGGTCTGGCGGTTTGCCTCAGATGACTTGGAGACCGGGCGGTCTAGCGGTCTCCTATGACGGCTTGATCTTTGTGGCACATGTTATCTCCTCTTGTTAGTTGACGGGCAGTTAGCCGGCTTGTCTAACCGTCCGGCCTGTCTGGTTTGCTTTTTGTAAAGCCGCATATACTTGTAATTTTTTAGTCCCACATTGCTTAATTATATTCTCTCTCATCTCCTCCATTCTATAAAAGGGAGACTATACCATTATAATTGATACATTTTTTGGATAATAAAGTTTACATTACTCTAATTTTTCGGTCTGCTCTTTTTTGTTCGCACATAAGCGAGAGCACTTGGCCAGCTGCTTTGAAATAAGAGACAAACCTCGAGCTACAGCGAGAAGGTCCTGTCACACACCCGGAAGATCAATGAGAGCTTCCCCTCCCTCACCAATATTGAGTTGGGCACCTTGGAGGGCCTCGAGAGCACTCGTCGACCGAAGTCAGTCTTGGGGGAGGGGGAAAGCATGAAGAAGAAGTTCCCCTATGATGCCCATGGAGGTCTATTTATAGTTTTCCAAGTTTGGCCTGCAAATAACAGAATCCAGCCTTTTGTTTTACTATACTCAGCCCAAAATAGTCTGTCAACAATGTAACTCTACTATTTGGAGAGGCTATTAGCAGACCCCAAAGAGGTATCCTGGGGTTGGCGAGTGCCCGGTGAAGCTGGGATTCACCATTCGCCCCGAAACTGGAACTCGCCCCTAAGGGGCTGCACTCGCCCCGGGGAGCCGAAACTTGCCCCTGGGGGTGGAGGGGGTTGCACTCACCATAGGGAGCCTGTAACTCGCCCCTGGGGACTGCACTCACCCTAGAGAGCCTGGAAATCGCCTCTAGAGGGCTGCACTAGCCCCAGGGATCCTAGAACTCACCCCTAGGGGGCTGCACTCGCCCCTAGGAGCCAGGAACTCGCCCCTAGGAGGCTGCACTCTCCCCAAGGAGCCTGGATTTTGCTCTTGGGGGGTTGCACTCACCCTAGGGAGCTCGGAACTCGCCCCTGGGGGGCTAAACTCTTGCCTGGATCTTGCCAATGAGAGTTGACTTCTTCTGCTCTCATTCGTGGGAGAGATCATCTAGGTCATCATCAGTCGCATCTGATCTCGACGAATTACATGTTATACACAATCCCTGCTTTTTCCGAGCTCGACACGAGATTGGAAAAAATAATATAGAACCCATGGTTCGGAGAGAGAGGCGCTAGATAAAAAGTCATTCAAAAGCTCGACACCTTCTAGAATCCATGCCTATCTGGAGGTGGAGAAAACTCGACACCTTCTAGGAGCCTGGCTCAACTAGAGGTGGAGGAAATTCTACACCTCCTAGGAGCCCGACTCAATTAGATGTAGAGGAAACTCAACGCCTCCCATGAGCCTGGCTCAACTAGAGGTGGAGGAAACTCGACACCTCCCCAGAGCCCGACTCAACTAGAGGTGGAGGAAACTCGACACCTCGCAAGAGCCCAACTAGAGGTGGGGGAAACTCGACACCTCACAGGAGCTCGGATCAACTGGAGGTAGAGGAAACTCGACACCTCCCAGGAGCCCAACTCAACTGGAGGTTGAGGAAACTCGACACCTTTTAGGAGCCCGACTCAACTGGAGGTGGAGGAAACTAGACACCTCCTAGAAGCCCGACTCAACTGGAGGTGGATGAAACTCGACACCTCCAAGGAGCCCGAATCAACTGGAGGTGGAGGAAACTCGACACCTCCCAAGAGCCCGACTCAACTGGAGGTGGAGGATACTCGACACTTCCTAGGAGCACGACTTAACTAGAGGTAGAGGAAACTCGACACCTCCTAGGACCCCAACTCAACTGGAGGTGGAGGAAACTCGACACCTACTAGGACCCCGACTCAACTGGAGGTGGAAGAAACTCAATACCTCCAAGGAGCTCGGATCAACTGGAGGTGGAGGAAACTCGACACATCCCAGGAGCCCGACTCAACCGGAGGTGGAGTAAACTCAACACCACCTAGGATATCGGCTAAACTAGAGGTAGAGGAAACTACTTAAGGGTCTTCGCTTACTGAGACCACTTGTTCCTCATTCTGTCGCCTGAAACATTAACCTACCCCGCTAGCTAATTGGAGACTAGTCGGCGGAACTGCCTCGGGACTCCTTTCTAAAACATATTTTTTCAACCTGTCTCCCGAATGGTCTACCCATCCTACCGGCTAGTGGGATCCAAGTCAGTAGAATCGTCTTGGGGACTTCTTTCTAAAACATCTCGTTTCAACTGGCCTCCGAGTGACTTCCATCCCTAGCAGCTAGTGGAAGCCTGGTCAGCGGGATCTGCTCGAGGCTATCTTTCCAAAAACATCTTATTTCAACATGCCACCAGTAACTTCCAGCCCTACCAGCTAGAGGGAGCCTGATCAGCGGGATCTGCTCGGGGCTATCTTTCTAAAAACATCTCATTTCAACCTGCCACTGAGTGATTTTCAGCCCTGCCAGCTAGAGGGAGCTTGGTCAACGAGATCTGCTTTGGGGCTATCTTTCCAAAAACTTATTATTTCAACCTGCTAGTGAGTGACTTCCAGCCCTGCCAGCTAGAGATATCCTGGTCAGCAGGATCTACTCGGGGCTATCTTTCTAAAAACATCTTATTTCAACCTGCCACCGAATGACTTACAGCCCTACCAGTTTGAGAGAGGCTGTTCAGCAGGATCTTCTCGGGGCTATCTTTCCAACAACATCTTATTTAAATCTGTCTCTGAGTGACTTTCAGTCCTGCCAGCTTGTGGGAGCCTAGTCAGCGGGATCTGCTTGGAGCTATCTTTCCAACAACATCTCATTTCAACCTGCCTCCATGTGACTTCTAGCCCTGTTAGCTTGTGAGATCCTGGTCATCGAGATCTGCTCGGGACTATCTTTCCAACAACATCTCATTTCAATATGCCTTCGAATGAATTCCAGCCCTGCAAGCTTGTGAGAGCATGGTCAACGGGATCTTCTTGGGGCTATCTTTCTAATAACATCTCATTTCAACCTCCCTCCGAGTGACTTCCAGCCTTACCAGCTTGTGAGAGCCTGGTCAGCAAGATGTGCTCAGATTTCAACTTTATGATGTGGTTTCTGATAACTTCTCAAAAGGAAGTTATCTAACTCTTAATTTTGATATCATATTGAGAATAAATAAAAAGAAATGATTTAAATGAGTATAAATATTCATAAATTTATATTTATATGATTTAAAGTTAATTAAGCTAATTTGCTCATGTTTTCCTTACCAGAAATGACATCGAGTTCGAACCAGGAAAGAAAAAGCTGAAATTATATTTTGGTTGTGTAGTTGTTTCAGAAACCTGTTTCAGTTGTTATAACAAGTCCTGGGAGGGTTTGAAATTCGAATTTCGAATTTTACGCCAAAACCAAATATGGAAGGATGCATCTTTTGGAAGGGGGCTGCTCGTTTTTTTTAGAGGGGATCTGATGCCTATTAAGATATACGAAATTGGAGAGGAAGAGGGAGATTGAGAGCCATCATCTTGGAAAAGGAGAAGAACGGCTAGGGTTTGAAGGACCGACGAGGAGGAAGAAGGCCTTGGAACAAGATCTGATCACAAACTCCTGCACTTTTAACCTCTTTAATCATGTCTAGTAAGATTTATCTTGTTTGGTTCTCCCTTTCCATTATGAACTAATTTCATAAGTCTTGTATGTGAGAGTACTTTGTAGTGTTGTGATGATTTGATGTTAACTTTCCCTCTATGAATGGTTGAAAACTACTTTTCTCGGATCTATATTTATTTCATGGAATGTTTGGAGTAAGTGTTCTTCTTCTAGATTGCGTAACAAGATTCGAGAGAGGAGTTACGTTGTTTAGGGTTGAATCATTTATTTTGTACGGCAAGATTCGAGAGAGGAGTCGTACAAATCTTTAGCCAAAATTCCACCATCATACTATGCTGCGAGATTCGAGAGAGGAGTGGCGAAAGTGCAATATAGATTTTGAGATAGTGTTGGAAAGAAAGAGATTTCATTCTTTGCTAGCGACTTTGAGTTGTAAGTGTATGTTATTCTCATTTCACCTAAGTTAGAGATAACTAGGGGAATTAGGGTAAACGGATTTCGGAGATCGAGAGATAAAGAAATCTATTTTCAACTCGTCGCAGGATAGCAATTAAACGTTCACGAGGGTTTATTCTAAAGACTCATCACAACAAAATAAGGGAAATCATATACGAGGCTATTTCTCCAATTGATAAAAGTCTTTTTAAGTAAGTGTTATTCAATTTAAATTTGATCTTCTTTTAATTTTTCTTAATCTAAATTCACCTTAACTCACCCTGCTTGAATTCAAAGAAAGGGTAGAGCTAGTACTTGCGAGCGAAAGATTATTCACTTCCTCAAAGGAACGATCTTAACTCATCATTTTATTACTTGATTCGGCACGTGCACTTGCGTTATCATATACATTTATTTCAGGCGTATCAAGTTTTTGGCGCCGTTGCCGGGGAAGTGCAACTGATTTTGTGTTTATTTCTCGTAATATTAGTAAAACTTTAGTATTTGGAGATCAAACATTTTGTTTTTTTTGTGTTACTTTGGTTATCTAATTTGAATTTCATTAGTATATGTCAAGATATCGAAACTTGTAATTACTACCGATAAACTTAGAAATTGAGCTCACTTGTAGAGAAAATCGAAGAATTTTTAGATCAAAAAATATTATTCATCCTGTGATGGATAATAACGGACAACAAGTAATAAATGACAATGAGGGCCACTTAAACCTTAATGGTCATGTTGATCAAAACAATCAACAAGCGGCACCTCGAATGACATGCCGAGATTATAACACACCTTTGAGAGGAGGTTTGCACTCTAGTATTGCTTGACCGACTATAGAAGCCAACAATTTTAAAATGGACCCATTTATTATGCAACAAGTTCAATATAACAAGTTCAGGGGTCTTAGCCATGAGGATGCAAACTCTCATCTAAGGACTTTCTTAGCCATTTGCGACATGTTTAAAGCTAATGGTGTGTCCGCCGAAGCTATTCAACTAAGAGCATTTCCTTTTTCCTTAGAAGGTCGAGTTAAGGATTGGTTAGACTCTTTACCTAATGACGCTATCACCACATGGGATCAATTAGTGGAAAAGTTTTTAAACAAGTATTTCCCACCGCCGAAGACCGCTAAGTTGATTAGAGACATTACTACTTTCATGCAATCTCATGGGGAAACTCTTTATGATGCTTGGGAGCGTTTCAAAGAGTTGTTAAGAAAATGCCCACATCATGACTTAGCACATCACCAACAAGTCTCTACATTCTATAATGGGTTGCAAACGGCGACTATGATCTTAGTTGACGGAGCTGCGGGAGGGTCTTTAATGAAGAAATACCCAGAGGACGCTTATGCCATATTAGAAGATCTAACCTCTAATAACTATCACGCATATGAAAGACAAAGCAATAGTAATCCGGCGGGGGTGCACCAAGTGGATCAAATCACCTCTTTAGCCGCTCAAATGACATCACAATTTAACTTGATTAATAAAAGGCTAGATTTGTTATCTACTCCTACACCTAGTGCACCACTTACGGTAGAGCAATTAAATCAAATTACTGAGGAAGCCAATTATATAGGAGGTCCACAAAGGCAAATACCAAATGGTTTTGCGAATCACTATCACCCCGAGTGGCGAAATCATCCTAATTTTTCTTGGAGAAACAATCAAGGAATTAATCAACTACCGGGATTCAATCAAAATTTGAACCCCATACAACATAATCCTCAAAACAATCAAGCAATTCTTAGAAAATTAACCGATGAATACATTGTAGGGATGTTTCAAAAGAATGAGTCTAGGATGGGAGGTATTGAGTCGTCTCTAAGATCTTTATAAACCACATTGGGTCAACTAGCAACTACTTTAAGCAAAAGGCTGATGGGTTCGTTGCCATCGGATACTACACCTAATCCAACAAGAGATGAGCCAAATAACCATTGCAATGTCATCACTCTGAGGAGTGGGGTAGAGATTCTAAGTGGAGATGGATTGTTAGAAAAAGCTAGAAATGACGAGAGGAAGGAACAAGAAAATGGGCCAAGGGGGTCACTAGAAGAAGAGCTCGTAGAAGCTAAGGAACCAGAGGTAGTTGAATCTCAACCATTAAATAATAAAAAGAAAGAGATCATCTATCCTCCACCTCCTTTTCCATCTAGACTAGCGAAGACAAAGCTCGATAAGCAATTCCAAAAGTTTATGAAAATCTTTAAGAAATTAACTATAAATATCCCTTTTGCCGAGGCTCTTGAACAGATGCCTAGTTATGTCAAGTTTATGAAAGACATCTTATCAAAGAAGAGGAAATTCGGTGAGAGGGAGGTAGTCGCCCTAACTGAAGAATGTAGTGCAATATTACAAAAGAAACTACCTCAAAAATTGAAGGATCTAGGTAGTTTTACAATACCATATTTGATAGGAATGACGTTTTCAGGGAGAGCATTGTGTGACTTGGGTACTAGCATTAATCTGATGCCCTTATCTATTTACACAAAACTAGGCGTGGGAGAGATTACATCAACATCTCTTACTCTACAATTGGCCGATAGGTCTTTAGCTTTTCCTAAGGGAATTGTTGAGGATGTATTGGTTAAGGTGGATAAATTCATCTTTCCAGCCGATTTTGTGGTGTTAGATATGGATGAGGATAAGGAAGTCCCTATTATTCTAGGAAGACCATTTCTGGCCACAGGACGCACCCTTATAGATGTACAAAAGGGTGAGCTAACAATGAGAGTTAACGAATAGGAGGTAACCTTCAATATCCTTAAGGCCATGAAATTCCCTGAAGATAAAAAAGAATGTTATTCAATGAAAGAAGTTGAGGTACCCTCTAGGTTGACGCACGAGGAAGAAGATTTTGAACATAGATTGTTAGACATCTTAGTTAACGACGAGGGTGAAGAAGATAAAGTAATGGAAGAAGTTGTTCACATACTCTATTCATGTGAAAGGTTGCCACCATATAAGAGTTTTGAAGTGATAACTAGGCCAAGCGAACCAAGATTTATGAAACCTTCTATCATTGAACCACCTAAATTGGAACTAAAACAACTACCTGAACACCTTAAGTATGTATTTCTAGAGGAAGATAACACTCTTCCGGTCATAATCAATGCATCATTAAGAATGGAAGAAGAGTTAAAATTAATTGAGTTACTAAGAGAGTTTAAGGAAGTGATTGGTTGGACTCTTGCCGATATCAAGGGGATTAGCCCATCCATCTGTATGCACAAAATTCTGTTAGAAGATGAGGATAAAGGATCCATCGAACATCAACGAAGGCTTAGTCCTCCGATGAAGGAGGTGGTGATGAAGGAAATCATTAAGTGGCTAGACGCGGGCATTATTTATCCTATCTCAGATAGCAGGTGGGTAAGTCCGGTGCATTGTGTACCAAAGAAGGGAGGGGTAACACTGGTTAAGAAGGAAAATAATGAACTTATACCTACTAGGACTGTCACGGGATGGAGGATATGTATTGATTATCGAAAATTGAACAAGGCGACTAGAAAAGATCATTTTCCGTTACCATTCCTTGACCAAGTCTTAGATAGATTGGCAGGTGGTCAGTATTTTTGTTTCTTGGACGGATATTCGGGATATAACCAGCTTATGGTTGCCCCAGAAAATCAAGAGAAGACAACATTTACCTGCCCCTTTGATACATTTGCGTTTAGGAGACTACCATTTGGATTATGCAACGGTCCCGCCACCTTTCAGCGTTGTATTTTGGCAATACTGGCCGATCTCATCGCTCGAGGCATTGATCCTGCGGAGTATGGAATCGTGGTATTCATGGACGATTTTTACATCTTCGGTAAATCGTTTGATGCATGTTTGGCATGTTTGGGGAGGGTATTGGCCCGTTGTGTTGAGACTAACTTAGTATTAAACTGGGAAAAGTGCCATTTTATGGTACGTGAGGGCATTGTATTAAGACATAAGGTATCGAGTCAAGGGTTAGAAGTGGATCGAGCAAAGATTGAAGTGATTGAAAAACTTTCTCTGCCAACGAATGTTAAGGCCATTCATAGTTCCTAGGCCATGCCGGATTCTATAGGCGGTTCATTAGAGATTTTTCAAAGATCACAAAGCCTTTATGCAATTTACTTGAGAAAGATACATCTTTTATTTTCGATGACGAGTGCTTAGAAGCGTTTCAAACATTAAAGGAAAAATTAATCTCGGCACCTATTATCAAGGCACCCGCTTTTTCATTACCCTTCGTGCTCATGTGCGATGCGAGCAACTATGCGGTGGGAGCCGTATTGGGGCAGATGCACGACAAGGTCTTCCACACTATTCATTATGCTAGTAAGACTCTTATCAACGCCCAAGTGAACTATACAACTACAAAAAAGGAACTCCTTGCGGTGGTTTTTTCTTTCGACAAATTATGCGCTTATTTGATTAGTTCCACAGTCATAGTTTACACGGACCACGCGACAATCAGATATGTAGTGGAGAAAAAGGATGCTAAACCTAGGCTTATTAGATGGGTGTTACTCCTTCAAGAGTTTGATTTTGAGATCAAAGATCGTAAGGGAGCAGAAAACCCGATTGCCAACCACTTATCGAGATTAGAGAATGGGTGTGAGAAAAACGTACACATTGAGATTAAGGAAAGTTTCCCAGATGAGAGTTTACTTGCAGTCACAGAAGGGAGCATCCCATGGTATGCAGATTTTGTTAACTATATAGTTAGCAAGGTTTGTCCACCGGATTTTAGCTACCAACAAAGGAAGCGATTCCTTTATCAGGTGAAGTTTTACTTATGGGATGAACCGTATTTATTTAAAATTTGCGCTGATCAAATTATTCGTAGGTGCGTGCCCGAGATGGAAGTTCATAGTATATTAGAAAGGTGTCATGCATCACCTTATGGAGGACACTATAAGGGAGACCGGACAACGATGAAGGTTTTAGAGTCAGGATTTTATTGGCCAACCTTATTCAAGGATTCTCATCACTTTGTAGGACAGTGTGACCGTTGTCAACGTGTTGGAAATCTTCAGCGGGGAGCAAGCATGCCCATGAATGACATCCTTGAAGTAGAAGTCTTTGATGTATGGGGGATTGATTTCATGGGTCTCTTTGTCAACTCCGATGGAAATTTATATATTTTGCTAGCCGTAGACTATGTGTCTAAGTGGGTAGAGGCGATAGCCACCCAGGGAAATGATGCCAAGGTGGTGTTGAAATTTCTAAGGTCTAACATCTTCACTAGATTTGGTACACCGAGGGAAATAATTAGTGACGGAGGAGTGCACTTTTGTAATTTACAATTTAAAACTCTGCTAAAGAAATATGGTGTAACACATAAAGTAGCCCTTGCCTACCATCCACAAACCAATGGCTTAGCCGAGGTGTCAAATCATGAGATCAAGACCATCTTAGAGAAAACGGTGAATGCAACACGCAGGGATTGGTCACAAAAGCTAGGTGATGCGTTATGGGCTTATAGAACGGAGTTTAAAACCCCGATAGGATTAACACCATATAAAATGATCTATGGGAAAGCGTGTCACCTTCCGGTGGAATTGGAACATAAGGCATATTGTGCAATTAAGAAATTAAACTTTGACTTCCAAGAGGCAGACAATAAAAGGCTACTGCAAATTAATGAATTTGAAGAAATTCGGTCCAATGCATACGAGAGCGCCAAACTTTACAAAGAGCGAACCAAAAAATGGCACGACGCAAGATTAACAGCGAAAGAGTTCAAGACCGGGCAATTGGTATTGCTATTTAACTCAAGGCTTAAGTTATTCCCCGAAAAATTGAAGTCCCGATGGTCTGGACCTTTTCGGGTGGAGGAGGTACATTCGTTTGGAGTGATTACGATATGCAATGAGAATGACGGGTCCATGTTTAAAGTTAACGGACAACGGTTGAAGGAATACTTTCATGATAATGATCATCGTGAGACGATGGTCATCACATTACAATAAAAATAATCTGAAGCAAAACGTCCGGCCGGGACGTTCTAAACGAGGCGCTTGGTGGGAGTCAACCCATCGATTAGACCTATAATTATATATATATAATTATTTAAAAGAACTTATTTTGTTTTAATTATAGAGTTTCCATTTTGGAGGGAGAAAGCCCCTAGCCCTTATTCGATCTTGCTTAAGAATCTCGGGGAGAGTGTTTGGAAGCTTAGGTTAAGAATAAAATGGATTAAGAGAGGTTGAGAAGGATGAGAAAATAAAATTTTAAAATTCCCGCATTTTGTTACAATAACTCCACAACATATGTAACAGGAATTAGTTTTCTCCCTATTCCGTGGCGTCACGTGGAATTGTCGTTCCAGCGCAGGTTTGACTGAACCGGCGCGCCGGTCTCTCCTAAGCAGGCGGTTCGGGCATAAACCAAAACATAAATTTCCTAAGTGGCTAGGTCTAAGTTAGAAAGAGGGGCAATCTACGATCGACGATCGGCACGGAGCGATCGACGATCGGCACGGAGGGGCGATCGACGATCGCACGGAGCGATCTACATTCGACGAGCGACGGCGATCGACGATCGACACTGATGCCGTCTTTTCTCTCGTGGTAGCGTTCATCGATCGACATGGTAGATAAGGCGATCGGGTAGCAGAGCATCGTGATTTCTGGAGTGGTGTGATTCATTCTATCGCAGCAGGGACTGGCGCTTCAAAGCAGCAGCGACAGGAAGGATCTGGAGCCCGCCCACAGTGTTGGTGGCGGCAACCCGCGACATCTGCAACATTGGATCTGGAGGACAACGCCGCTCGCGATTACCCTACCCGAAGTGTCGAGCGGCTTGAGGACTTCTGGGCATACAAATTTTGGACAATTTATGAGGTATAACCCTAACCCACCTCCCTTACTCTTGCGCACATGATGGTAAAGTCATGGTAAAAAAAATTTCTCCCTCTTTTGTACTTGTGTCTGTTGTTGTATGCTTAGCTAGAGCAATGTCATCTAGAAGGAACGATAAGAAGAGAAAGGGGAAGGAAGTTGTGAGGAAAAAAGCAGTCAAATTCTCCAGTAAGGCTGCAGAATATTAGTTTAACTCACTGAAGTCTCTTCCTTTCATCTTTGAAAGAGGATTCAAAATGGAAAAGAGGGCATGGAGTGTCACTTACGTTGAGAGGATTAAGAAGCTGCAGTGGGAGATGCTCTGTCACCCGAGGACTGAAGCTATCCTGCCCATGGTTTATGAATTTTACGCAAATGCTAAAAGCATAGAGGGAGAAATAGTGAATGTCAGAGGAAAGGAGGTTAATTTTTCTGCAGTGAGGATTAGTGACATGTTTAATTTGGACGATCAAGGATATGACGATTATACAGAAATTCTGAATACGATATCTCTTAAGGAAATACGGACGCTGTGTGTTGCACACCGACACCGGAGTGGGCGAGTAAAACACAAAAAGTATTAAAGACGTCTTGTCTAACTAGAGAGGCTAAAGTGTGGCTTTTATTTATTAATGCTAGTGTTATGCTCACCCGGCACCCGAACACTATTACATTGGACAAAGTAGCCTTGATCTACAGTATTATAAAAGGATTGCAGTTTGATGTTGGGAAAATTATTACTTTGCAACTTCGGCACAAAATTAGAGAGGAGAAACCTCGGCAGCTTTGGTTTCTAACCCTTATAACGGAGTTGTGTCTTCATGCTGGTGTGTAAAAGGATGAGGAGCACATGGTTACACCTGTGAAGCACCATATTACTGAAATGGTTGTGGAAGTCAATGTCAAGGTTGCCTCAGGAGCTCAGGAGAGGGGGAGTAGTGGGCGGCCAAGTGGTGATACTCAGACCTCAAGGGCACCAGTAGCAACCCCTATGCGTATTACTATTCCAGTGGTGGACCATGGCACCGACCCCGACCTTTTGATGGAGCATATTGAGTACATCAAGGCTTATCAGAGGTGTCAACATCTATTTGTACAAGAGCAGTTTGAAGATATCCGTACGAACATCTGTAAAATCATGGAGAAAAGGAAGATTCTGGTGTCAGAGCCAACTTTTAGGATGTTGGGCCAATTCGACGATAAAGGCTACCTATTGACATCCGACATGACGAGAGTTGATCCAGCAAAGGTGAAAGCAGATGATGAGGAAGCAGATGATGATGACGAAGATGATGATGACGAGGAAGATGCTGATGAGGACGAAGCTGACGATGAGGATGCTGAGGACAACGAGGAGGAGTAGGATCTCCCCAGATTACCCTTTGTCTTGCATAGTCTTGACTATATGTTGTTAACGGATATATCCTCCATATTTTGTTCTACATTATTCCTGGCTGTTTATGGGTATGAACTATAGTCTGGGGGATTTATATTTTGTGGTGTGACACTTTGAACGCTCCATTTTGGTACATTACAGTTTGTATTTTCATAATATATTTATGTGCTAATTGCAACTTATATTTGACTTGTTACGTTATCATGCACATGATCTGCACTATTTTAATACATTATTACTGCTAATGATTGGGCACGGAGGACGCTAACTGTTATCCATTTTGGATAAATAATGCTTGGATGTCATATGTGCTTCCTTGAACTTTACTGTGTTATGGTTGCTAATTATTACTAAGCGGACTTTGCATCTTCAATGGAATGCCCAAGTTTTTGATACATGATTATGCTGAGCTGTTGTCCTGATTTATGCTGATATGCTGGTCAAAAATAAAGAAGTATTATGATATGTCATATGTGCCTAGTTGTCTTCATCTTAATCGCATTTTTCTACTGCAATGTTTATTCCTCTCGTACATGAACATACTTTCAGATTACACATGCATTTTAGCTTATCACTTGGACAGTTAGTTTGGAAAATTGTGTAGAATGAATTGTCTCCAGGTTTTGTACACATGTTAAGCGTGCGGATCATTAGGACACAGGAAGTGACACTCTATGCACGAAGGTCCTCCTCAGAACATTTTGAAAAAGTCTCTTTACGGGCACTCCTCTTTCAGGGAAGTTCTTTACAGTTCCTTTCCTTTCTTATATATGATTTTGTGCTTATTAGTAAAAATATCTTATAATATCACATGATACGACGAGAGCTTTGCTAGGTACTAGCAAAGTATTTAAGTGTGGAGGTGGGGTGTTACAACCCCTACCATTTGGATGAAGAATATTTCATTAAACAACGATTCAGATGTTCTTAATTCTTGTTCCAATTAATCAATAGACTATTCTAGATATATTCAATGATAATTAGTTGGTATGGCTGAACAATCTAACGAGTTCAATTAGTGAATTTGAAATTAGTAAGATGTATATGATATTTGATAGAGCTCACTTAAGCATTTTTTTATGCATAAAATTTTTGTTTACTTCCAAGGTAATCTTTTGATATTGATCTCTACAAATAACTGGAGGGGTGAGCAAGAACTAAGTCAATGATATAAGCCTAGACATAAGCTTAAGTAGTATTCCATTTTGATCCCACTAGAATAGTTGAGCTTGAACATTTTCATACACATTATTCCATGTTTGAAGTTCTTATGTCCCTACTAGTGGTGTCTTAGTTAGTCATTTATGGGTGTTTAGTTTTTTTTTTCTTTCAAAAAAATGGTTAAATGTCATAGTGATATGTGGCCTAGGTATATGTTTACATACTTGGAATGATCCCAACTATGATGAAAAAAAAATAGAAGAGAAATTTATCATAGTGATATGCGGCCTAGGTATGTAACAATGTACTTGGAATGATCCCAACTATGAGTAAAACAAAAAACTTGGTTGAGACATCATAGTGATATGTGGCCCGGGTATGTGCACTTATACTTGGAATGATCCCTACTATGATAGAATATGTTAAAAAAATATATGTTGATAAACACCATAATATGATGAATTACTAATATTACTAACTAGGGAACATCATTCCATTATCAAAGCTATCCATAAATTCCTAACCAAGGCAATGTATATCCTGTTTTCAATTAAACTACTAACTCATGTGGAGACTAAATTGGAAGCTTAGACTATTCTTGCCCCTGTCAATAATTGTGGAGGGTCAATAAAGAAATTGCATGAGAGTAAATTACTTTTAAAGAAAAGCACACACTGCACTAATGAACTTATGTGAGCTTTATCTTCTATCTAACTAATGGATTTGTGAATTTTGTGCTCTTATTAATTTCTAAGCCTATCAGTTAAGTAAAGCGAATTTCTTGAGTGAGCATTGATTAGTTTATTTTTCAAGAAGGATCATCTGAATTTGCATCTTGATATTCTTTCTTCATTTAATCTATTGATATGATTTATCTTTGCTAGGGACTAACAAAAGTTCAAGTGTGGAGGCGTGATAACTTCTCAAAAGGAAGTTATCTAACTCTTAATTTTGATATCATATTGAGAATAAATAAAAAGAAATGATTTAAATGAGTATAAATATTCATAAATTTATATTTATATGATTTAAAGTTAATTAAGCTAATTTGCTCATGTTTTCCTTACCAGAAATGCCATGAAGTTTGAACCAGGAAAGTAAAGCAGAAATTATATTTTGGCTGTGCAGTTGTTTCAGAAACCTGTTTCAGTTGTTATAACAAGTCCTGGGCGGGCTTGAAATTCGAATTTCGAATTTTGCGCCAAAATCAAATATGGAAGGATGCATCTTTTGGAAGGGGGCTGCTCATTTTTTTAGAGGGGATCTGATGCCTATTGAGATATACGAAATTGGAGAGGAAGAGGGAGATTGAGAGCCATCATCTTGGAAAAGGAGAAGAACTGCTAGGGTTTGAAGGACCGACGAGGAGGAAGAAGGCCTTGGAACGAGATCTGATCACAAACTCCTACACTTTTAACCTCTTTAATCATGTCTAGTAAGATCTATCTTGTTTGGTTCTCCCTTTCCATTATGAACTAATTTCATAAGTCTTGTATGTGAGAGTACCTTGTAGTGTTGTGATGGTTTGATGTTAACTTTCCCTCTATGAATGTTTGGAAACTATTTTTCTCGGATCTATATTTATTTCATGGAATGTTTGGAGTAAGTGTTCTTCTTCTAGATTGCGTAATAAGATTCGAGAGATGAGTTACGTTGTTTAGGGTTGAATCCTTTATTTTGCACGGCGAGATTCGAGAGAGGAGTCGTACAAATCTTTAGCCAAAATTCCACCATCATACTACGCTGCGAGATTCGAGAGAGGAGTGACGAAAGTGCAATATAGATTTTGAGATAGTGATGGAAAGAAAGAGATTTCATTCTTCGCTAGCGACTTTGAGTTGTGAGTGTATGTTATTCTCATTTCACGTAAGTTAGAGAAAACTAGGGGAATTAGGGTAAATGGATTTCAGAGATCGAGAGATAAATAAATCTATTTTTAACTCGTCGCAGGATAGCAATTAAACGTTCACGAGGGTTTATTCTAAAGACTCATCACAACAAAACAAGGGAAATCACATACGAGGCTATTTCTCTAATTGATAAAAGTCTTTTTAAGTAAGTGTTATTCAATTTAAATTTGATCTTCTTTTAATTTTTCTTAATCTAAATTCACCTTAACTCACCCGGCTTGAATTCAAAGAAAGGGTAGAGCTAGTACTTGCGAGCACAAGATTATTCACTTCCTCGAAGGAACGATCTTAACTCATCATTTTATTACTTGATTCGGCACGTGCACTTGCGTTATCATACACATCTATTTCGGGCGTATCAGTTTCAACATTATGGTGTGGTATGTACCCAACAAAGAGCCCCGCCATCTCACCACACCATAATGTTGAAAATATAACTCGGTTCTTTGAGGAGTTTGGACCCAAGGAGGTATCTTACACCTACTTCTCTCAAGCGAGAGCACTTGGCCATCTGCTTGGAAATAAGAGACAGATCCCAAGTTGCAGCGAGTAGGTCTCGCCACACACCCGAAAGATCAAGGGGAGCTTCCCCTCCCTCACTAATTCTGAGCTGAGCACCTTGGAGGGCCTTGAGAGCACTAGCCGACCGAAGTCAGCCTTGGGGGAGGGGGGAGCAAGAAAAGTCCTCCCCCCAGGGTGCCCATGGGTGTCTATTTATAGTTTTCTAAGTTTGGCCTGTAAATAGCGGAATCCTGCTTTTTGGTTTTACTATATGCAACCTAAAACGGTCTGCCAACAACGTAACTCTGCTGTTTGGAGGGGATATTAGTAGACCCAAAGATGTAACTTGGGGTTAGCGAGTGCCCGGTGAAGCTGGGACTCGCCACTCACCCCGAACCTGGAACTCGCCCCTAGGGGGCTGCACTCGCCCCATGGAGTCAGGAACTCGCCCTTAGGGGGCCTGAACTTGCCCTAGGGAGCCTAGAACTTGCCCCTGGGGCTGCACTCGCCCTAGGGAGACTATAACTTGCCCCTGGGGAGCTGCACTCACCTCAAGGAGCCTGGATATCACCCTAGGGGGCTGCACTTGCCCTAGGGAGCCTGTAACTCGCCCCAAGGGGGCTGCACTCGCCCTAGGAAGCCTGGATATTGCCCATAGGAGGTGACTTTTGCTCTCATACTAGGTGGGCGAGATCCTCTAGGTCATCATCGGTCGCATCTAATCTCGATGAATTACAGGTTATATAGTCAGGATAGTGCAGACCGCGCAGACTGCACACGATTAGCACAGATATAGTTAGCAAATAGCAAAGTTCATGACTATAGTAGATCTTGTGGTTTGTCTTAGTAGGTTCCTTGGAGTGTAACTATGCAGTTATCTTTTGTAACCGCAGACTGTGCGGTCTAGTTAGGGAGACCGCGGAGACCGGCAGACTGGCGCTTGGTGTGGTTAAGGTTCAGGTCATGTAACCGACTTGTTATTTACTCTAGTCTACGCAGACTGAGGATGGTGTTTGCATTGCTGTATGAACTGGTGGACTTAATCACATGCGCGGACTGGTGTGGCAGTCCACATGAAGAGCAGACTGATGCTGCTAGCTGCCACGTCATTGGTGATTACTCTATCCCCCTGGGCAGTGATGGTATCTGTCTGCCCGCCTATAAATAGGGGTGCATGTCTTGTCATAAATAATATAAAATTTAAGAACTGAATCTCAGGTTAAACTCGACAGTTATGTTTTTCAAACCGCGCGACAAGGTTAAGTGACCGAATTTTTTATTGTGTTCACAGATTGTATAGTTAGTACTTAACGGATAGGAGACTAGTTATGAAGGCAGTGTGGATAACTGGTAGCAGTCGACAGTAGTTAGCAGCAAGCCGCAGATAGACGATTAGGCGGTCTTCTTCTTGGCAGTTTACTAGCTTGATATTATAGTTCACCTTTGGCGGACTGAGTGTTAGTTCGAATAAAGTTGTCCACTCAACTCGCGGTTAGGCGACCAAGAGTTGTGATTAGGCAACAACTTAGTTACAGTTCATCTGCCCACAGCGACTTCGGCGATTAGGCGACCTCGCGGTCATGCAACTAGAAGTTACGCACAAGGTTAACTTTAACAGTTAACAAGACAGTTCACAGACTTGACGGTTAGCCACAGCAGACAGGTAGCTTGGGCGGTTACAGAGTTCTGTCCCCCCAGTTTCATGTGCTTGTCTTTTCTGTGTTCTCCACCAGGTGCATTGCAAAATCATGTCTCACGATGTATGTCCCACTCTATAAAGAAGACTATTAATTTAATTGTGGCTTTTGTTCTTCTACTTGCCTCTGGTTTATTTATCATGGTTGGTTGAGTGTTCCTGCGACCTTTCCCGCTTCTCAAATTTTTACATGGTATTAGTGGGACAGAGGTTTTAGCAGTGATTAGTCCTAGAGGTTGCTAAGTATCTTTGGAAGTTCAATTGAACCAGAGGATCATAACAATATAAAGTGGTTACGCACGAGGCCTTAGAATTGAGCTCTTAAAACAAACTAATTTCAAGAAGTGGAAGTCTTGCATGCAAGGCTATCTTCTTAGCAAGGACCTCTGAGAGATCATTGGTGGAGAGGAGAGACAAAAGTTTATTGCTGCTGAAGGGAATGTCCAAGTGGTGAGGGCTTGGAGGAGAACAAATGCGAAGGCAAAGTTCACTCTGAAGAGAGCAATATCACCGAGCTATTTGACCACATCATCAGATGTATGTTGGCTCTAGAGATTTGGATGCCCCTTGATGGTCTGTTCAACAAGAAGAATGTAGCTTGGTTACAGTTCTTGGAGAATGAGTTAGTGAAACCAACTCAGGGAGACCTATCCATATTATCTTTCTTCTTGAAGATGAAGAACCTATGCACTGAAATTTCAGCATTGTACCCGTAAGAGCCTATGTTAGAGGAGAAGCTTAATAGACACATTATCCGCGGCTTACAGAAGGAATATGTGGCCTTTGTTACGTCTGTATAGGGCTGAGCCAATCAGTCATCTTTGCTGGAGCTGGAGAATCTGCTTGCTTTGCAGGAGAGCTTGGCAAGGTAGATGACTGAAGTTTCTATCTCAGGGGGAGATATGGAGGTTCTCTACTATGGAAAAAAGAAGAGATGAGATATGAAGAATAAGACATCTGTGGATGATGGTCCTTCAACTTTATCTCAGCAGGAGAGAAGCAAGGCTCCTAAGCAGGATGAAGGGAAGAAGGGAGGACCAAGATGATACATGTACAACAAGCTTGGTTATATAAGAAAGGACTAAAATGTTTATCTTCAGCCGATGCACACTGTAGATAAAGAAGGAGTTGAATCCAAGAAGGAAGAAGGCGGATAGGGCAACTACTTCATTGAAGATATGACGACAATGTCGGTTCGTGCCATGGCCTCCATCAACTATCAGGAGAACTAGATCGTGGACTCGGGGTGTGGTCATCACCTCACTGGAAATGAGTCAAGGTTCTCTTTTTTGTATACGTACACAGATAATGACTCTATCATTACTAATAATGATACTGTGCATGCAATGACAAAGGAGGGAACGATTTCTTTAGGCAGTGATAAATGGCCACTCACTTTGCAGAGTTTTTATCATGTGCCAAAAATAAAGAAGAATTTATTCTTGAATACCAATGTTATAGAAGCAGCTATCACGCTCTGTTCGGTCCGACAGAAGTGAAATTTCTCCATAATGTGTCAGCGGTGAATGCTGACGTGACTCATATTGGAAGGAGAATGAGGGACTTATTTGTTTTGTCAATAAGTTTCAATGTTGATAAGATGAGGGCTAATGATAGCATGATTATTTGACATGAAAGGTGAGACATGTCAGGATGGACAAGCTGAAGGCTATGCCAGCAAGATGTCTGGTGAAAGGCTAGCCTAATCTTTCATCTCTTGGTGACGGTCATGTTTGTGCTGTGTGTTAGTATGAAAAAGGATCACCGTCTTCCATTTGACAGGTCCCTGTCCAGGAGTAAGGTATCATTGGAATGCATTCACAGTGACCTGATGAGATTGTCTATCACCCCCAGTCTTGGAGGTAACATATATATGCTAGTTCTAGTTGATGATTTTACTAGATAGACTTGAGTATATTTTGTGAAGGAGAAGTCAGAGGTATTCGAGATGTTCGTGGAGTTCAAGGAACTAGTGGAAGGATGACTAAATATGCAAATCAAGAAGTTGAGAACAGACAATGGAGGAGAGTTCACTTCAAATGAATTCTTTAATTTTTGCAGAAAGCATGGAATCTTGAGGAAGTTTTCTTGTGCACATACATCACAATAGAATGATATTTCAAAAATGAAGATTTGCCATCTGACTGAAATCTGCAAGAGCTGTCTTCACTTTAAAGCAATTCCTAGGGCTTTTTGGGCGAAGTTAATGGTCTGCGGAGCTTATGTCCATTCCACGTGGCATGCTCAACAAGAAGTGCATAGACCATGAGACAAAGAAATTTGCTGTCACAAGGGATGTTATTTGATGGGTTGGCGTCATACCAGGATAGTTCCTCTATGGAACTATAGGAGAACATGACGGATGGTAGGTAATAAGAAGCTGTTGGTGATCTTCTGGTGGAGCTGCCTGTATCTCCAGGAGCTCCAACTATATCTATCTTAGGGGCTCATGTTTCTGGTTCTGGAAGCAGTGGGATCAATGCTCCTAGTGTGCCTAGGAGAAGAGTTGATGCAGAAGAAGTAGCTGGTGTGGTGGATCAGGGTTCAGCCTTGCGAAGGTCGAAGAGGACCATTATTCCACTAGCTCGGTACAGGGACAGAAACATGATGAGATTTGTCTCATGTTTCTTTACAGGTCCCTTGGACGAGCGGGAGCCGTCATGCTTTGAGAATGCCACTGGGATTAAGGAGTGGTAAGATTCCATGCACGAAGAGATGGCCGCCCTCAAGAAGAATGAGACTTGGGATCTTGTGCCCAAGGTCAATGACATGACTCCTGTAACCTGTAAGTGAGTTTATAAACTCAAGAACAACACTGACAGCAGCATCGAGTGATACAAGGCTCATCTTGTAACTCATAGGTTCTCCTAGCAGTACAAAGAAGATTACGAGAAGACATTTAGTTCAGTGGCTAAAATGACTTCAGTACGGGTGGTGACTACCTTGGTGACTTGCCAATGTTGGAAGATTTGGCAGTTTGATGTAAATAACACTTTTCTTTACAGAGAGATTGGCAAAGATATCTTCATGGTCCATCCACCTGGATATGTATCTAAAGAACATCCAGGACACGTATATAAACTGAATAAGGCCCTCTATGGCTTGAAATAGGCACCTCAGATATGGTACGGAAAGATCACAAAATACATCTAGTTCTGCGGATACTTTGCCTCTGATTATGATTCAAAACTGTTTGTAAAGAAGAGGGGAGAGCTTCAGGTCGTGGTACTGTTGCATGTTGACAATATGATCATCATGGGCAACTCAAAAGAGGAGGTAGCTAAGCTTAGGGCAAATGTATCTATTAGATTTGAGATGAAGGATCTTGTGGAGCTCCACCATTTCCTTGGTCTCGAGATAGAGTGGAAAAAGAGTGGTGTGCTCGTTTCCCAGAAAGGCTGTGTAGAGCAGATCGTAAAACGATTCAACATTCAGGAGGGAAAAAGTAGCTCTAGTCCACTAGAGGTTGGATTTAAACTTCAACGTGATAAGGGAAGGGTTCTTTCAGATCCTTTGGTGTTCCGTGCTTTGGTTGGGAGCCTGATATATCTGACGATTATGAGCCCGGATATTGCTTATGCCGTGGGCCGAGTAAGTCGATATATGCAGGAGCCGCAAAAATCTCATCTAGTGGCGGCTAAGAGCATTTTGAAATATATGAAATCCACCTCAGATTTGGGTCTCTTTTATGAGAGTGACACATGCTTTAACCTATATGGTTATATGGATGCTGATTATGGGGGACATACAAACGATCAGAGGTCAATGTCTAGTTACATCTTCATGTATGGATCAACAACTATCTTGTGGTGTAGTAAGAAGAAGAATTCTGTGTCTATCTCTACCACTAAAGCGGAGTACAAGGCATCTGTCTTGGCAGCTCTGGAAGTCATCTGACTAAGGAGGTTGGTGGAGGATATCCACGAGGAGGTGCAAAGTCCTACTCTGCTACGTGATGACAACGAAAGTGCTCTTAAGCTGGCTACCAATCCGATTTGTCACGCATGGACTAAGCACATCAATATCGAGCATCATTTTATTTGGCGAAAGGTGCTAGAGAGATCTCTGATGGTGGAATACATGCAGAGCCAGGACAATGTCACTGATATCTTCACAAAGCCACTTTCGAAGAGACCATTTGTGCTGTTATGGGGACTGCTTGGGCTGACTTCAACTTCCTACTTCAAGAGGGAGTGTTGAAATTATTGAAGTTAGAAGTGGGCGATCAGGATAGTGCAGACCGCACAGACCGTAGAGTCCACGTACGGTTAGCGCAGATAGAGTTGACGGATAGCCAAGTTCATGGCTATGGTTATTCTTGCGGTCTATCTTAGAAGGTTGCCTAAAGTGTAACTGCACAGTTAGCTTTTGCTAACCGCGGGCTGCGCGGTCTGGTTAGGGAGACCGCGAAGACCGACGAATTGACACTTGGTGTGGTTAAGGTTTAGGTCACTTGGCCAGCTTATTATTTACTCAAGTCCATGCAGACTGAGGATGGTATCTGCATTACTGTGTGGACTAGTGGACTTAACCGCATGCACGATCTGGTGTGCCAGTCTGCATGATGAGCGGACTGGTGCTGCTAGCTGCCACATCACTAGCAGATACTCTATCCCGCTGGGCGGTGACGATATCCGCCCGCCTACCTATAAATAGGGGTGTTGACATCGTCATAAATAACATAAATGGGAAGAACAGAAGCTCTGGTTAAACTCAGCGGTTATGTTTTTCTAACCGCTCGACAAAGTTAAGTGACCAGTTTTTTTGCTGTGTTCGCAAACTGTGCAACTAGCGCTTGGCAGCAAGGAGACTAGTTCTGAAGGCAGTGTGGGTAGCTGGTAGCAGTTGGCAGTAGTTAGCAGTAAGTCACAGATATGTGACTATGCAGTCTTCTTCCTTGACAGTTTACCAACTTGACATCAAAGTCTGTCTTTGGCTAACTGAGTTACAGTTCGAATAAAGCTGTCAGCTCTACTCGCAGTAAGATGACCAGGAGTTGCGGTTAGGTGGTAGCTCAGTTTCAATTCATCTGCCTGCGACAACTTCGACGGTTAGGCCACCTCATGGTCAGACAATCAGAAGTTGCAGATAGGGTTATCTTTAGCAGTCAATAAAGCAGTTCGTGGACTTGGCGATTAGCCTTAGCGGATAGGTGGCTTGGGCTAAAATAGAGTTTTGTCCGCTAGTTTCTTGTGCTTGTCTTTTTTGAGTTCTCCATCGGATGCATTGTGAAATCATGTCTCGCAATGTATTTCTCACTCTGTAAAAAAGACTATTAATTCAATTGTGGCTCTTGTTCTTCTACTTGTTTCTGATTTATTTGGCTTGGTTGGTTGAGTGTTCCTGTGACCTTTCCTACTTCTCAAATTTTTACATGGACTAGACGTATGTTGGCCTCATGCATGTGCATTCACCATCACCATCGACATCGCTTCATTGTCACATACATAGGCAGACAAAGTCTCAATTGCCAATGAAGACTAGTCGTGCACTCCACCGCAAATTGAAGAGGAAGACGATGCTGAAGTTCTCATCCTCTCACGATCTTAGGATCTATCCACACTCCATTAAAAATCTGTTTGGTTGGGCATTTTTGTTCTGATGAGTTTGAACAAAAACGTCATAGTTATGGAATGCTTGTTTGACAAGACAATGATTATGACCACCACATTCACGTCCGCCACTACCGTGCCAAATTAAGCATTTCAAATTGGCCTCCATCATAACAAAGGCTAGCAACCAGTACCCTCATGGATATAAAATTTATTCTTCCTTTTTTCGCAAGCTATAAGTAGCTATGGAAATGCTTCTGCAGGCTCACTTAATGCAGAACTCGCCCCAAAAAACCATGTCTATCGATTTTTCTCTTTGGGATGCTCTCACACTTTTAAAGATTCATTATTGGAGAAAAACGATTGCAAAACTCACCCAATGATAGAAGAAGAAACACAATTTCATTCTTCCAATATTATATTAAGGCTCCGTTTGGCAAAGTGGTGACGGTCGTAAATGCATGGGTTAAAATGTCATTTGTTAAGGATCACCTAACAAAAATCATCTGTATGAACAAAACATGTATGAAGTTTCTTAGGTGGGCATTAGCAAATGGAAATTTTGTTGGGCTAGAGAGCATGCAAGCCCGACCAGAGTAACTACAAATTAGTTTAAGCAAGTACCTGCACGATCGCCTAGCGGTATGCCAATACACAACTAAAACACAGTACAAAACACGAGCAATAAAAATGTCATGAAGATTTAACATGGAAACCCAATAGAGTGAAAAGTAAGGGACGATCGGAGTCCAACTTGAAAAACCGCCACTAAAATGAATGAAATAATAGACAATTATAAGGCTTTCCCTCATCGATTCTTATAGGATCTTCATTAGCTTCACACTACACAATACAATAAATAGTAATAGAAAAACTGCAAGTTATCGACAGTGGCGGACGAGAGAGATTACACAAATCCTCTTCAAGACGCCTCTTTGAATCCTTGCCCAAATCTGCTCCAGATCCAATCCGTGTAGGCGAAGTACTTCTCGTCAACATCGTACAACGACGTCCAAAAGCTCTCCCAAATTAAGACAATTACCGCAAAGGCCTCTTGAGAAATCTTCAAATGCTTAAGTTTGGAGAGAAGTGAATACCTCACCCCTCATTTTCATGCCTATTTATAAGGCCAAAACTAAGAATGTAGAGGTGGTAGATGACATGTGAATGAAGCTTCATTTGGTCAAAAAACACATGTTGGTTTAAAGGTCAAAGGTGGCTTCTCCTTTTCACACTTGTCATGAAACACAAGCTTGAAAAGCATCGTCAAAGTTAGGTAGCCTCTTTCAAATTTAGGAGGAAATTATCTTAACAAATCTCCTCCTTTTTCGACTAAGTGAAGAAAACCTGTAATTCTGACAATCTTCCCCAGAGTCTCCAATTTGCCTCCCGCCAGGTCCTCCATCAACATGTCTTCACATTCGGTTAACAACACCAAATTTGAGTTAATGAGACTGGAACCGACAGTTTTCTCCACAAAGGACGAGAACTGTACCCAACAACTTATTCTCCCCCATTTTCCTTTATTTGGATGAAACCGCCATGCCAGCGATCCTCACGCAGTGCTCGAACTTCCCTCTCGACACGGTCTTTCTAACCATATCTGCTCCATTGTCATCTGTGTGCACCTTTTGTAAATTCAACTCTCTCTACTCTAGAGTGTCGTGTATCCAATGATACCGCATGTCAATATGTTTGGACCTCGAGTGGAAGGTGAGGTTCTTCCCTAAATGAATTGCGCTCTGACTATCACATAAGAGTATGTAGCGCTCCTGAGTGAAACCCAATTCCTTGATGACACGCTTCATCCAAATAAGTTCTTTTCCTATCTTAGTGATTGCAATAAACTCTGCCTCCATAGTAGATAGTGCAATGTATTTCTGCAGTCTAGACCGCCACGACATAACTCCCCCTGCAAACAGGATCAGGTTCCAAGAAGTCGATCTTCTAGAATCAAAATCTTCAGCCATATCAACACCAGTATCATACAGTAGCTCTGGATCACTACTTTCGAACTTTAACTTCAAGTCTGACGTCTCATGTAGGTACCTTAAAATCCACTTTACATCATTCCAATGCTTTCTCCCGGGGTTGGAGAGAAACCCACTAACATTGTCAACCACATGTGATATATCAGGGCGAGTGTACACCGTCACGTACATAAGACTACCAACTGCAGAAGCATAGGGGACCTTCCGCATCACCTCTTTCTCCTTAAGTGTACTTGGGCATTGGTCAACAGTAAGTCTGAAGTGAGTTGCAAGCGGCGTGCACACCTTCTTCGCTTAATTCATACTGAATTTCTATAGCACCTTCCTGATGTATCTCTCTTGCGATAACCAAAGTAATTTGGAGCCTCTATCTCTCTAAATATGCATTTTTAGGATGGTCTTCGCAGCTCCCAAGTCCTTCATCGTAAATGTGGAGCTCAACTATCACTTCAGCTCGGCAATGCGCAATGATCCTCCCAACTATTAGCATGTCGTCAACATAAATGAGTAAGATAATGAAATACTCTTGAGCATATTGTTTCACGAACACACAATGATCAAGGGTGGTCCTCTTGAAGTCGATCTCCCCCATAAAATCATCAAACTTCTTGTACCACTGTCACGGGGCCTACTTCATGCCATACAAACTCTTCTTCAGGCAACAGGCTATGCTCTCTTTCCCTTTGACCCTAAAACCTTCAGGCTGCTCTATATACAGTTCCTCATCAAGATCTCCATGTAAAAATGTGGTCTTGATATCCATCTGCTCGATCTCTAGGTCTAGCCTCACAAAAAGGCCAAGAACTACCCAGATAGATGATATCTTCACAACAAGAGAAATATCTCACCAAAATCAATACCTTGTTTTAGACTAAATCCCTTCACCACTAATTTAGCCTTATATCTTAGTGGTGTCGAGAGGTCTCCCTGCTTTACTATGAAAATCCATTGATTATTCAGAGCCTTCTTGCTCTTAGGTAATCTCACAAAATCATATGTATGATTTTTCTATAAAGATTGTATCTCCTCTTTCATAACAACCATCCATTCTTTCTTCTCCAAGCTCTGCACCGCTTCATCAAAGCACTTAGGCTTCCCGACATCAGTCAACATAATATTCTCAGTAGTAGAGTATCTCGAAGATGAGTGTCTCACTCAATCAGACCTCAATGGAGTGTGCACGGCTGCTGGTATAGGCACATCACTAGTGATGTCCTCTGTAGGCTCTCCATCAATAACATCCTCATGATCTGGAAGTGGCTCAGTGCCTTGTATCGGCTCAAGCTCTGCAGCCTCCTCAGTATCGTCACTTCCAATCATAGGAGACCTGCATCAGCGTGAGAGTTGGCCTTCTTAGTATTCTTAGGATCATCTATAGTCTGATGCTCATAAAATATAGCATCGTGACTGCGTACAAGTTTATTCTCAACTGGATCAAAGAACCTATAGCCAAACTCGCTACTATTTTCATATCCCAGAAATATGTATTATCGGGTTTTGAAACCCAACTTCGATCTTTCATCCTGAGGGACGTGCACAAAGGCTTTGTAACCAAAGACCCTTAAGTAACTATATGAAGGGTCCTTCCCATACCAGATACTATCTGAAATATCCTCCTATAATGCATAGCTGGGAGAGAGATTGATGACATGTGCATCTGTGTATAAAGCCTCACCCCAAAATATGTCAGGTAGCTTTGACTCAGACAACACGCATCTCATCCTCTACATCAATATTCTTTTCATTCTCTTAACTATTTCATTCAGCTGCGGTGTCTTGGGTGGATTCTTTTCATGTAACATTTCCGCACTTCTAAGCCCCCTAAAGTTAGGGTTAGGGCTTGAGTGGTGCATGGAGGCCCTAGTGTGACCCTAGCTTAGCTTGAACTTAGGGAAACTGCTATGTGCACCCCCAATGTGCAGAAGTCAACCCCAAAGTCAACCATGGTCAAATTAACCCTAAAGGCTAAATGAGAGCCCAAGTCAATTCAAGTGGGCTAAGGCCTTGCCCAAGGCCCATCCTAAGGCCCACTAAATTTTTAGATTTATTTAATCTAATTTATTATTTTAATTAGGGGATTTAATGAGGGTAATTAGGAGAGAAGTTTCATTTGGAGAAAAATAATGGAGGGAGGCCAAGTGACACTCCATTCTTCTTCCCCAACCCCTCCTTTCATCTTCCCTAATGAAGAGGGGGAGGTTTCCACTAGTTATAGGTTGGCCACCATTAAGGAGGGCCTTTAATGGCCATGACCATAGCCCCCATAACTTGGATATCCTATATAGAGGCCCCCAAAACTCAATTAGATCCTTTCATCACCTTTAGAAGCTCTTTGACAGTTGAAATTGACTCTTACATCAAAGCTTTCGGTGGAGAATCGAGATCGGGAGAGGTTCGCTGGAAAAAGCCAAAAACCATGGCCACCCGCCGGAGTAGTCACATCCAAGCCCGAAATCAGGCATGTTTCTCCTCCTCTCCGCATGTGCTAGTATCCTAGATCCAATAGGAGAGAAATCAGGCTTAACAGAGCCCAATCCAATGTGAGAAAAATGAAGATTTTTGGAAAAATTCTATGGTGGCGAGTTTGCCGGAAACCACCACTTCAGACGACCAAACCATTGTCGGGCAATAGCCACCACCTCAACAGAGGTGGTGGAGGCGGTGGCCGGCCGGGGAAGTGACCGGATGGCTGACAAAATTGCTGTAGAAAAGCTACAGGTCGGGTGGATCCCGTCCCTTGGCTAGAAGAGGAAGACGAAATCACCATCGTTGATTTGGATTCATATTAATTATTATATATATTTTGCCCCTTTTAATATGTACTTTTTGATGCTCACAAATGATGCCTTTAGGGGCCGAACCATGAAAAGTGTCCAACATGAAAAAAGTAGCCCTGTAAGTCTAATTTAATTCGAAATTGAAATAAGTTCATTTGGAGCACTATAGCTCCATATAGGGCAATTTTTGTGGGATTGGATCTTAGGATATGACAATCACTATTTACTTAATAACTTCTAATTAGCTAAGGGGATTGACTTGAAATTTAGAGCATGTAAGAATATACCATAGATAAACGTACAATTCAAAAATGGGTATTTTTGGACAACATTTTCCTATGGTTTTAGGAAAAATGTGATTTTTCATATAAATGGAATATTTTGAATAATAATAATAATTATTTTAATCCCATAGTTTGGTGAGAGATTCATTAGGGAGGTATAATGCCCTGATTAAAATTTAAGATCCTTTGGACCCGTGTAGGATGGTGAATCCCACTTGAACTTTGTCATGTTGTATATGAAGTGGTGTGCATTTAGCCAAAAGGTGTATCTTGTGAATTTAACAAGATTGGCTTAGTAAAATCTAGTGAAATTTTATACATACAATTATTTAGCAAATGAATTAATTAATATTTTTGTTACTTAAATATATTAGTGAAATTAGGGCGACTAAAATATTTGAAAAAATTATGAAACCTTTCTAATAGCAATTATTTAGTACTATAAATACTTGATGAATTAGTTGGAATTTTTGAATGTCAGAAGCTTAGGGTTGCAGTTATAATTGTCATTTTGTCCATTCTATATTATTGATATAATTATGCTCAAATTGAGTTATAAAATTTTAAATCTACAGAATAAATAATTATTTACCATTTTTAAACTCCAGTAATTTTTATGGAATTATTTGATGAATATTTATAGTACTTCACGTGTAACTTGACCTAGTAGATCAGACTTTCGTAACTCGAAATTAAATATCAAATATTATTAGAATGATGTGAAATTTGGTCCAGAGCCATTATTACTTAAGATGATATTATAATAATTTTATCTTACTAGTTTGATAACAGAAAGTAACACTTCATGTTCAAAATCACATGTAGTAATAATTTGTGAAAAATATAATAATTGCTGATTATTTTAGGAAAATTATAAATCTCTCAAATTAGGTCTAAGATGTCATGATAGGTCTCAGAAAATAATCTTAGGTCTTTGGGTCAAGTGTTTGGAGGATTCCTATTCATACACTCATATAAGATCATATGGTCTGCAATTAACAATTTTGGAAAATTATTGTTTTCAACAGTTCATACTTTGGAGAGGTCACACACTTAGTAACCCCGAGAGTGGATTTGGTTTAGGGTAGTATAACATTACTAAGTGTCTTGAGAAAGGGAGCGATGAGCTTTAGTACATCATAGTTCCTAGGACCGCTGCGAGCCCTTCACAAGGTAGACCTCGTGAAGTCCAATGTTAACCATCAATTGCTAAGAAATCTAGAAGTTAGACAAGTGTAGTCTGATAGGATTGAGGAATATTATATCGATCTCACCCATGTGTGGGTTGGAGTGATATATGGCTTGCTGGTCCTACGAGCTGGTGGCTCGGGTTGTTGGTCTATATCAGGACAAGTTGGTCCTGCGAGCTGGAGCCTTAGGAGAGTATTGTTTTACCCGGTTATGCTTATATGGTGGGTCACTCGGTACTAGTTCAGTCGGCATATCGATAGAAGTACGATGACTCTGGTGCGGAGTGTAGATCTTTGGGGAGATCGTGGGATATTTATACCGAGGTCTGGAGGACTATGTCCCCTAAGAGCACACCAGACCACAGGAGACTGGTAGTTACCAGCAAGAGTACGCAGGGGCTCCGCTATTGTGTTCTTAGCATTGAGGCACACAAGAGGTCTAGGCCTGGTAGTATGCCTGACCGCCTAAGAGTGGAGACACCCGCTTCACTACCACCATGTGCCAAGACGGTTGGTACCTGAGAGGTGGGTCACCTCCAAAAAGTCGGGATGCATGAATGGTCTGTGCACAGAGTCTGTGTGTGAGTTACATAATTATTACATTGCATAGCATGACATAACATACACACTTGCAGATCCTCATCATATAAATTAGTATGAGCTCTTTTATATGATGAGTTACTATTTCGGAAACCTTAACTTATACGTTTTTATGAGCATTCATATAAGTTAGGGTACGCTTTTGTGATGGTAGTGTAATTGTTTTACTTTACTTGTTTTACTTAGCTCCTCTTAATGTACTTTTATACTATACTAGTCGTTGCTCTTCTTTACTGCTCATAATGATATCAAACTGTTAGAGAATTATATATACATACCAATGTCACCTACTTGTATGTTTTACTATTGTTAGAAACGAATAGAAACAAACCGGAAGTGATTTAACAGAAACTTTATTATCCCAAAAAGGTATCAATTACAATGGTATAACCTCCCTTTTATAGAATGGAGGAGATGAGAGAGATTACAAATAAACAATGTGGGACTAAAAATTTACAAGTATATGCGGCTTTACAAAATGACAAACCGGACAAGCCGTGCGGTTAGACAAACTAGCTAACCGCCCGACCACAACCAGGATGAGAGAACAAGCACCCCAGAGAGTAAGTCGTCATAGGAGACCGCGAGACCGCCCGGTCTCCAAGTCGTCTGAGACAAGCCGCCTGACCGCTGGGACACCAAACTGCAACAGCCAAGCACACAGACAGGCTAGGAGAAACTTCTAGACCGCCCGGTCTCCGAACAGCAACAGACTGCCCGGTCTCGATCCTGCAACACTCCCCCTCAAGCTGGAGCATGATATCAATCATGCCCAGCTTGTCACAGATGTGGAAAAAGGAAGCGGACACCGGCTTGGTGAAGACGTCTGCCAACTCGTTGTCGGAAGTGACAAACGGAGTGTAAATCTACTTCTTCAATATCTCTTCTCGAATAAAATGACAGTCGACTTCTATGTGTTTTGTTCTCTCATGAAAGACCGGATTTTTGGAAATGTATATCGCGACCTTGTTTTCACAGAACATAGGAAGAGGATAGTTGTAAACCTCTCCTAAGTCAAGCATGAGAGTCCACAATTATTTCAACTCACATATAGTCGACGCCATACTGCGATATTCCGCCTCTGCACTAGACCTGGAGACCACAGACTGTTTCTTGCTCTTCCAACTCACAAGATTGCCTCCAACAAACGTGCAGAAACCTGATGTCGATTTGCGGTCCCCTTTGTCATCAGCATAACTTGAATCAGAGTACGCTTCAACCCGTAGGTGGCCATTCTTTTGAAAGAGGAGTCCTTTCCCTGGTGTTGCTTTAATATACTCTAATATCTTCAGGGCAGATTGTAGATGACACTCCCTAGGATCTTGCATGAACTGGCTCACCTTGCCAACAACATAAGCGATGTCGGGCCTGGTTACCGTGAGATAAATGAGCTTGCCCACCAGACGCCGGTACCTCGTAAGATCGGATAGAAGAGGTGAGTCATCTGTCCAAGTTTTGTCTTCTCCAGCAGCCATAGGACAACGAGCAGGTTTAGCACCAGTCAATCCTGCCTCCTTTAAAAGATCAAGAGCATACTTTCGTTGGGAAAGGACCATGGAGTTGGGCTTCCTAGAGATTTCAATCCCCAGAAAGTATTTCGGGGACCCCATATCCTTTGTGGCCAGGTGTTGACGAAGGTGTTTCTTTGTCAGCAATACCCCATCCTGATCATCACCAGTAAGAAGAATGTCATCCACATAAACCTCAAGAACAACCAGACCAGAGGCAGTTTTTCGAACAAACAAGGAGTGATCTGCTGAGCTTCTCGTAAAACCAATGGCCGCAATAATGCCACTGAACTTGTCAAACCAGGCACGATGGCTATACTTGAGGCCATAGATAACCTTCTTTAGCCAGCATACTCGTGTCTCCCCCTGAGCAACATACCCAGGAGGTTGCTCCATGTAAACATCTTCCTGCAGATCACCGTAGAGGAAAGCATTCTTAACATCCAGCTGCGAAATGAGCCAATCCCTGTTGACAGCGACAGAGAGAAGGACCCGAATGGTGCTGAGACGAGCCACAAGAGAGAAAGTATCAAAGTAATCAACACCATATGTCTGAGTGAAACCTTTGGCCACCAGGCAGGCCTTGCAGCGATCCACGCTACCATTGGGACAGAATTTCACAACAAAGACCCAACGACAGCCAACAACATCCGTGCCCAAAGGTGGTGGAACCAGGGTCCAGGTGCCCCGTTCAGTGAGGGTAGCAATTTCCTCATCCATAGCAGTCTTTCAATGAGGAATAGTGAGAGCCACCTGGTAGGTGCGGGGAGTGGCGGTCTCAGATATAGCCAATGCAAATGTCCTGCGAGAAGGAGTCAGACGATCATATGAAACAATAGCAGCCAGCGGGTGCTGGGTACACGTCCGCACCCCTTTGCGAAGAGCTATGTGTAGATCCAGGTCGACATGTTCCTCAGCAACCGGAGCATCCGTGGCGGAGAGAGCTGGCCCGGGAGGAGAGAGCGACAACGACAAGGAGGAGGGAGATGGGGGAGAAGAGGTGGGAGAGGGTGGAGATGGTGGAGATGGTGGAGGTGGCGGAACAGTAGTAGGAGCAGAGGGAATTGTGGAGTTGTGGTGAGAGGTAGGATCAGCAGGAGTAGAGGAGGAAGAGGAAGAGAAGTAATATGCATTTTCAAAGAAGGTGACATCCGCAGAGACAAATTACTTGCGGGTAACGGGGTCAAAGCAACAATAACCTTTCTGAGTGGGAGAGTACCCCAAAAAGAAAAATTTAGTGGACCGTGGGGAGAGTTTGTCGCGGGTGGCAGAGGGAGCATGCACAAAGGCTGTGCAGCCAAAGATACGGAGAGGAAGAGGAAAGAGTTCTTTGCCCGGATAGAGAATGGAGAAATGAGTTTGACCACGAAGAACGGTGGAGGGAATGCGATTGATGAGATAGCAAGCGATGAGAACAGCATAGCCCCAGTAGGAGCGAGGGACATGCATTTGCGTGAGCAGAGTGCGAGCGACATCAAGGAGGTGACGGTTTTTGCGTTCCGTTACTCCATTTTGTTGGGAGGTGTAAACGCAACTGGTTCGATGGATAATCCCATGTTGCGTGCAGAAAGAGGAAAAAGCTTGACTGAGATATTCTTTTGCATTATCCGAGCGTAAGATTTTAATGGAGATATCAAACTGAGTTTGAATGGAATGGTAAAAGGATGTCCATACATCAAAAAGTTCAGAGCGGTCGCGTAAGAGATATACCCAAGTACAGCGAGAAAAGTCATCAATGAAAGTAATAAAATAGGAACTACCCCGACTAACGGTAAGAGTAGAAGCAGGACCCCAGATGTCAGAGTGAACACGATCAAACGGACGGGTAGAACCACGATCTTGCTTTGGAGGAAAGGAGGAGCGGTGATGCTTGCCAAGTTGACATGCGTCACAATTAAGAGGAGGATGATGTGGAGGGAGGTGGGGCAGAAGCTGGCGAAGAAGCCGGGGAGGAGCATGACCAAGACGAAGATGCCATTGGAGAAGATCCGTAGAGGAGGAGGAGAAGGCAAATAGATCAGAGATGTTGTCGAGGAAGTAGAGGCCGCCGCTCTCAGTCCCAGTAACAATCGTCCGTTGGGAGTCCGAATCCTGAAAAGAACAAAAAGTAGGAGTGAATGTGACGGAGCACCGTAGTTGCTCGCATAAAGAAGTAACCGATAATAAATTGCAAGGAAACTGGGGCACATAGATGGTATCTGCCAGGCACAGAGAGGGAGTGACTTGAACCATGCCCGTCCCATGGACCGGGGAGGGAGAGCCATCAGCAATGATGACCGGGGGCAATCGATCATGTGTTTCTAGATGAGAGAAAAACTGAGGATTGCCTGTCATACGATTTGTAGCACCATAGTCGATCAACCATCATCCACGAGTAACAGCGTGGGCACTACCAGAAGAGGTGACCACCAAGGCGGACAGCTTGGAGGTGGAATCCATTGAAGAGAGACGATGAGAGAACATGAAGCAGCGACGACAACAACAAGTCGCAAGCCGGGCGAACAAAATCAGGCCGCGCAGCTAGGAAGGCCGCAGACAGGAGAAAATAGGTCGGACGACAAAAGAGAGGCCGCAACGACTAGTAAGCAGGAAAGGCGAGAAGGAAACAAGGTCGCGACGACTACTAAACAGGTCGCGACGACTAAGAGGAGGAGAGCGGTGAGAACAGGTCGCTGCGACTTAAGGACAGGTCGCGGCAACGAAGAAGAGCATCTAGAGAAGAGAAGCAAGGAGAAACATGCCGCACGAACATGACATCGGTCAGAAGAGAAGGCAAGCAGCGAAGACAGGTCGCAGAAAGCAGAAACAATCCGCGCGAACAGGGCAACGGTCAAAGGAGGATCAATCCGCGAAGACAGGTCGTGGAAAGAAGAATCAAGCCGCGAGAATCAGAGAGTACACACAATTAGGAGGAAAATACCGTTTCCTCTGATACCATGTTAGAAACGAACAGAAACAAACCGAAAGTGGTTTAACAGAAACTTTATTATCCCAAAAAGGTATCAATTACAATGGTATAGCCTCCCTTTTATAGAATGGAGGAGATGAGAGAGATTACAAATAAGCAATGTGAGACTAAAAATTTACAAGTATATACGGCTTTACAAAATGACAAACCGGACAAGCCGTGCGGTTAGACAAACCGGCTAACCGCCCGACCACAACCAGGATGAGAGAACAAGCACCCCAGAGAGTAAGTCGACACAAGAGACCGCTAGACCTCCCGGTCTCCAAGTCATCTGAGACAATCCGCCTGACCACTGGGACACCAAACTGCAACAGCCAAGCACACAGATCGGCTAGGAGAAACCGCCAGACCGCCCGGTCTCCGAACAACAACAGACCGCCCGGTCTCCATCCTGCAACAACTATTATTGGCCCTCCGCATTCTTCCTCCCGCGCGGTGCCTAGGAGTCGCGACGGTGAGGCGGGGACGAAGCAGTTGAGTCTAGTTTGACTGACGGTTGTTTGACCACATCATTTTAGGGACACGTGGAGATGCCGCCGCAGTTCGACCAGGCAGATCCAGAGATTGAGACACCATGATCAGAGGAGCCGGAGCCGCGCACTACTACTACCCGTCGTTAGGTTGATGGTCATATGATTTAGCTTCTGTATTGTTAGTTGAGAGAGAGATATTTATGATGGCTATGTACTGGGCATAAGCCATATTTCTTGTACTTTCATTTATCTCACATGGACCTCTATTTAGTTATTTATGTATCTATAATGTGATGTGTGGACATGTTCATTTCTTCTTTCGTTGGCTGTGTGTATGATCGTGCTTGCCAGTAGGGTCGTTGTCTTGTGGTGGCGACTAACTCGTAGTTGGTGTCATTGTAAGACGATGGTCCTGGGCATAAAATCTCTCCTCGGCCGTGCCAAATTCCTGGAAGGAGGAATTTTACATTTCATGTATGATCTCTTGCTCTCTATAGTACTCATCAAACGACCCAATATACATTTTCCGTTATCGGACTTGATGCACTTTAGCTTCTTTCAGGATTGCCTCTCCACCTTAGCATGTAATTTTTTTGAAAAGTTTCGAGAACCTCATCTTTGGTCTTAATAGTGTAGACCCAAAGTTTTCTCGAGTGATCATCGATGAACGTCATAAAGTAAGACACTCCTCCCCTTGTTTGTACCTTCTGTGGTCCGCAAACATCAGTATATACAAGCTCTAGTGGCTTAGATCTCCTGGTGGAAGTGTGGCTCTAAAAAGATACTATATTCTTCTTTCTAGCCATGTAGTGGTCACATCTCTCTAACTAATATATAAATAGATCATATACAATCTTCTTCTCAGCGAGACATCTCAGGCCCTTCTGGCTAATGTGATATAGTCTCCCATGCCATATAGATGTGGATACCCCATCTCTGACGGTGTTGACTTGAGCAGCTTCAAGCCCCCCATCCATGTATTATAGACCAGTATCTCTATAACCTCTAGCCACTACTTGCGGCCCCTTGATTAACTTCAAAAAATCTCCACTAAAGACACTCAAGTGTTCCTCATCACATAGCTTTCCAACTGAAACTAGGTTGAAGCGGATGTTGGGTACATGTCGCAGGTCCTTCAAAATCAACAAACCTCCGGTACTACTCTTCAGATGCATGTCTCCCCTCTTGATGAATTTAAATGAGTTACTGTTGCCCATTCTAAGCACTCCACAGTCGCGAGTCGTATAAGTGGCAAACAACTCTCTATTGTGGGAGATATAAGCAGAAGCACCTAAGTCCACAATCCAGCTCCCATCATCGCACAAGAGTATAGCTGTGACATCATCTCCAACAATGATGACACCGTCCTCCTCTGTAGAGACGGTGGCAGCCGTATGCGTATCCGTCTTATCATTTGAGGACTCTCCCTTCTTCTTCTGGTTATTATAAGATCTTCACCAGCTTCACATTACACAATATAATAAATAGTAACAGAAAAACTACAATTTACCGACAGTGGCGGACGAAATAGATTACACAAATCCTCTCCAATATGCCTCGTCGAATCCTTGCCCAAATCTACTCCAGATCCAATTTGTGTAGACAAAGTACTCCTCATCAACGTCGTACAACGACTTTCGAAAACTCTCCTAAATTATGACGATTACCGCAAATCCTCTCTAGAAATCTTCCAATGCTTGAGTCTGAAGAGAAGTAGATACCTTAGCCTCTCCTCTTTCATGCTTATTTATAGAGTCAAATCTAAGGAGGTAGATGTGGTAGATGACATGTGGATGAAGCTTCCATGAATCTTCCTTTGGTCAAAAAACACATGTTGTTTTAAAGGTCAAATGCGGCTTCTCCTTTTCAAACTTGCCATGAAACACTTGCTTGAAAAACATGATCAAAGTTGGCTATCCTTTTTCACACTTAGGAGAAAATTATCTCAACAAATTTAATCTATATGGTCGTGACATCCACCACCGTGCCAAACAGAGTCTAAGGTTTCGCTTGACACAGTGGCGGCGGTCGTGAACATGGTGGTCATGAGCCGTCGTTCGTGAACGTCCGACCTCACTTAAAAAAATTCATGCATTTTATGCTCAAAATTAGTTTATTTTCTTGGTAGCGGTCATAATATTTCTCTTGTCAAACATACGTTCTATGATAATGATGTTTTTGACTAAACTCATCAGAGCAAATAAGCCGTGCTAAATAAAGCCTAAGTTTTCTAAATAGAGTTTTAAGGTTTATGGACACACATAGAGCTTTTGATTAAGGAACACACAATTTGAATATTTCATTTTAGTGATCTCGTTTAGTATTTACAACTCTATTGCAAGATGTGCGTCAAACAAGTGATGCAGCGAGGCTGTACTATCAGATGGCAGAGGAACCTAATATACGGATTCAGGGAGTGTGTCGTACTTTACGGTGCAGTGCACAATCCAATGGCTGCGAGTGCATCACATCGCAATCTGAGATGTGCACGCATCTCCGCGCAAAATGTGATGCACTCGCAGCCATTGGATGATTGCACTGCACTGTAAAGTGCAGCGTCCGCACTTTACACCCCGATCCCTAATGTACGGCCTCTTAGTCTAATATAGTGATTTAAATAAAGTCTAATAAATTTTCAGCACACTCCTTAGTCTTTACATTGAAGGCACTTGGGTCCTTTTTATGCGAGACCTTTCCAAGTGGGCCCTAATGAAACAACTCATTTGGGCCTAAAAGAACCTCCAAAGGTAAAATTGTTAATGGCTATTCTAAGAAACACCTCCACTTTTTGCTCGGCCCAAAGCCACATAAAAATGATCACTTCGTTTACGACCAACAAACTTAGGCTCCGTTTGGCGCCGTATTTTTGCTCCGGCGAGTTTGGACAAAAATGTCACTTTTGTAAAATGTATGTTTGACGTAACAACGGTTATGACCGCCACCAAAAAAATAGAACTAGTTTTGAACATAACAATAAATGAAGTTCTTTAGGTGTGGTTGGGCATTCACGAACAACAGTTCATAACCACCGCGTTTACAAACGCCACAGTGCGAAACAGACTCAAATGATACAAAACAAAGTGTCACGTAGCTAATGGGTTTTTTTTATGATGCGTGTCTTGAGAATTTTGGTAAATTCAATCTCGTGATCAAATTAGCCCCATAATTATCATGTTGGTGATCTTCTCTAAATATATTAATATTAGGTTCCTTAAAACTAATATTAAAACTAAGGCTCCGTTTGGCACGGTGGTGGCGGTCGTAAACGTATGGGTTAAACCGTCATTCATTAAGGATCATCTAGCAAACATCATCCGTTTGAACATAAAAGTGGATGGAGCTTCTTAAGTGGGCGTTACATGAATGACAATTTAATCCCCATGTTCATGACCGTCACCATCATGCCAAACGGAGCCTAAGCGGTTGAACTGAGTGTCATTATGATCTCCCTAATCCGGCGCCCTAGCACAATCATATTTTTTCAAGACACTATCCTTTGTGCTACAGATACATGCACGAGAGATTCTTCTTTGCCGTGTGCGTAGCAGAGTTCTCATTGATGATGTTGGTCCGGTTCATTCAATGGTGAGAACCTCTTCACGTTTGTCGCAACTCGCAAACAATCACCTTTTCATTCGACATGGAGTGCAAGTTTCTCGTCTCCACCACAAATATTTTCTACAACATTGTATGGAGGATTAATTGTTGAAAATTGTGAAGTGAAAGTGGGTGAATGGAGGACTTGGGCAACCTATCCGCGCGGACTACGCGGACAGGGTTGGCGGATAGCCAGGTCGACGGGGCTGGTGCAGACGACTTGTTCTGTGGTGGCCTGGGCGGTCTGTTCGCGCAGACTACGCGGACAACAACGTCGGTTAGCCAGACCGGCTTATGCTCTGCAAGCAGCTGGATCCCAGAAGGTAACCGGGCGGATAGCGACTCTATCTGCGAAGTCCGGCAAGAAGCGGACTGAAGAACTGGAGCTCGGCAGACCGTCTTGGATGAAGCCTTGGTCTTGCTCTGGTGAAGTGGCAAGAAGAAGCCGCGGAGATCGCCAGTCAGTGCGGACTGATACTGGAGTTCGCCGGTGCAGGCGGACTGAATCCAGTGTCCGCCAATAAGTACGGGCTGACCCTTGTGGCCAGTGGTGTGGACTTGGTTGGTTCTGAACCAGGTCCATGTTTGGCTCAGTCCGGGGAGATCGCGTAGTGGAGCGCGGACTGCTTCTCAGTCCGCCAAGCTCGACAGAAGTGCTGTGTGCCTTGGTTGCGAGTTTGGGAAAGGCGGACTGGAGATTGCGTCCGCAACTGCGTGCGGACTGGAGCTGGGTCCGCTGAGTCCGAAGCTGCATTGCTGGCATGGTCGTGGACTCAGGGTTTGCAGACCAGAGCAGTCTGCGGGATATGTGGACTAGAGTAGTCTGCGGGATATGCGGACTGGTTGTATCTATAGTATAAGCAGATTGGAGCCGTGTCCGCTGAGTCCGGCAGGTGACTTAGTGGCGACTGTGGGCTTGGGATAAGCGGATTGGAGCTGTGTCCACTGAGTCCGGCAATTGCCTTGGTGGCGAGGCTATTGGCTCGAGATAAGCAGACTGGAGCTGTGTCCGCGGATAGGTGGACAATGTTGCTGTAGAGTTCGGCTGTGGCAGTCTTGGCTTGGCCTTTGGCGACAAGGCAGACTGGCGATGTGTCCGGCCTTGGTGAAGCCTTGGCGTTGGCTTGGCCTTTGGCGACAAGGCGGACTGGTGTTGCTGTCCGGCCTTGGAGAAGCAATGGCGGACTGGCTATCCTACATAGGTAGCGGCGAACTGGTGTGTATCCGTGGGCTTTGCGGACACGTGTTCTTGCTGCGAGATCTGGCGGTGATCCTATCGGCTATGACAGTGACCACACTACTCATCGTGCCTATAAATATGACACATGTCACATCAGGAATTGAGAACCTAATGCATGAGTGAGCAGTAAGTGATCTCGCAACAGTTGTTGCGGACTGGACTTTTGTGTCTGCGCGGTTTGATTGAGTTGACCGGGTTGTGCTGTGCAGGTTGTGCGGATAGCCCTGGAAAGCCAGGACTTGGCTCTGATTGCGGTCATGGACAATGCAGACTCTGCGGCTAAGCAACATGCGGTAAACAGCAGGTCGCGGACAGCGACCAGACGGTCTTCTCTTTGACAACTTGGTTCGGGGTTCAATAAGTCGCCTGCTTCAGGCAGACTGTTCTATTCGGCATCGCAGCTTGTGCGGTCTGGCGGCTAGGCGACCTCGCAGTTAGGCGGCTTGCAGATCGGCGGCTAGAGCTAGCATTGGAATAAGGGGTAGTCCGCGTGGCTTGGGTTGCGGTCTGGCAACCTGGCGGGACTCCACAACAGTAGACTGGCGGCTTCATGTTGGAGTCCGCACGACTTGTATTGACTTGTCTTTGTAATTGTCTCTGCTTTTCCTGTGTTGGTTTTGGTGAAACATGTCTCGCCATGTATGTCTCGCTTTGTTAAACAGATTGTTGTTAATCAATAAAAACTCTTGTTGATGCATGTGTTTCTGATTGTGACTGACTTAAGTTGAGATAACCAGCTCACTCCAAGGTCCGGGAAAACTCAACAATAATGTTTAGATTTTTTTTCTCACTTCTCCTTTCATAGAAATAAATTTTGCCAGCATATTCTACCCAATTTCCTCTTCACGAAACCGTGTTTTTTGGCTGCATAGAGGGGAGCGATGCCTTTAGTTGAGATATATAAGATTAGTCATCAACCATTAAGGGTCGGTTTATTGGGTGAAAGTCTTTAATTTCAAGGGTAGGTAAACACCTAAGGGGTGAATAGGTTTTTAGGTCTTTTTACTTTCTTTTAGGCTTTATCTGAGTTAATGTCTGTTGTGATTGATTAGTATTGCTTTCAAGAAGATCACACACAACACACAAATGGTTTATAGTGGTTCCCCAGAGTATGGGTACGTCCACTGTCCCTCCTGCCTTCCTAACAGTGTGTTAGACAAGACACTTCACAAAAAACTCGGCTCCTATGAGCTTACAACACAATCCCGCATGACCACTCAGTCTCCTCCAAGGCCTACAGCTTGGGCACAAAGCCCTACAACTCTGTGATCAAAAGATCACCTACCTCAGGCCAAAAGGCCCTACCACTCAGGATAGGAGGATAACCCTACCTCAGATCCAAATGATCCTACAACTTAGGCACAAGTGCCCTACAACTCAGGCCAAAGCCCTATACTCAGATTCTTAATACAATCCTACCACTCAAATCTATACAAAATCATACACATGTCCTTTATAAATAGGCTTACAACTCAGATTTAGAAAGATCCTACAAAAAATTAGGTTTGTTGATGTTGAATAAACAACCGAGAAATGATATATGTGTCTTCCTCCTTCTGTCCTGAAAAAATTCAGTCCAGATTCCTTCTTCACAGCTCCAGAAAATAGTCTTCAGGATAATCTCTGCTTGGGCTGTGAAGTAACATCAGCAGGGGTAGGACTTGGCTGCTTTTCTCTCAAAGAAATGTCTCTGATCTTGTTGTTGCCGGTGTTGATCGCAGCAGCTAACTTGATGACCTTTCGAGTTCAGTCGATTTTTAACTTCTGCTTCGAGTTCTGTAACAATGACGAGGAAGAAGACGACGTTTTTCCGCTCTGTGAAAATACAAAACCCTTGAAAAAGATACTCTTTTTTTATTCTTTGTCGAACTCATTCATTTTATCCTCCGTCGTCCAACTACTCTTTTGACCCATGAGCCCAACTTTAATTGCAGATATATAGCCTTCCTTTTACAGAATAAATCTTACAGCAGGTTGCAGGCGCCATTATAGGTGGATTGCAGCTTTCCCACGATGAATTTGAATTCCGACGACTATTGTTGACTTTTGTTGACGTCAACATCTGTAGACTTAGCCAAATTCTCAGTTCCAACTCAGGCGTTGAGTGCGTTGAGTGAACAAGCTTCACTAATCGCAAAAACACTTAGTCAGATAAACTGCACTTCCAGGCGTTGCGAGCGTTGAGTGAACAAGCTTCACTCAACGCCAAAACACTTAGTCAAGAATCTGAACCTTTCTACATCTTAGGTGTTAAGAGCGTTGAGTGAAGCTTCATCACTCAATGCTTTTGTATTTAGCCTCTTCTCTGCACCCTGCCATCTTGCTGATACGTTGAGTGCATTGAGTGAACTGTCCTCACTCAACGCATCTGGGCTTAGACAGAATTTTCTTTCTATCTTCATTAAGCTTTGATTGACCATAGCTCTGTCAATGCTTTCCTCTTTGGGAGTTAAGTGAGCTGACCTCACTCAACGCTTCTGGACTTGGTTAATTTTTTTATGTCTTCTTCTTCTTTTGCTTTGACAGAATTAGCATGGCGTTGAGTGAACTGGCTTCACTCAATATTTCTGGACTTAGCCATATTTCTTTGACAGATTCTCTGTGGCTTTGACTGAAGTAGCTTGATTCAACGCTTCTAGCTGTATGACATTGAGTGAGTTGACATCACTCAACACCTGTTGACTTGACCACTTTTCTGTCTTCCTTCTTCTTAAGCTTTGACTGCACGGTCTTTCCTTAGCACTTTTTGTTGTATGTCGTTGAGTGAACTGACTTCACTCAACGCCTGTGAACTTAGCCACTTTTCTTCACTGTCAAAGCAAAGACTTTGACTGACTGATCTTTACTCGGCGCTTTTGCTCATCTGGCGTTGAGTGAGTTGTCCTCACTCAACGCCTCTAGACTTAACCCGATTTTGAATTTGTCAACAACTCTTCTTGACATTTGGCATTGAGTGAGCTTGTTTCACTAGATGTCTGTGGACTTAAATAGATTCCTGTCTTTCTAGCATCCTTCTTTGAGTCCACCTGTCCAATCTATGTGATAAGGAACCACCTGCATGCATGAGCTTGAACATACATCAAATACAACTAGGTGTGTACTATTGACTTGTTTGACTTCTTATAAATCTGGGACATTGGGATTAATGGACCCAAGATTGGATACGTTTAGAATTAACATATGGTTCTCCAAAGAAAATTGGGGGTCCATTTTCATTGAAATTAAACTTCAATTACAATTCTAAGCTCTCAATTTTGTCCCAACAAGAGGAACCTTGCGGGCCTTCAAATGTTGTAGGTTGAAAGCTACATTGCGAGACATGATTTCACAATATACCCGATAGAAGCAGAAAAAATTACAAGCAAGAAGAAACCGCGCGGTCTGATAACCAAATCCGTACAAGCCGCTAACCGCCAAGTTATCCGCTGAATCCGCCAAGTTGCCAAATTAATCACAATCAAGCCGCACGAACTGCCTATTACTGAACTGCCGAGAAAACAACTCTGTCCGCCACTTCTGGTAGCCTGACCGCAAAGCTTGCTATGAACAAAATTGTTGAACGAAGAAACAACCTACTCGTTGAGTACGTGCGAACTGTTTATTTGAACTATCCACGACCCCGAGGAAGAAAACTTCTAGCCTCGTAAACTGTGACTTGCTATATGCCACAAACTGTAAATCACGAACTATTCCACACTGAGCTTCCCACTAGTCGCCTAGTTGCCCGATGCTAGCCGCACAGCCTGCACAACACAAGTCAACTTCACTTAGTCGTCTGGTTAGAAAAATCTAACCGCAAGTTAAAAACACAAGTAGAATTTTTGTTGTTCTCGTTATATATGACGAGTCAGAGACCCCTATTTATAGATGACAAGAGGAGTGCCATCACTGCCCATAGCGATGTGATAACTGCTCGTTGTCCCGCAGCTAGCACCACCTATCTGCACAAGTGCGGATACCAGCGTCAGTTCGCCATAATAACCATCTATCCGCATAGACCGAAAGAACAACCAATTAGCCAAGCCGACCTGACAATAACACCAGTCCGCGTGGACTTATCAATTCAATCATATATCCTGATCCATTATCACACTTGCGACAGACTACGAGACTCAGCCACCAGATCGCTCTATGCCGCAGTCTCTACATTCAGTTTGCTCACACTACTACCCGCGACTAAGGCCATATACGAGCCTAGTCGAACAGCCAATCTCGACGAACACCAGAATCAGACCGCGCAACCAGGCGGTCTCGGTGAACTATGCAACAAACGGACTTGTCATATCACCATGGCCAAGTCCACACAAATATCAAACTCTGACACAATCCCCACGAATAGGCCCCAACAAACTATTTTGTTAGGCTCCGCAGACCGCGCTAACCGCCTGCCCCTTCACGAGCTAGAGAACCTGACAACTCTAAGTGGACTGTGCGGTCTCACAAACCAGACTGATTAAAGGTTGATTTGGGTATCATTTCAAAAAGGATTACTAAAGTTGTTGATAAGTGTTTTGATATTATGATTATTAATTATATCATTCCAAACTTGATGGTATAATGATCACAATTTGTTATATCATTCTAAATTTGATGGTATACCCCAATTATGAAATAGTTAATAATATTCTTAATAATCGAAAAAACATGATTTGATTTTATAAAATCAAATATTCAAATTTTGCGTAAATTAGTTATAGATGCTGATTTGTGATTTTTTCTTTCTGGTTAGAGTATTACGTTTTTTTATTACTAAAACTAATCACTTTATATTTGATAGCAAATGTTTGAATTCATAGAGATTAGTCTCATGACATTTTTATTGTAACTATTTGCAGATCAAATGAAGAATGAAAGAGAGAAAGTTGATTTCAACCTAGATAATGATGATCTGCTATTTGCATTGATCAGAGATCAGTTATCTGTTTGAGTTTTCAGTTTGATTTACTGTTTTATTAGGAACTATGATTTGAGTTTAGATTTATCATGTGCTTTAAAACTCATATTACATTTCTAAAAAAACTCTTATTTGTCGTTATTAACTTTTGTTTAAGTAATCTGTTATGTGACACCTTTATATACAATATAAGAAGAGATTGTTAAAGTACATTAATATAACATGTTAATAGGTTATTAATGAGTTTGGTTTGGATCTGTTAGACATCCAATAACCCGTCGTCAAAGATTTAGGGTTACGCCTATAAATACCCCTGTTGGGGCAACGTGAATGTCGTTCCAAACTTGACGGCTACACGGGATGCTTCGAGCGCAGTAGCAGATACAACTTTTAACATTTGTGGGAAATCTATAGGTATGTGCATGCACGAACGAGGGAGACAAAGGAGTGCATGCAGAACCTCTTTCATGACTTCTTCTGTAAAAATTTCTAGGAAGCTGAGAGAGGTCGCATGAACACTCGACCACAACCATGTCAAGTAGAAGTCAACATCAATAGAAGCACAAGAGTCTTAAAAAACTTGGAATTATCAACTTCTTTACAAGACGAGACATACATTGCGAGACATGATTTCACAATATACCTGAGAGAAACAGAAAAAATTGTGCGAATAGAAAGAGAGAATTCGGAATTTGGAATAACAAAAATCTTTATTATCAAAAAAAGGTATGTATTACATGGTATAACCTCTCTTTTATAAAATGAAGGAGATGAGAGAGATTACAATTAAATAATGTGAGACTAAAAAATTACACGTACAAGCGGTTTATCCTAAATACAAGCCGATCAAGCCGCGCGGTTTGACGAATGGGCAAACCGCCCGGCAACCACCAGTGGGAGAGAACAAACCGTCACGGGAGACCGCCAGGTCACCCGGTCTCCAAGTCGCCAGGGACAGATCGGCAGACCGCCAGGGCACCAACAACAATCGTCCTGCTACCAAACCGCTGAAGAGAAACCGACAGACCGCCCGGACTGCAATCCGCCAGAGTCAAACCGCCAGACCGCCCGATCTCTATTCTGCAATAAAAATTACAACCAAGAAGAAACCGCGCGGTCTGATAACAAAATCCGTACAAGCCATTAACCGCCAAGCTGTCCATTGAATTCGCCAAGTCGCCAAACCGCAATCAAGCCGCACGAACTGTCTGTTACTGAACTCCTGAGAAAACAACTCTGTCCGCCACTTCTGGTCGCCTGACCGCGAGGTCGCCTGACCGCAAAGCTTGCTGCGAACAAAATTGTTGAACGAAGAAACAACCTACTCGCTGAGTACGTGCGAACTGCTTATTTGAACTATCCACGACTCCGAGAAAGAAAACTTCTAGCCGCTTAAACTGCGGCTTGTTGTATGCCACAAACTGTAAATCGCGAACTATTCCACACCGAGCTTCCCACTAGTCGCCTAGTCATCCGGTGCTAGCCGCACAGCCTGCACAACACAAGTCAACTTCACTTAGCCGTCTGGTTAGAAAAAAATCTAACCGCAAGTTCAAAACACGAGTAGAATTCTTATTGTTCTCGTTATATATGACGAGTCAGGGACCCTTATTTATAGGCGACAAGAGCAGTGTCGTCACCGCCCATAGCGATGTTATAATTGCTCGTTGTCCAGCAGCTAGCACCACCTATCCGCACAAGTGCGGATACCAGCGTCAGTTCGCCACAATAACCATCTATCCGCATGGACCGAAAGAACAACCAGTTCGCCAAGCCGACCAGACAACAACACCAGTCCGCATGGACTTATCAATTCAGTCATATATCCTGATCCATTATCACAATTGTGGCGGACTGTGGGACTCAGCCACCAGATTTCTCTGTGCGACAGTCTCTACATTCAGTTTGCGCACACTGCTACCCGCGACTAAGGCCATATACGAGCCTAGTCGAACATCCAATCTCCGCGAACACCAGAATCAGACCGTGCAACCAGACGTCTCGGCGAACTAGACAACAAACCGGATTTGTCATATCACCATGGCCAAGTCCACACAAACATCAAACTCTGACACAATCCCCACGAATAGGCCCCAACGAACTGTTTTGTTAGGCTCCACAGACCACGCTAACCGCCTGCCCCTTCGCGAGCCAAGGAACCTGACAGCTCTAAGCGGACTGTGCGGTCTCACAAACCAGACCACAACAACTGCTATTAGACAAGGCTAACCGCCCAGTTACTTTCCAGGGTGTTTGCTGAACCAGACCACATGAGAGAAGAAGAGAAGCCAAAAACCGGCTAACCGCCACCTTCTACCCTCCATACCGCTGGTGGTTTGTGCGGTCTGCCATATCAGACCGCCCCACTCCACTTCACTTCCACTTCAATAATTTCAACATCTTCTAAATTACCACGTTCTCTCCCATCTATTTTGTATTGTTTGTATAAATGATAGCCATCACCATCTATATAATTAACACAAACTATAAATGTATATGTGATGTATGATCCTTTGGTCATGTTAGCTACCGCCATGAGCTGTTGGCGGTGCCGATGTGTGATAGAATCACTATTGTATTCAGGAAAAGAAGAGTTAGTAATGGTCAAGAGCATTTGGCTCAGCCCCGAGGATTGTTTGGGCTCGAACCTCTGAAGCAAAGATTGCCAACAAGGCTCGAGGTCGAGCTAGAAATGTTGTGTGTGACACTATCAAACTCTATCATGCAAATTGTATATAACCCATGCAAAATTGTAGTCATTGTTAAATTTCACTTCTCCACTCATTTAAAATGAATGCACGTGCGATCTCATAGTACTCTTTTCTTCTAATTATTAAGAAAGTAATGAACTTTTAAGTATTATAAATGATTAACCAATCTCATCTTCTTATTTAGGCTTAGTTTGGCGAGGTGGTGGCGGTCGTGAACGCATGAGTTAAACCGTCATACGTTAACGACTACCTAACAAATTTCATCTGTTTGATCATAAAAATGGATGGAATTTCTTAGGCGAACATTAGCAAATGACAGTTTAACCCTCATGTTCACGACCGCCACCACCGCGCCAAACAGATCCTTAGTTTGGCACTGTGGTGGCGGACGTGAACATTGTGGTTATGAATTGTCGTTTGTGAACGTTTGACCTCACTTAAGAAACTTCATCCATTTTATGTTCAAAACTATGTAGTTTTTTTATGACGTTCATAACCATTGTCTTGTCAGACTCTCATTCTATGATGATGATATTTTTGTTCAAATTCATTGGAGCAAAAAAGTAAAAGTCGCGCTAAACGAGCCTTAGTTTATATTAGATGGCAAATACAGATGTTATCGCATAATCCACAAGTCCCTAGGGCTCCATTAAATTTGGCGTGGAGTTTATGATCGAGTGAGTTTGGACAAAAATGTCACCATCATAAAATGTATGTTTGATATGACAACAGTTGTGACGGTCACAGAGAAAGAAAAACTAGTTTTGAACTTAAAGATGTATGAAGTTCCTTGGGTGAGATTGATCGTTCGAACATCGATTCATAACCGCCGCGTTTGTTAATGCCACTGTCGTGCCAAACGAAGTCTAAAATCTCCATCAAATACCTTCACTGCATTTGCAACTCTCAGGACTGGCAATCGAGCTGTGTTAGCCCGAGCTTAAAGTCATGTATTCTCTATTCTCACAAATGCCCTTTTTTTCATCATTAATTACACTTGTTGCGGCCAAACTTGAAGTTCCGGTCGGATCGGAGTAATTTGGACCATTTTAGCTCAGGGAACGGCCGAACGCGCACACAGTCAATGAGAGAGAAAATGTGCACACGATGTTTTGACGTGAAAAAATTCCTCAACTGGGTAAAAAATCACGCGACCGGATCTGTGCCGATCGAAATCCACCATCGGCTTGCGGTTATACTTGTTTGAAGAATCTATGGCGACAAGCCACTCCTCGTTATACTTTGGGGACGAGAGAGAGGGATTTCTTGAGCTCACGACGGGCAACAGGCTGCTCCGCGTGAGGATAACTGCTTTGGCGATGCACATAAACGAGCGCTTGATGTAGCAGGACTTTCCTTCTTGCCACACACTTGTGGACTTAAGCGAATTTCTGATGGAGAGAAAGTGGCTCGAAGGTGGCTTGAAGGTGGCTCGTAGGAGTAATCCGACAGAGTTCTGGCCCGAGGAGAAAGCAAGTAGAGGAGAGAAATATGAGAAATAAGGAAGCCCGAGGGCCTTTTTATAGCCTCCAGAAGGTGGTTACGGTGGTCATGCGACTATCTGCACACCGTAACCACCAATATTATAATTTCAAGTACAGTGCTGTGCGAATATTATTCGCATGATATTATGCTAAATGCAGACCCACTATATAATTAATAGGTTACCCCCACTAACCATGTTGATTAGTGGGTGGTTACGCCCGAAATGGACGAGGACGATCATGGTGAGATGATCAGAAAGCGGGGAAGCAACCAAGAAGGGCAAGTGAGGCGGTCGGCCACCACCTCGCGGTTGGCCGACCCCTGCAAAGGCGGCGGGCCGCCGACAGGGGTCTGGCTGGGGATGCGGCAGCGGCCGGAGAGGCAGAGAGAACCGGTTGGCTGCACCCGGGCGACACTTCGCGCACGGCCCCGATGTCGGTCGTCGGGGGCGGCACCGCCCACAAGGCGCGACATGGGCCGACCGCAAGGTGTGTTAAGTCGCTCGAAGCATCCGGATGAGAATCTAAGTGGAATCCCCTACCCGTTGCCCCTAGGTGGGTATAAATAGACAAACCCTTAGGAGTTACTACGGGTATGAGTTAACCGTGTACCCTAACTGACCCGTTAAGCCTCCGAACCCGTTATTAGTCCAAATATACACTAACCATCTCCTCCTATATTTGTGACAAATAACGTGTACGTTTCGGAGTGCGGAAAGTGGAGAATAACAAAACAAGTTTCCGACTTTACACATTTCCATAAGAGTTAGCACAGTTTTAAAGAAAAAACACAATCATGAGTTTTAAAACAATAACATAATACATCCAAAAATAAAAGTGCTACTCAATGATAAATAAGTATAGAAAACAAAAAATGACTATAGATAAACGTGTAACAATTCTATTCAGAGAGTATATCATCATCATCTACGTCAAAATCCACTTTCTCTCCTCCATCTTCACCAGTGCCTGCAATGAATTTTATGAGTCAGACTTTATGAATTCATAAACATATGCAGTGACGTATCAAAGTAAACTAGCTCTACTTAAATGAGCTTAGTACTTGTAGCAGTAGTGAAATAACACTGTCAGCATCTCTATCCAGTCTAGCTAGGACCAGTCAAGTTTTGATTTTAATAAATCAAACGTTGATATCTTACGCATTAGTGACTACTATGTACCTCATCATATGACTTGGCACACCGTCATTTGCAACATTATCAAATGTGGAATAATGTGCTATGATCACTAATGTTAGATTAACACATACGACTTTCTATTCCCAGTTGAATAATTCTCAAATAAGATTACAACGAAAAAGATGTTAAGTCATCAGGTGTGCAATGACTAGCATCTAACTATCTTGGGCTTTCATCAAGAAATTATTTGGGGTTTTCAGTCTGTTATTAGACACTTGAATGTTGCGACTATATGTTCTTACTATAAAAATATAAACATATGAGGAAGTTTCATATTTCTATGAACTTTAATCCCATCTCCCCCGATGTTTTAATTGTGAGAACTCTATTTAAGCCCTTTGTCAAGGCGTCTGCAACATTATCTTTTGACCTCACATCAACGAGGTTCACAATCCCTTAGCTCGTAAGGGAGGTCAACCAGACTTGTTTCATCCGTAGTTGCCTTCTTTTGCTATTGAACACAGTGTTCATAGCAATCGTTTTAGTATCCTGATTGTCGCAGCAAACTGCAACAGAACTCAACTTCAGGCTCGACAGTGGAATGTCCATCACCAAATCTCTTATCCACTCTGCTTCTTCTCCTGCTGAAGCTAGAGCATAGAGTTTGGATTCCATAGAAGACAATACAATACATGATTACCTCTCAGACTTCCAGGCTACAGCTGCTCCTCCTAGTGTGAATATAAATCCACTAGTGGACTTGCTGTCGTTTAATTCTAAGCACCATGATGCATCAGAATAGCCTTCCAAAACTGGAGGATGACAATGGTAACATAAAGCATACCTTTGGGTGTGCTTTAGATATCACATCAGCATATCGAGGGCATCCCAACGGTCTTGGCTAGGATTACTAGTGAATCTGCTCAACATGCCGACCGTAAAGGCTATGTCAGGTCTTGTGCAGACCATAGCATACATGAGACTACCAATCAGTTTGACATAATCTAACTGTCTAATCGCAGCTCCATCATTGGGTTTCAAGCAATTATTGTAATCGTATGGTGTCACTACTGCTCTACGTTCACTGTATCCCCACGTATCCAACATGAACTTTATATAGTGGCTTTGACTTAGGGAAATACCATTTTTCTCAAAGCTTACTTGCATGCCTAGTATAGTCTGAGCTATACCTAGGTCTTTAATGTTAAACGTCTACATTAGTTCTAACTTAACGTTATCCACCATGGATTAATCAGAACCAAGAATAAGCATATCATCCACATACAAGCATATTATAGCGACATTGTTCTATCTATGACGTATGTAAATACATTTGTCCGAGAGACTCGACAGGAGTTCCATGTTCCTTACACTATAGTCAAACTTCTCATGCCATAATTTTGGTGCTTGTTTGAGTCCGTATAACGATTTGATCAACTTACAGACCTTACTTTTGTGATCGTGTAATATGAAACCTTCAGGTTGGCTAATGTATATTTCTTCGGACAGATCTCCGTTCAAAAACGCAGTCTTAACGTCCATTTGATGAACAACAAAGTTCTCAGTAGACGCAATATCAAGTAGTATCCTAATGGTTGTTAAGTGACACACTGGTGAATATACATCAAAGTAATCCACCCCACTAACTTGTGTGAAACCTTTAGCCACCAGGCGCGCTTTATACTTAGCTACGCTACCATCAAGATTAAGCTTCTTTTTCAGAACTCACTTACACCCTATAGTTTTAGCCCCTTTTGGCTTATCAACCAACGTCCAGGTGTTGTTCTGAAGCAAAAAGTTCATCTCTTCATCAATGGCCTCTTTCCAGAGTAGGGAATCCCTTGATCTCATCGCGTCCTTATAGGTGGATGGATCGGCCTCAATGTGGTAAGTGACGAAATCACTACCGAAGGTTCTGGGAGTTCTCTCTCTCTCATCGAAGTCCGTCTAGACTCTAGGACATTATTGTCTACCGGGACTGAATAGGAGGTGCTCGGTACTGATTCAGGTTCTTTCTCAGTAATAGTTGCTTGCATGCCAGGGATTGCCAGGTTTTTATCCTTAAGGAACTTATCCTCAGAGAGCACAACATCCCTAGATTCAATAATTATATTATTAGACATGTTTAAGAATCTATCTGCAACACTATCTTCAGCACAACTTAAGTAGACACACGTGTTGGTCCTAGGTCCAAGTTTAGACCATCTAGTATCAGAGATCCTGACATAGGTTATGCAGCCCCAGGTCTTAAGTTTAGTTAATGTCGGGGGTCTCTTAAACCAAAGCACGTAGGGTGTGACGTCTAACTTAGCATGAGGGACTTTGTTCAGAATGTTGTTGGCAGTTAAAACTGCTTCTCCCCAATAGACAGTAGGTATGCCAGCAGTGAGCAACATAGAGTTCAACATCTCTGTTAACGTTCTATTCTTTCGCTCGGCTATACCATTCGATTTGGGTGAGTAAGAAACAGTCGTTTCTGTTATGATCCCTTGAGAGGCAAGGAAACCCCGAAACTCACTGGACATGTATTCTCCTCATCTATCACTTCTAAAACTCTTTATTCTCATGTCTAGTTGGTTTTTTACCCTGATTTTGAAAAGACAAAACTTTTCAAACGCTTCATCTTTGGTTTTAAGAAGATAGATGTGACAGAACCTAGAACAGTCATATATAAATGTGATCATATACTTCCTTCCTCCTCTTGTGACAAAACTTTTAAAGTCACATATATCAGAATGTATAAGCTCTAGGGGTGTTGTGCTCCTAGTAACCGCACTAAAAGGTTTCCTATTGATCTTAGTCTGAGCACACACGTCAGATTTCTCAGGCTGTGACTTAGTGTCTAATGTGATCTGGTGAGTTCTAGCTAGTTGGAACATTTTCCTATAGTTCACGTGTCCTAGTCTCTCATGTAGAGTCTTAGAGCTAACTAAGTTTATTTGAACTTGTTGAACTAATTCATTTGCTAGAATTAGTCGGTACATCCTATTTTGGATGTATGCACATCCAAAATAGTGTGAGTTAACTGATAGTGTTACTCTACCGCAACAAAAAGTAAATGACATACCAGCATCACATAATAGACTAATAGACATTAAGTTAGCAGCTAATGAAGGAATAAATTTGACGTTATTTAAAATTAAAGACTTACCTGAGGATAGCTGCAAGGTTGCGTTCCCCACCTTCAGTACGTCAGCTGACTCGCCATTGGCCACCGTCACAGACTCTTTCACAGTAGTGAGTCCTGTTATAAGAGCAGAATTGTTGCAAACGTAAAAGAGCCACGTCGCCAATCCAAGTACCGTGCTGGCCTTAGCGTTTCCGACCATTGCAACAAAGTCGGAAGGCTCAGCTTGGCTAACCATATTGGCTTGGTTTCCATCCTGTGGTTCTTTGATTCTTTCCCTTTTATGGAGCCTGCAATCAGATGCACTGTGTCCCCACTTGTTGCAGTTAAAACACTTGCCCTTGAATTTTTTTATTGCATTTTTAGGGCCTGCAACTTGGGAGCTACCATGGGAGGGTCTGGTCCTCTTAGGGTTCGGCATGCGTTTAGAACTAAGGAGCATGTTAGCCGCAGCCTTCTGGTTGCTAACAGTTTCTAAAGCATGTCGAGTCCTATTTTCATCCTCAATGCGAATAAATCGCTTGAGGTCATTAAGACCGACCTGCATCTTCTTGCGGTACATTTCAGTTTTAAAGTTGTACCACATAAAGGGCAGTTTAAAAATAATCGTGCCAGCAACAAAGCAGTCTGGCAGGGAAATATTCTCACTATAGAAAGAATCTACTAATGCTTCAAAATCCGATACCTGAGGGAGAATCGTCTTCTCCTCGTCGAACATGAAGGAGTGGAATTTGTCCACCAGGTGTGCCTTAGACAGATCTTCCTCTTGCCTGAAGTGCTCCTCCAATGCCTCCCAGATTTCCTTGGCGGTCTTCATTTTGATGTACGTCTTCGCCAGGCTGGAGGACAAGCAGTTTAGCAGGTAGTCGCGGCAGAAGTCCTTATCAGCGATCCACTGGGCTTCCTCTTAAGTCCCCATAACGTCAACACGATCAGACTGAACTGTGTAGAACATGTTCAGGTACTTCATTCCAAATTGCGTATTCAACTTCCAATCGTTGAACTCAGTGGTCGTAAATTTTTCCAACTTGATCATTGGCACCGGAGAGGAGAAGTTACTTCCTTTCATCATCTTGCCCCCCCCCACCAAATGCTGAAAGGGAGATTCCTCTAGTCCGTGATCAGTGGCAAATGGATCTGAACTGTTTTCCCGGCAACAACCCAATTTTTGCAAGCGACGAAATCGAGATTTGTGTAGGAGAAGACAAAATCTGGAGACAAGAAACCTAATCCTCTTTCTTATCTCAAACAGCGGCGGGTCTGCCCTCTTCCAGGCGGCGGCAATACAGTGACGGGTCTCCTTCCAGAGCAAGCGAGAAAGAGTTCGTTTCTTCACGAGTGAGCGCCGACAAATAGAAAAAACAAAAAAAACAGCGATGTCCCTTTTGCGATTTAGCACCGGGATCGGGACAGCAGCCGACAGGGAAAGCCCTGTTCACGAGCTCCGGCGTCTTCTCCTGATTGAAGCCCAGGCGGAGAGAAAATCCCCTTTCACTTTTCCTTTCCGATCTGCCGATTGCGTTTTGCGGCGGAACGATCCTTTCTCCTTCCGATGGAAGCACCGACGATCCTTTTCTCCTTCTTCCGAAACCAGGCGGCAAAATCTCGTTTTTTTTCCCGATCGAATCACCGGCAGCAGGCTCCTTCAGCGGCACTTTTCCGATTTCAGCGGCCAAAAACCGAAAGCACGGTGCGGTTACTGGATGCCTTTCCATTTTTTTTACGATTTGCGAAATAGGGAGCGCCGGAGGAGGAGTTGGAAACCGGAGCACAATATTCTCCCTCTCCGATCACCTCTGTCCCTGTTGCAATCGAGAACGACGACGGCGGTTCTTCCCTCCTCCAGGCGGCGGCGAAAATTCCTTCCGAATCCAGGAACGGGAGCCATTACGGGATAGTGGGAAGGGGAGCGATATGCGTGAGCGACCGGGCAGTTGTTTCGAGAATGTTAAGTCGCTCAAAACATCCAAATGAGGATCTAAGTGGAATCCCCTACCCGTTGCCCCAAGGTGGGTATAAATAGGCAAACCCTTAGGAGTTACAACGGGTATGGGTTAACCGTGTACCCTAACTGACCCGTTAAGCCTCCGAACCCATTATTAGTCCAAATATACACTAACAAGGTGCGGCCGGCCGGAGCCGGCCTGAGAGGGGGGCGGCAGACCATGATCTCCTGGACAAAGGGCGAGGTGCGGTCGGCCGCACTTGGCACCCTTCGCGGCAACTGCGGATGGGAAAGCTCCCCGCCGGCCGGGGTGGCCGGTGGGTGCGCCGTGCTTCGCGGCCGCAAGGTGCGACTCCTTGGCCGGTCAGAAATCGGGCCGACCTTAGCCGGCCAGCAGGCGGCGGGAGAGGGGCCAGCTTAAGCCTGCCCGCAGGCGGCGAGAGAGAGGGACCGGCCCCGACGACCGAGTTCAGGGAAGGTGAGGCTATTGCGCGCGCAAGGCGCACATGTGAAATGGACTGCGACGATCGTGACAAGATGATCAGACAGCGGGGAAGGCACCCAAGGAGGGCAAGAGAGGCGGGTGGCCGACCCTGGAGAAGGCGGCGGGCCGCCAGCGCGGGTCTGACTGGGGGTGCGACCGACGACCGGAGAGGATCGGCTGGACGCACCCGAGCGACACTCCGGGTGCGGCCCCTACAGCGGCCACCGGCCGCGACCCCGGTGTCGGTCGCCGGGCGCGACATCAGCAGCAAGGCGCGGCCGGCCACAGCTGACCTAAGAGGGGGGAGGGGCGGCCGGCCGTGTTCCCACGGACAAAGGGCGTGGCGCGGCCGGCCGCACCCGACACCCTTCGCGGGGGCTGCGTAAGGGAAAGCTCCCCGCCGGCCAGGGTGGCCGGCGGGAGCGCCGCGCGTCGCGACTGCCGGCGCGCTGCTGCGAGGTGCGGCTCCTTGGTCATCAGAAATCGGGTCGGCCTGAGCCAGCCTGCCGACGACGGGAGAGAGGGGCCGGCCCCGGACGGTTCGGGGAAGGCGATCCCGCGCGCACGGATCACGTGCGTTGATCGCGCGCGAGGCGGTTCCCCCATGATCCCCCCTTAGATGAGGAAATAACATCTAATCATATCCTCCATAATCTGATTGACCCTCTCTATTTGACCATTTGTTTGCGAATGTAAGTGGTAGAATACCTAAGGTCAGTGCTTCGAGCTGACTCGGTCTGCCACTCGTCATAGTTTTGCACATGCTTGCTTGGGTAAACTACATCCCTTCTTATTTGCTCCTTACATTAGGTTTATTTTATGCAATTCCAACTAAATATTGACATGCTTGCCCCAAAGGTTCTAATTTTTTCAATTACTGCTATTTCATAAATTATTTCTTGTGTAAATACTTGGGTGTGCATGGATCTCGCTTCGAGCTGACTCGGTGTAACCCGCGGAAGGGTGCTGACTCAGACTATAGGGAAGCACCTTACTGTAGGGAGACAATCTCCTTGGCAAATATTATAGGTGGTTTTGTGACTATTTAACATTATAACCAATTTATACACTATACACACACACGATATGAATATGACTACATGCACACTGTAACCATATTATTTACTATACGCAGGTGATCATGCATATTTTGTTATACGCACCCTGATATCTTATAATTTATTATGCATATACTTAGATAATTGGTTATGCACCTCCAAATAAATTATAAATGGGCTTGGCCACATCAACACTTAGGACCTTGTCTCCAGTGTCCTCACAAATACCTTTTTAGCATCATTAATTACTTGTTAAACATAATTTTATTGATTCTACATTCTTCTTCTACTTTGTCGTGATCCTCATTTTTCGTAGGATAATTCTACACATCTAAAGCATACCTAAAAACCACAAAAAGTGGGGCTCATAAATAATAAAATAATTTATTTTATGCACACAAAAAGTCAAAAAAGTGTGGAAAAAACCAAATAATTTATTTTATTGTATGTGAGGCCCACTTTTTGTGATTTTTAGGTGTATTTTAGATGTGTGTAGTTCCATCTTTTTTCGTATTAGTTTGTTTGGAACAAAGGATGCAGATGGGAAGAGAGTCCAACGTTATTGGAGCTTTGGACTGGTGGTAGGGGGCGGCGGCAGCAGGTAACGACGGTATTTCTCTGGTCGTAGGCCAGGGGCGGCGGCCGGGAAAAGCAAAAAAAGCAAATGGGGACACATGCGGCGGTGGTATTCGCTACAAACACACTGTAGGAGTGTAGGGCAGCTTTGCCTGAGTTTCTCACGTTTGAAAATCAATGGGGCAGTCTTTAAACTTTCAACAACCCGAGATTAAACGAAGTTTGATTATCTTCTTGGGAATTAGATTGCTAAATTTCCTAATTAATTTAGTCAAACCTCGGGTCAACCCAGGATATTAATGTAAATAAATGAACAAGACTGGACCGGCTGACCTTGACTCGATCATCTTCCCTCGTCCCGTCCTGTCCGTTCAATTCGTGACATTTTTCATGAGGGGTCAAGATGCGTTGTGGGCCAAAGTTTGTCTCGAGCGTGTGGGCTTCACAGTCGGTTCGATCCGGTGCACAGCGGTTCTTCTTAACTCACATGAATAAACACACACACACACACACACCATTTTATTATTATTCGTGTGAGAAAGGCAGCGATACACAATCGAACGGATTAAATTAATTGGCGATTGTTAGCCGCAACCCGTAATTGGTTAGTCGCACCACAAAATCTCATAATTTTTCGCGTCTTTTCGAAATACGCCTTGTGCATGCAATTTCAGGAAAATTGTTCAATACGAAAGTTGTAGATATCGACGGGATCTACAACTTTCGTGTTGAACATTTTCCCGAAATTGCATGTACAAGGCGTATTTCGAAAAAACACAAATCCTGAGCATATTTTCAAAGTACGTCTTGTACATGCATTTTTAGGAAAAGTGATCACCACGAAAGTTGTAGATCTCGTCGATATCTACAACTTTCATAGTGAACACTTTTCCTGATATTGCATGTACAAGGCGTATTTCAAAAAAGCGCGAAAAATTGAGAGATTTTGGGGTGAGACTAGCCAATAACAGATTACGGTTAACAATCACCAATTAATTTACGGTCTCACACTCAGACACTCTCACGTGCGAGGTGATTAATCCTGATTTATGGGGTCCACTTTAATTTCCGGACTAGGTCATGCCCGACGCCCGACTTCTAAAAGTTTGAGAGCGTTGGTTTCCTATAAACTCTCATTTTCTTCAGTTTTTAACGATTGTTTTAATTAGAACAATACACGCGAGTCATCGTACACGGATCCGAATTCTTTGCATTTCAAATGAAATGGTGTGGATCCATTTCATCATCCAATAGATAAGACAAGTTTGAAAGAAATCTTGTGGTGAAGTTTTTTTTTGATTAAAAAAATCTAAAAAAAAATATGGGAAATGATGAACCCGTCGAATTTCCTCTCTTTCAATCTAGACCGTGAAATGGATCCCCTCCATTTCACTTGAAATGAAGAGGATCCTCATCTCATAGTACACTGAAGGAGCAACAGTAACTCGATCGCGACTGCGTTCCAAACATGAGGTCTCCACCATGTAACGAAGATTTTTGGGATGTTGGGATGAACAGTTTATCACATTAGAGGATGGAGAGTGCCGGGAGGGAACAATCTCTCTGGATAACTTGTAAGGAAGGTGCGGATTTGGGAGGGTTATAGTGCGCACTGATCGGCTGTTAAGAGGTGAAAAGCTCTAGAAATAAATTCATTGGACGATCAATATTAAATTGAGTTTCAGATTTGATGACCTAGATCAAATAACCAGCCACCTTTTTATCACAAAAATTGTTAAGGATATATAACATATACAGTAGCATCTTCGAACGGGCTCCGCCCGTTCTCGATGCGTCGCTGCGGGCTTCGCCCGCAACCAAGCCGGCTTCGCCCGCTTGGCTTTTAAGCGGGCTTCGCCCGCCCCCCGGCGGGCCTCTCCCGCCCCGCGGCGGGCTTCGCCCGCCCCGCGGCGGGCTTCGCCCGCAACCAAGCGGGCTTCGCCCGCAACCAAGCGGGCTTCGCCCGCAACCAAGCGGGCTTCGCCCGCAACCAAGCGGGCTTCGCCCGCTTGGCTTTTAAGCGGGCTTCGCCCACCCCCCGGCGGGCCTCTCCCGCCCCGCGGCGGGCTTCGCCCGCACTGCGGCGGGTTTCTCCCGCCACCGCGAAGCCCGCCCCCGGGCAAAATTTAAAAGTATTTTAAACAATTATTATTTTTTTATTTAAAAGTATTTAAATTTTATTAAATACGTTATAAAAAAAAAACAAATAAAAATGAAAAAAAAGAATAAAAAATCATAATTTATTTCATAAAAAACAAAAAATGAAATAATAATTAAATTTTTTTTTACTGTGCGCCTTTCGCCTCCGCGTCCGCCTCCCTGCCCGTCAATGCCGCCGGCGGAGTTGCCGGCGGCCTGCCCGGCACCCCCGGCGGTTTCGCCGGCCTCCGGCGAACCCGCCGGGGGTTGTCCGGCGGGGAGCGGGCAGGGCCACCACCGGCAGTGGCCCTGCCCATGAGACCCAGATTTTGGGTCTCACGGGCAGGGCCACCGCCGGCGGTGGCCCTGCCCGCTCGCCGCCGGACAACCCCCGGCGGGTTCGCCGGAGGCCGGCGAACCCGCCGGTGGGCGCTGGGATGGCCGCCGACGGCGGCATAGCTGGGCGCTGGAGCAGTTCGGCGGAAATCTGGGCATCGAGATTTTTCTGCTGAAGAACAGTAGATTTTGTGGGGATTTAGTTAATTGCAGGCCGTCCTCTATCAATTCAATGGCTAGATATGATTTCCTTGAGATCGGACGATCCAGATGAGATTTATGGTGTGCTTGAGATATGACTATTGTATAGTAAAGATATATATATATATATATATATATATATATATATATATATATATATATATATATATATATATATATGGCCATTTACCGGGACCTCCCCTCTAACTTTGCTAAATTACTGACAACATCTCTCTTATTTTCGAAATTGCAAAAACTTCCCCTAAAGTTTTCATTTCATTACAAAAATCTCCCATGAAGTTTTAATTTCATAACATCCATGCACAAAAACACCCCCTCGGTGAACAGTGTTCATGAGGGTATTTTTCTTTATAAATGCAATAAAATGAAAAGATCAGGTGAGGTTTTGGTAATGAAATGAAAACTTAAGAGGAGTTTTTTGTAATTTTGAAAATAAGAGGGGTGCTCTCACTAATTATGCTACTTTACAGGGGAGGTTTGGGTAATTATTTCTCTCTCTCTCTCTCTCTCTCTCTCTCTATATATATATATATATATATATATATATATATATATATATATATATATATATATATATATATTGTTACAGATCGCTCGAGACTTCTGGTAGACTGCACCTTCTAAACCGTCTTAGCCCGCTGAGTGGGCGAGCGTGCAATTAGTCAAAGAACCATATGGTAGCGAGACAAAGACTTGATTACATGAAAAACTCAAAATCGGGGAGAAAAACCTCGCGACCAGTACGGTGCCGACCTAACTTCCCCTATCACGGAGTTTATTACAAGGCTTCTTTGAGCGAAGACGAGGGTGACATGTCGTTTCTTGTTATACTTGGGGGAATGATAGTGAGACAGTTCAAGATCGGGCGGGTCTCTGTGCCCCCTGGCAGCGCTATTTCCCTCGCTCTCTGGGGGAGCTGACGAGACTTGGTCTTCAGGACTATGCTGGTGAGGAGGCGACGAGGGGTCTTGTCTGTGACTTCCAAGCCTTGCCAGCGACAAGTGATACAGTGCGTTAATCACAAGTTTGCGCGCCTCCGAGCGCCCGCCGCGCCACCGAGCGGACTTCACTTCACTGGTCTCCTTGGGCTGAGACAGAGTTCCAATGGAGCAACCTTGGGTGGAAGTTCTGCGAAGAGAAGAAGGGTAGTGAGAGAGAGAGATTGTGTAGTGAGAGAAAGAGAAATAGTTAGAGAGTTTCCCGAACCGGAAGAAGAATCGGAATGAAGTAAAAAACCGATCTATTTATATATTTCCACGGGGTGGTCAAATAATTTTGCATAATAACTATCGAATCGGCCAATGAGAGCGTCTGATTCTGGGCACACGGATCGTCATTTTTGGAAAAATGATGATCCTGCCCTCAGGCCAAAAAAGGACTCGCCCACGTAGGACGACGGCCCGAGACCGGCTTTGGCGGCGGCGACCTCCCCTCTAGCGCATGTCCGGGAGGGGCCGACCGACTCTACCGGGGCCGGCAAGGGGCCGCCCTTGTCCTAGACGGACAAGGGGGGGCGCCTCCCTCGAGGGAGGCCATCTCGGGGATGCCCTTCACGGGGCCGACCGGAGGGGTGGCTGACCGTAGCGTGGCCGGCCGCGAATGGCCTCTGCGGAGAGGGAAACCAGCCTCGCAGGGCATGCCGCAGCCGAGGCCGCCACGAACAACCATGACGGAGAGGGAGGCCGACTCTCGTAGGGTCAACCGCGGTCATGGCCGCCGTGAGCGGCCCTGGAAAAGAGGGTGGTCAGCCCTCGCGGCCTAGCGGGGCCGGCCTAGGCTGCTGCCGGCGGCTCTGGCGGAGAGGGCAGCCGACCCTCGTGGCCTAGCGGGGCCGGCTGAGGCCGAGGCCGTTGCAATCAGCCTTGGCGACCAGCCCTCGCGAGGCCATTTGCGGCCGAGGCTGCCACGCTTTGGCGGCCCGGGGGCGGCTGGCCTTGTGAGGTCGGCAAAGACCGCCGGTTGGCAATAGGAGGGCCAGGGCATAAGATCTCGTATGCTGCAGTTGGGATCCTGTTCGCGGTAGTTACCGCACTGATTCGGTTTGTGGATCCGACATGCGACAGTTATACACATGACCTTCTTGAAGTTAGTGGGGGTAGAGGGGGACCGACCATTCACTGCTATATATATATAGACACAAGTGCAGCTCCGCACGGGCTTCGCCCGTGCCACTTTCTATCGTTGTTGCCGCCTTTGGCCGCCTGCCAACTTGCTCGGGTCTCCGAGACCGCCCAAGAGGCATGTTCGTCATTTTCATGAAATTGATGATCTAGGTGACCAATGCGTTCTCCCGATCTTCTTGGGTGCTTGCGGTTCTCTGCGTGATATTGGATCGGTTGGGCTTCCTCGTGCTTGGACCGTCTCGACTCGAAAATTTCATGGGGAGCCTATCAAATGCCCTCAAGTTTTCGTGATTCATGGTTTGCGAAGTGACGAATGCAAAAATTTCTAGCATCTCCTGAAACATTCTAGTCATCAGAAGATTACCTGACATACTTTGCGAGATGCTAGTCAAATGTTGAGGCTTATTTGCTGCCTGTTTTGACATTGGAAAATCTGACAAGAAATATCATGCAAATCTGTATGCCTTCCATTATGAGTCCTCCTCTAGAGCCTATAAATTAGAGAGAGTTGCTTTATTTTTTTTCTCACGCTGTTGCAGAGATTTCAGAGCCTACAGACTTTGGCTCGGAGTTAGCGGATTTCTACCATAAAAGTTCCTCGCGGAATGGCATCAGTGAGACAAAAGGGACGACAAGCGCGGAGGCGGTGCACGAGGGAAGGCCGCCCGCACGTGAAGTCGGATGGGCCGAAGGCGGCCCATATGCTTACGGGGCTGTTTGCGTCTGCGCGCGGGGCTGGCCGCGCTTGCGAACGTGTGTGGATGGTCGTGCCTATGCATGCGCGCGGGGCTGTCCGCGTGCGGCCCGCGCGCGTGCGGGGCTGGTTGCGCCTACGAGCGTGCACAGTTGGGGCCGCTCGCGTGGGCTTGCGTGGGGGTTGCTACGCCAAGTTGGGGCCGCTCGCGTGGGCTTGCGTGGGGGTTTCTACGCCGAGTTAACCACTTGCTTGAGTTCGGGGCCGCCTTTGCGATCATGTCGGGTCCCACAAGCGAGGGGTATTTTTCTTCGGCTCGCTTTTGTGCGGATGCCCATCTCTCTTTCTTTTTTGTAAGTGTCAAAGGGTGTTGTTCCGCAACGGTCGATGCGCCTTCTGTTGTCTTTGATCTCTGCGGAATCCTTCCTCGGAATTTCTTGCGGAATCCTTCCTCGGAGTTTCCTGCGGAATCCTTCCTCGGAGTCCGACGTTCTCCCCGAATGATTTTTCTTCTCTCGATGCAAAAAGATAAAACAAAAGAGATTACAAGATAATAAAATGTAAGAGAAACTCCCCAATGATTTTTGAAGGCGAAGACGAAGGCGGTGTAGACGCTGGCGTTCTAGATGCATTAGCCCTTCGTGTTGAGTGTGCGTTGTAGCCCTCCTTCAAAATCTCCTTTGGATCTTCGTATTTGAACAAAGGATTTCTCTCTATCTCTGAAGACGACCCTCTATCAAAAGAATCAGAGTTCTGCCTTGGTGGAGTAAGAATCACTTTTTCAGAAGGTCTCTCTTTCGAATGCACGAAGTTTTCAGTCTTTTATAAAAAAATCATTATCGTCGGGCGATATCTATCTATGGCAAATGATATCTCCTTAAACTGTCACATGTCCCACGTTGTGACGATCATGCCGGTGAAAACGGACGTGTTTGGGTCATGGGGCTATCGTGGGGCGATAGCCACCATCACACACAAAACTCATCTTTTTGTTTTTTCTAAAGTTTACACACCCTTGTATCATGCCTATGACCGGGGACTTATATCCTCAATCAACCTGTACAACCTACACACTATAAACACAAAAAATACTAGATCAAATACTTTACAATATTTGTTATTCTCAAATCAAGAGATGCGGAATGCATGCTCTAATAATTTCTCCATTTTGATAATAACAAATATTTATACGAGAAATTAGTTAGTTTAAGAACATTTATGTTTATAGGTAAATGCGGTAAAAGATATCCATGAATAACAAGTTTATAACGTGATAGCTTTAAAACATTATACTCTTTCTAAATTAAGGCTCCCTCTACATACGTGTTTCCTATATATTTTACTCCTCATAAATATAATATCTAGTTCAATAGATTTCTCAATTTATTTTTCCCCCTTTCGTTATTAACAAAAGTGGGTAGGGATGAGTATATACCTTTTAATATTGATTAGAGATAACTTATTGAAAGAATAGTCATGATCGAGCAATAAATAATGTACCTCCTATGAATACCCCATACATAGATGCTTCGTATGAATAAGTGCATGAAAAAAAGAATTAAAATAAACAATTCAATGCAGTGTAGGTAACATATTTATGCAATTTAATTACTATCTTATTAACTACACAATCATGCAAGTAGATGATTAAAAACACATGTAGGTTATCAAAAAAAATGAGTGTGTAAAATTATTATCAAACATAAAATATTATTCATACTTAGATGCATGCTAAAATTCTACACATAGTTTCTACAATCGATTTCATTACACATAACAAAATAATATTCAATATATGACATAATCAAAACAATAGTTTTAGAAACTTAAAAATTAAATTAAACATTATATTTAATCTTTAATTGTTATAATTAGTCATCCTTGACAATGTATAACAAGTAGTTTTTATGATTTTTGAGTTTTATAAAAGAAATTCAATAACATCAAACACACAAAGAAATAAAAAGAAATATATATATATTTTTTCTTTGAAATCATTTTATAATTTTATATTAAATTTTCAAATATTTTAAAAATAAATAGTTTTTTTTTGGAAAACATAGAAGTCTTTAAAAAGCATGTCAGTAGTATGCTCTTCTATGTCAGATTAAAAAAAAAGGAAAAAAAGAAATAAAAAAAATCAATTTTAATGTTACCGCAAATGCTAGTACTACCACGTGCGCTATCAACAAAAACTTGTAATTTTGCTTATAAATATGGTTTTTGATAATTTTTCATTCTGATTTTTCTTAATTCATGTTTTCTAAAATTAGGGGACACCAATTATCACAAAGAATTTTGAAAGATTATGAAAAAATTACATATTTAATACTTTTGCCTAAGATGTCAAAATAAGTTATTTTTCAAATTACTTGTGTTTTTCAAAATTATGAATGCTCAAATAAATATAGTATGGAAAACACAAGATATTCTTGTTCAAACAAAAGATATAATATGCATGAGATAAATAATGATAGATTTTATAATAATGGTCATGTATTGATAGTAATGTAGTATGCCCTATATTAAAAATACTCAAGCTATATGTCTACACCCTAGTCCCGTACTAAATGACATATGAGCATGAGGAGCTGCACACATTTCGTATATTGGGGTGTTAATCCCATATGCACATAGAAGACGACGCTCAACCTAGCACTCTTTCCGCCAGTGCCTCACAAGGCGCCACTGGAACCCTCCTGGTTAAGGATAAGACATGACTTAGAGGTTAACCCTCTAATGTACACAATCATATACCCTCGCTAATGTGAGACACATACTAGGTATAAATAATCATGATATATTAAGAGTTTAAGTCTAACGAAGAATTCATAAATTATATGTTTATCTCATGTTTATAATTATAGTAGATTTAAACGTCACATAGTTATCATGAATTTCAAATCTTAATTTTTTTGTTTGTTTTCTTAATATAATTCATCATGACAATACAAGATAACTAATATTGATAATAATATTAATTAGATGATAATGCTAGAATGTTGATTTCAATGTTATAGCATAATATTAATAAGTGATAATGTTGCATGTATTCAAAAATATAGTTTCAATCATAATAAACCTAGAATTAAGTAATTATACTTTTATTTTTTTATGGTCTACAAAAAAATGTGATACATGCAAATATAAAAACATAATACATTCACAAAATGATTTTGAAATCAGTAATATTTATGTCAATTGAATTGATCATTGATTTTTCAATACTTATTAAGATCTTTTAAAAATACAACTATAGTTGAAATATATAATCTCTTGTTTCATCCAAACATATAGATATCACAATATGATAATGTTCAATATATATAATTTGGTTTGCATATATTCAACATAGATTTTTGATTTTTTATAAACCTAGAATTAAATCATTAAACTTTTTTTTTTAATATGATTGATTGTAAGGTCTAGAAATAAGTGAGATGCATACAAACAAGAGTGTTATAGCATATCAATACACCAAATATAATACCAATATCCAATCATACGATTCATAATTCTAAGTGTGGTAGAAATAGTCAATTCAGGATTAATTATTGATATATCATGAATTATGATATATGATTAGAATATATTTAAGAATAGAATATCAATTTAATTGTAAATGATCATTGTGGTGTATAAGATGTTCAAATTTATTCTTTCTAATTTATTATATTGAATTCCTTAAATATGAATATATTTTGGTGAATTTTAAATTATTTTGCAAATATTTGATTTTGTTTTATTTTTAGAATTTACCCAAAACATATATAAATTATTTTTATAGTAGAATATAATGATATGTAATAATAGTAAAATAATTTTTCAGAAATTATCACATACCCTCGGCAGTAAGATTTTTGCATGGCGTTTTCAAACCGAGACTTTTAATTTTATGCAAAAATCATGGTTTTTGTGATTTTTCAATTCTGATTTTTCATGATTATGATTTTAGATCTTCTAGACTGTCATATGCAGTAAAGAAGTTAGAAAGATAATAATAAAGTTGCCCATTTAATATTTTAGTTTAAGACCCCTTAATAACCCATTTAAATCTATTTTTAGAATAATTTCATTAAACTTGATAGTATCACAAAAAAAATTCAGTATTCAATTTATAATGAAAATAAAAAGATAATTATAGACAATGATTTTAATAAGTATATAAGTTAGAAAATAAGATAGATATCTCACTTAAAAATAATATGACTTATTATTCAATTTCATTCAATTTCATTTATTAAAGAATGTAGACTTAATGTGTGTAAGTCATATTGCAAAATATATAAAGTGTTCATAATACATTAATACCTATTGACTTAAATAAAAAAAATAAAAAAAATAAACAAAACAAAATAATAATTAAAACAAAAAGATAATAAGTATATCGTGAAGTAGAGTTATATATTTCATATTGATTTGATTCTACTTCACGCATTTGATCGATACTAATGAATGAGAGATTTTGGTATCCAAAGGGCACTGAGTGCGATGACTTCTTTGGATATCCAAATATAGCGTGTTGGCTTATGAGGAGAAAGAAATGAATGGACCCTTTTAAGATGAGTTAATGTATCATTTTTAATTATGAGTCTTCATTCACACTTTGGTTTAATTTCATTTTATGTTTCAAATTTCCATTGTATTTATTTTTATCTTTAGTTTTCATGTGATGATATTTGTTTGAAAAGCAATGCGATGAGAATTTAAAAATATTGACATTATTTTTAAACTTAAAATTATGTTGCTTAACATAAATACTTTTAGGATAGTGGTTGTTTGGAAATTTATGTTCATTCAAATTTATGTTGTGAGAGGATTGATTTTGTAAATCATGTTGATAATTATTTGAAATTTGATTTGCAAATATGTGATGTTTTTCAACTCCTTTATTTTTCTTTGTCAAAATATCAAAATTTATATTCAACTTAATTTTGGATTTAACTTGATATTGTAGATTTACGTTTTGTGAATTTCCACTTATAATATCCTTTACAAGTTGATTTTAGTTTCTATTTTTTTATTCTTTATCTTGAGATTTTATCTAGCTTTTGCAAAAACATTGTGCTATTTTCAAGAGCAGTGACTATAGAATCAATATGAGTTTTATAATTATTTCTCAATTCTTCAAATGTTTAATCCATTTTCTTTATTTCAATTTTTAATTTTTGCACATAACACAATCACTTTTCAAAAAAGAAATTTTTAAACATTATTTTTCATTTTGTTCTTTTATGGAAGAAAACTCATTTTCAAATACCATGACTTTTTCTTTAAATATATTACAATCAATACAAGGTGTAGACATTTTAACTAACGAGTAAGAAGGAGAACTAGACACATCAAAATTTGATTCTACATTAGCACTTGCTTTTAAACTTATATTTTTTAAACTTAATTTTGAATTAGAATTTTTCAATTTCATAATTTTACGTTTAACAATTTCAAGCATGTAAAATATAGAAATAAAATTTGTAACAAAAAGAGAAGAATTACATTTTCTTACATGATCGACTTTTGGATGAGACATGATTTGAACATATAGTTCCCTTGACATCTTCATCGTTCTCTTCCATTGATGAGATTCCATCTTCCCTTCCGCTTGATGTGTTGTCATCATTTGAGTATAATATTTTGATGTTGCATTCTTCTTTCTTTGATGAATTTGATAGATCTTCCTCCAAACATAAGTTCTCGTCGATTTCTTCTCTCGGATCCATAGGAAATTGCTTTTATTCATTATCTGTGGAAGGAAGATTAAGAATTCTCAAGATATTTCCAAACTTCATAGGCAGTAAAAAATGTATAAATAAGTTTGAAAATATTTTGAGCTAGTCAAAATAAACTATTTAATGATTTAGCATTTAAAACCATTTCGTTTCTATTTAAAATAAATGAAGGCTCTTTAATTATAATATTCCAAACTTCAATATTTAAGGAATTTTAAAAAATTTCTAATAAAATTTTTCACCCTTTATAATTTTCACTCATAAATAAAGATGGTGATAAAGATTTTTCATTAAAGTAAAAATTATCCTCTCTGGTGGTTGCAAGATCATGAAACATCATTATTCCTGGTTGTGAAGCCGTTTTGAAATAACCTAGCTCTTATTCGATGTGTTGGATCTTAGACGCCCTTATGAAATTTAATTGTTAAATAAAAATATCAGAGTTAATTAATGAAGTTTCAAAATATTTTATAGAAAATTATATTTTAATATATCAGAAAATAAAATATTGAAGATTATTATTAGAAAAAGGCAGAATTCAATATTTCTTCACTATCGCCGACGTTAAGTGTTACTGTCGTGCGTTAGTTCATAAATATTTAATTCAAGCGTTTATATCTAACAAAAACGAACTTGTAATATATTTTGCGTTAAATCTTTTGAACGATATATTTAAAAATATTTTATAACATAAAAATAAAATCAATATAATGAGACAAAAAGAAACATGAGTTTATTTCATTAGAAATTAAATAAAAAAATGTTTGATTTGTAAAACGCTAGAAATTGAGGTGAATAATTTTTTTTTGATAATTCACTGGTCTATCTCCCAAGAACCGGCTGGTTATGGTCTATCTTACCCCAGATATGACCTTTAGCCTCCCTTAGTTCTAACCTCGACCTAGTCGCTGCAAACAAGGCAACGAATTCTCCTAAGCCGCATAAGGACCTAATCACCACAAACAAGGCAAATTTCATATAGAATCCTTCCCTGGAATCCGACGTTCTCCCCAAACGATTTTTCTTCCCTCAATACAAAAAGATAAAACAAAAGAGACTACAAGATAATAAAAAGTAAGAGAAGCTCCCTAAGGATTTTTAAAGGTGAAGACGAAGGTGGTGTAGACATCGGTATTCTTGATGGGTTCACCCTTTGTGTTGAATGTGCGTTGTAGCACTCTGTCAAAATATCATTTGGATCTTCATATTTGTACAAAGGATTTCTCTCTATCTCTGAAGATGACCCTCTCTCAAAAAAGAATCGGAGTTCTGTCTTGGTGGAGGAATCACTGTTTCAGAAGGTGTCTATTTCGAATGCACAAAATTTCCAGCCTTTTATAGAAAAATCGTTATCGCCAGACGATATCTAGCTATTGCAGGTGATATTTCCTCGAACTATCACGTGTCCCACACTACGATGATCATGTCGGTTGAAAACAGACGTGTTTGCGTCGTGGGGCTGTCACGTGGCGATATCCACTATCGCCTAGCGATAGTGCCGAGTAATGTGCGTCGTGGCAATCATGTGGTACATGGTCATCATCATACTGGCATCATTCTCGCTATCACCTAGCGATAGTGGCTATTGCTAGTGATATTTCATCTTCACTTTTTCGTCCGAACCTTTTCCAGATTGTAGATGCCTTTGTTCTCATTACGGAATGGGTTGACACGTTCCGTAACTCTTCCTGGATTAAAAGTTATGGTCATTTGAAGTTCAACACACAAAACTTGTCCTTTTGTTTTTAAAAATTATACACATCATTGGATCATGCCCATAAATGAGGACTTGTCTCTTCATTCAACCTATGCAACCTGTGTGCTATAAACACACAAAAGACTAAATCAAATACATCACGAAATTTATTATTCTCAAACCAAGAGATGCGGAACGCACGCTCCAACAGAGGAGGCGCGCTCGGAGATGATGACGACAGAGGTTGATACACTTATAGAGGATGAGCGCGAAGCTGCGTATTTTTTGGGATTCAGCAAGGGATTTCGAGCGACATAGGGGTTTCCGGAGTGCGAAACCTTGGGCATGGAGGATGCTTTAGATGACGACGCTGATACTATCGTGGTTGGATGATCCTTGGGACGTCTTATTCCCAAGTTTGCTCGTGCTTTCTCCTTTTTCCTTATTATAGGCGTGCTTTTGCATCGTTGTATGTTTTTGTCTTTTATGATGATGTAGCCCGTATGAAATTTTTTCATTTGAGTGGAGATCCATTTTGCTTTTAGGCCTGTTAGCGCGCGCTTATTTTCTTTGGTAGGACAATGCCTTATTTGAGTGCTACTTGTTTACTTATGTTTTCAGGATAATCATGGACCGTTGAGGGTTTGGAGATAATGTGCCCTTTCAGGCTCATTCCTTGTGCGGGAATTGAGGGGAATCTTTTTTCGGGTTTTTGGGAGAATCAAAGTTCGCCCATGCAGAGGGGGCGAGGATGCCTTACTCATTTGCTCCTTATGAGAACCAAAGTTTGTCCACACAGAGACAACAAAGAGCTTTTATTCATTCCCGCCTCAGGAGAGTCAGGGTTCATCCAAGTGTAGGTAGTGAAAAATCTTTGTTCGTTCGCGCCTTAAAAGTACCGGGGTCCGTCCGGGTGGTGGAAGCAAAGAACTTTTGTTGTTTCATGCATCTGTAGAATCGAGATTCATCTACGTGGAGGTGGCGAAGAACCTTTGTTCGTTCACGCCTTAGAAGGACCAGGATCCGTCCAGGTGGAGGTGGAGAAGAACCTTTGTTAGTTTGCGGCTCAGGAGAACCATAGTTCATCCAAGTGGAGGTGGCGAAGAACATTTGTTCGTTCGCACCTCAGGAGGATTGGGGTCCGTACGGGTGGAGGTGTCAAAGAACCATTATTCGTTCACAGCTCAGGAGAACCGGGGTTCGTCCAAGTGAAGGTGCAGATGAGTCTTTGCCCATCTTGCCTGAGAGGTACAGATAGAACTTTTTTCGTTTTGTCTAAGGTGCAGAAGGGCTTTCGCCGATCTCGCCTGAGGTGCAGAAAGGCTTTTGCAAATCTCGTTGGGGAATTGTAGACAGGCTTTCACAAATCATACCTAGGATGACCCGTTCGCGATGTAAGGAATAACATAAGCTTCATTGATGAAAGGAAGATATATGTGCTGACGAATTCATTTTTGCAGCTTATTGAAATAGAAAAATGGTGAAGGGCAACATCCTAAATTCTTGCCTAGACTTTTACGGCTCAGGTTCTATTGGGGAGGCATCCTGTAGGCTGAGGTTTAGCATGATGCCTTGGGCTACTGCATCAGTACGAAGTGCTCTTAGCATTGGTCCCATAAGGATGACATCACAGACATGGATGATGATGAACTGGACATCATAAGTGACCAACACTAGATCCGGCTATGGCAACTTCCTATATAGTGTACCTCCATGGTACTACCCCTCCGCGAGCTCTCTTGGGATTGGTGTCGCGGCCCGAGAATTCTTGTGAAATTCTTTGAGGAGTCTATGACATGCGAGCTGTTCGACTTCGTCCTTCAGGTATATACACCCCTCGATGTCGCGCCCATTTCCTTTGTGAAAGTGGCAGTACTGTGACTGATCACCCCTACCCCGAGGGAGTGCCTTAGGACTTTAGAGTTGTGGATGGTAACTGAGATCATATAGAGCCACTGTAAGAGAAGCATCATGCTTAAGGGAGGACTGTTGCCCATGGCTTGCGAGGTTCTGCCGAGGAGCCCAAGGTGCTTTCTGGGGGTCGGGCTTCTGCCAGGTGGTGTTGTTGGGTCCATTGATCCCAATATCTTGGATATGAAGATGTCCTAACAAATAATGTATACACATGTGGTAATCTAACTTGTGCTCAAGTTTAGTGATTGCAGGGATGTCCTAGCAACAATGATGAGACAAGTAGCCTAAGTGGCTAGGTCAGGTAAACACTTACCTAAGGTGTGGATAGACAAAAAACCGTCTAAGTCCATAGGCGTTGTGTGAAGGTCATTCACTCAACGTCAGATGACTTATAACACTGAGTGGAGCCTATACAGTCAAAGCCAAAGTAGTGGCAAGCTGAGAAAGTGGCTAAGTCCACAATCGTTGAGTGAAGTCAACTCACTTAACGCCATACAACAAAAGGTTGTGAGACAGACTAATGCAGTAAAAGCCTAAGGATAAATGGGTAGAAAAGTGGCTAAGTCCACAGGCGTTGAGTGAGTATCACTTACTCAACGCCATACTCTATATTCGTTGAGTATTGCCTTGTAAGTCAAAGCCACAAAAAATCTGTGCTAATATTTGGCTAAGTCCAAATGCGTTGAGTGTAACTTACTCACTCAATGCCAGTTAAATAGAATAAAATTTGTTAAGTAGTTTGGCGTTGAGTGGAGCTTACACACTCAACGCTAAGGAGCAGAAAAATTTGGCTAATGCAGAAAGCGTCGCGTGAGACATGCTCACTCAATGCTCTCAACGCCATGATTCAAAAAATTTGGCTAAAACAAAAAGCGTTGAGTGAGGCGTGCTCACTAAATGCTCTTAATGTTTAAGATGTTGAAGAAGTAGGAAATTGGTTAAAGCAGAAAGCGTTGAGTGAGTAGTGCTCACTCAACGCTCTCAATGCCTAAAATACAGATAGCATGGCTAAGGCATAAGACGCTGAGTGAGACATGCTCACTCAACGCTCTCAACGCCAAGCATGCAGAAATGGATAAAAAATATGCCAAGGCAAAAAGCGTTGAGTGAGGCTTGCTCACTCAACACTGTCAACGCCTAGATAGACAGAATTTTGTATAAGTGCCTTGGCATTGAGTGAAACTCATTCACTCAACGCCTACTCTACTAATGCTTGATTTTGGCTAAGTCCACAGACGCTGATGTCAGTAAGTCAACAAGTCAACATTATTTAAACTGATTGCGGGAAGGCAACAATACATGACAAAAGGCATCACATAGTTACCGTACGACAGTTGGCGTTAAAGCAAGGTTACAGCTGGCCATTAATGGTGTGGGACCCACTGCTAGAAGAACCATTGAGTTACAATCAATAAAAGGAGAAGCCTTTCTACAGAAAAGGTGTTGTTGGTGTTGTTCTTCATCATCGCCATTGTTGTTGTGACTGAAGAACAAAAAGCTCGAGACAACAAGTCTGAAAGCTAAACAAGTTAGTTGATTATCTTCTCCATCGACATCAGTAAGATCAAAAAATATCTCTGAAGGAAGAAAGCAGGATAGCTGGTGTCATTTTACATCTACAATAGCAAGTTCTTCACAGATCCATCTGTACTACTCTGAAGAATATCTACTGGAGGCTGTGAAGAAGAAGTTAGGGCTGAATCTCCTCAACATAGGAAAGAAAGAAGAAGTCGAACAATTGTCTGCAAGCTGCTTCCAGCACAAGACAAAGAAAGATCTACATTCTTATTGCTGAGAAGAAGTTGGGATAGGATTCTCTCAGCATTGGTAGCATCAAGTTTTGCTACAGTCACTTCTCAGTCCCAGCAGGAAAAATCCCTGGTACTGTGAAGAAGAAGCTAGGACTTAGTATATCTTAGTTCAGGTAAAAGTAGACTCAGGAAATATTTTCCTGGAGTCATAGTGGGGTTGCGTTTATCTTTGTCCAGAACCTTGGCATAGAGAAACATCTCTTGTGTCAAGATCAACCACATAACCCACTTCCATCTTGTAGGATCCTTTTGGATATGAGTGGTAGAAGCCAATTTGCTCTGAGGTAGGATTCTGTTGAGAATCTGAGCTATTGGACTTGGTTTCAAATCTGAGGTAGGTGAGTCATTCTCGCTGAGCTATACGACACTTATGTCTGAGGTAGGATCTAGCTACAGATCTGAGGTAGGGCCTTTGTGCCTGAGATTGTAGGAGAGTAATTCTCTCTGAGGTAGGATCCCTAGTGGATCTGAGGTAGGGCTGTCCTCCCAGCCTAAGTGTAGGGCCTTTGACCTGAGGTAGGTGATCTACTGATCATTGAGTTGTAGGCCCTTGTGGATGAGTTACAAGTCTTAGAGGAGTGTTGAAGCCAGGAAAATCCTAACCTCAAAATTCGGACAAAAGCCGTCTAAGGTTATCAGTTCAGAAGCTATATCAGACGGCTAGGGTGACCAGAAAGAAGGGACAAGTCAAACAGGACCCCAGATGTTGAGGCAGGAAGGTCCCACCACGTACCCGGATGCTCGAAAGGAGCAGCCCATTCTCAACCAAAGATGGCTGAACTGGGTATGAGGGAAGCTAGTCGGTGAAGTCGCAAGGTCGCAACTTGCTCTCCAAGGAAAAGGAATCCAAAGATTTAGCTAGTATCTCGAAAATGAAGCGCGCGAGTATCCTGCCGAGGATTTACAGTCCCTCACCTCGTACCCCTGAGGTCCTATTTATAGGCCAATCCAAAGAGGGGGGGGTGTCATATTTATACCCCACCCCTGGTGACTAGGCGACTTCGAGAGGAACTCGCACGGGCTGGGCGAGTATCTCGACTAGTCGCCTACCTGACGAGTATGCGAGGGGAGCTCGCCTATACTCGCACAGGCCTTCCGCGATCTTGAATTCTGTCTTTGACTCCTGCCTTGACTTATTGACCTTGACTTCTGCTGACTTGGCTGTGGTAGGACCCACTCTCGACGAATACGGGTTGTACAAGGAGACTGAGAGATCCTAAGGTATCTGAGGTGTAAGCTCTTTGGTGCAGAGTTTTGGAGAAGTGCCTAGTCCAACAAGATAGTTGGATAGATGACAGGGAAAGTGGATGTACCCTTGTTAGGGCAACCACTATAAATCTTGTGTGTTCTCTGTGTGTTTGTTGTGTTGCAGGTTACATATCTTGAAAGCAAAATCCAACCAACTAATAAAGTTTCTAAAGAAAAGAAAACCAAAGATAAGTCACTAAGGACTAAGAAACTTATTCACTCCCCCACCAGGTGATTTAGCTATCCTTGAAATCAAGGACTCTCAAGTGGTATCAGAGGGAGGTTACTCAAAAAAGACCTAATAGTCTGAGTTGACCTCGAATGATAGCTAAAAGGTTTGCACTTATGAGTTCAAGGGTAAACCATAAGGTGTGGAGCTCAAAGGAGCTCCAAGTCTGCAGAGAAAACAAGAACATCATTGAGCTGTTGATAGCTCTTATAGAAGACAAAGTCTATCCAGATACAAGAGAAAAGATCAGGGCCCCTCTGTCACATTCAGATAGTGACTTAGAGGTGGATGAAGCTGATGAAGGTAAATGCAGATGCTATGGGCTAACAACTACATCAGAAAAAGAATTCTGCTAGGATCAGCCTGGAAAAAATCAGGTATATTCCCCATCTAGCTCATTCTCGGAGTCAGGATATGGATCATGTACAGACTTTGAGGCATCCTCATCAAGTGATGATGAGAGTCATCTTTCAGAAGATAATATCAATCAATTAATTAAAAATCATGGTGTACTTTTGAAGGCTTTCAAAGAAAGCAAGATGTTTGTTAAGAAACAAACAGAGGAAATTGCCTCCCTACAGTTGGCTGCTTCCCAGCACGATGAGACTTCATCTTTGCTATATCTAAAAGTGAGAGAAGTACCCCATCTGAAGACCATGGTAAATATGCATGTTGAGTCCATCAAATATAAGGACTCTATTATCAAGGATCTTGAAGAGAAACTTGAAAGGGAGAAGATGATTATGGCTAATTTCTCTAAGATAGATGCTATCAAGAGAAAATCTGAATCTGAGTGGATTTTTAAAGTTATCCAATCTCAGAGGAGAGGACAAGCTCCTGTCAGGCCTCAGTCAACCTCTCACAAGGTAATTCTCTCATCTAACACGTATGACCAAGACTATAAGTCTGGTCACTGTAGATATGAGAATCTTCCTTGTAAGATTACAAATACACCTTACAATGGAAGAAGAGAGGTCATAGGATTGAGTGCACAGAAGGCTCCCCATATAAAATTCCAAAAGGCCCATCCCAGACCTTTTGTATTTAGTGCCTCAGCCCCCTCGTTCAACGATAAGGCAGTGGTCTATTCTAAGGTTCTACTAGCAAGAACTCAAACCAAAGGTAAGTCAGTCAGTGATCCTGACTTGGCTGCCTCTAAAGCCATTAAGAACATGCCAACTGCAAAGAACGCTGTTACTAATATTGTTCAGAGCAAGCCAAGTGCTTCTACTGACAGACTCAGCTTTGGTCAAGCTCTTGCTGAAAGAAACAAGAAAAAGACCTCAGTTCTCCCCACTGAACATGCAGCCTGTAGTGTCTTACACTCCTCCAAGAGTGTTCAGAAGAGGTGGTACAACATCCATGAATGTTAGTGTTGTGGCAAAGTGGACCACTTTGTCATAGATTGTTGGCACAACCCCAGTGTGCCAAAGGCAGGTCACTGTCTTCCAGACAGGACTCCTGTAGGTAGACATATGCATTCTTATGTTAACAGTAACCTAGGACCTAAGTCAGCTTGGGTTCCTAAGGTAAGGTAAATTTTGTTTTGCAGGATAGTCCAAGTGGTCATGCCCATTTATGGTCCTTCGACAGAGATGTACCAGACCTAGGACTTGGTACAAGGAATGAAAGAACTGACCATCTTGCACAAGATGTCAAGACATATGCAATTGCTGAGGGGGAGCTTGTAAAAGAAAGCCAGATGCACATCAATGGCTAAAGTTCAGGAGCAAGAAAGCTGGTGTGTGTAGAGACTATGAATCTAACATCTGCTCCTAGTCTACTAGACAGAGATAAGTAGAATTCACGTAACACTTAATTCTAATAAATATTTACTAAATTGCTAAAACTATGCATTGAAGAGATGAGATAGTTGAAATTAAAGTCTGAGAAGAAGTAAGAAAAATGTCTAAAAACTTGTCTCAATAAATAAGTTAGTGGTTCTCACTCACTATGACACTAGATGCTACTATACTCAACATCCTCAAACTTGACATAGGCATGTTGAAGTTAGTTGCACTCCACTAGGACATATATTATATGTGCATAGCAGGTAAACCTAATCCATGCAGGATAAAGCAATCTTGTAACACTAAAGGAGCTAGAGGCAAGACAATTATTAAAGAAAGGGTCAATTAATTAAGACCAAGAATACAAAGGTTGAGCAAAATGAAGTCACTCTACAAAGTCTATCGAGAAGTCGGCTTGCGGCTAAGCAACAAGACTTAATCCTGACCGTTGATCAAAATTTGATCACTAAATCAGGTAAGTGACTTTCCGCCTTCTCTTAAGAAATAACTATAAATAGTAGAGCTTGTGCATAAAGCAAAGTCACTGTTCCTTGCCCACTCCCGCCTGTATTTACCGAGCATACGGAAGACATTTCTCGCTAGCTCTCACAAATTCTCTAGCAAAATGGCACCCAAAAATCAAGATTTCCTCTTCGAAATATCATAATTAGTTCGAAATGGATTCGCTAATGCGATAGAGGAAGTGCAACATGCTCTTCATCTTCTCCATGTGTCTGACCTAGGGTTCATCTTGACAGAGCCCTATTTACTATGGAAAAGAGAAGTCTTAGAATTATTCTCCAATGCCACAGCAGATGCATCTGCAGGCAAGCTCAAGACTATGGTTAATGGAAAGAAGATCAAAAATACCCCCAGAAGGCTTAGCAAAGCACTGCAGTTGCCAAAGCTCTCTGCGAATGACGACGAAGGAGAACTGACACATGATGATATTAAAACTGCAATGAAATGGTGTGGGTTGTCCAAGCACTCCACCGACTCAATCTTAAGGAAATAACTCAACCTGGGGGGTAAGTTATTAACTGATATCATTAGAAAATCCTTGCTCTGCAAAATCGGCTCCCACGATAAAATATCAAAGAAGATGTTCGAGGTAATCACAAGAATAATCTTATCAAAGAAGACCGACTGGGTCAGAGTAGTGTTTGAAAGGATAATGGAATGTATTGTTGAACCAAACTTAGGGAGAATTCTATCCCTATTTCTGCGACAGATAGTCCCATAAATCCTAAACTTGAAGCTTGGAGCAAGAATTCATCATATGTGACGAATGTACATTAAGATGCTATATCGATGGGAAAGAGTGCTCCAGCCACATGCCCAGTCTGCTCCCAAAATAAAAAAGAAGAAAACTCCAGCTTCAGAGCCAAGCAGCTCGAGCAGTTCTGCTGAGGATGAGGAAGAGCCTCAAGATTCATGTCCAGCAGGGCTTGATGAAGAGATAAGGAAGGACAAAAGTGCACGGGTATCGGTTTCCTCAAATCATGCTGCCAGAAATCAGTTGAGCGCAGCTCAGTCTAAAGAAACTCCCGACCAGGAAGATGACTTGCCTTTTACTACTGTTATACTGAATGTCAATGAAGGCATGCCAGAGATTGAGGGGGAGAATCATTCTAAACTCCCCACTCAGATAGAAGTTCACAACATTGATTCATCAATGTCAGAAAAAGATATAGATGAAAATGAGACTGACTCTGGTGAGAAGGAAAAGATAAGACAAAGTCTAAAATCTCATATTGAAGGCACCTCTGCTCAAACAGACCAGATTCCACCTATCTTACTTGCCCAACTGAAAATTATGCTGAATGAGCATAGGAGGGCATTAGAAAATTTTGTGGATGATGTCCTTAAAAATATCAGAAATGATCTAGCCACAAAAATCAAATCGATCAGATTTGAAGTAAACTTGTTGAAAGGAGAAATTATTAAGTTCTTTAAGAGAGCTGCTCCAGCTGTAGACTACACCATGGAGAAGCTGGATGTGTCAAGCCAGAATATTATCACTGTCATAGAGAATCAAAAGATTCGGGCTCAGAATGTAGTGACCACTCATAATAATGATAAAGTTCTGAGGGCTCAACTGAATAATGAAATATTTACCAAGATGGACGCCTGTACTAAGCTGCTTGATAACCATATGCTGGAAGTCAAGAATCATGTTATTGCTGGAGTTAACTACATAGGAACAGAAAGAAGCAAGACAAGCACCTCCCAGACCATTCAAATAGTTGAATAAGTTAAAAAGGGGGAGTGAAGCTATAAGGAATAACACAGAAAACATGGTTTGGGCCACCAATGTAGTAAGAGGCTCATTAGGAATGGAGCAAATTTAGTATGATAATATCCCAATGATGTCTGACCATGTCCAAGATACCTTGAACATAATGTCTGCTCAGCAAGATAATCAGGGGTATGGATAGTATATAAAAGAAGGTGATAGTGCTGGTGATTAGTGGGGAGTGTAGTCTACTGCTGCTGAGATTCCTTCCTTCAGCCCCACTGTAGACCAGTCACTAAAGACAAAAGAGATGACTGCAACTGAAACTGAGGAGGAAATCAGGTTAAGAAAGAGGAAATATAGAGTAGAAATGAAAAAGAGGCCTGATTTCAAACAATGGAGCCCTGAGTCCAGATCCATCATTCTGCTTTCTTGGGATCATGTCAAAAACAGGAGGTCAGACAGAGGAAAGTGGTATAGCAAAATGGAATGAGACAAGATGGAAACTGAAAGGAGAATTTACTGGAAGAACAAAATTGCTAACACTTTGCCACTTGGTGCAGTTGAACACTCCAAGTACTTCCCCAAGCCCTTCAGCTACTTTTAGAGACAGAAAGATAAAGATGAAGCTGAAGCTGAAGCAGCTAAAGAAGACAAGAAAGATAACAAAGGAAAGAAGAAGGCAGTTGCTGAAGAGAAAGCAGTCAAGAAGCCAAATGGAAGTGGGATTGTGATAAGGGAACCTGAAACTTGAAAAGTTTCAGGTTCTGCTTATAGGGCTTAAGGAATGTGGGTTGTTTTGTTAAATGCACAAGAACAATTATTCATTAAAAGTTAAATGAAAATCATTTTATTGATAATCATTATTTCTTCTTGATGCAATTTATTGGTTATTGTTTATATTGTATAGTTATGTTAGTGTATACATTGGCATATGTTTTGACTTCTTCAAATATGGGGAGATTGTTTGGTCCATTGATCCCAATGTCCTGAATTTGAAGAAGGCCTAGCAAACAATATATACACATGTGGTAATCTAACTTGCGCTCAAGTTTAGTGATTGCAGGGATGTCCTGGCAAAAATGATGGGAAAAGTAGCCTAAGTGGCTAGGTCAGGTAAGCACTTACCTAAGGTGTGAATAGACAGAAAACTGTCCAAGTCCACAAGCATTGAGTTAAGGACATTCACACAATGCCAGATGACTTATAGCACTGAGTGGAGTCTATATAGTCAAAGCCAAAGTAGTGGCAAGCTGAGAAAGTGGCTAAGTCCACAGACATTGAGTGAAGTCAAATCACTCAACGCCACACATCAAAAGGTTGTGAGACAGTCTAATGCAGTAAAAGACTAAGAAGAAATGGGCAGAAAAGTGACAAAGTCCACATGCATTGAGTGAGTTTCACTCAATTTTATACTCTATATTTGTTGAGTATTGCCTTATAAGTCAAAGTCACAAAAAATTTGTGTTGATATTTGGCTAAGTCCAAATGCATTGAGTGTAGCTTACTCACTCAATCCCAATTAAACAGAATAAAATATGTTAAGTAGTTTGGCATTGAGTGGAGCTTACTCACTCAATACCAAGGAGCACAAAAATCTGACTAAGGCAGAAAGCATTGAGTGAGACATGCTCACTCAACGCTCTCAATGCCATGATTCAGAAAATATGGCTAAAGCAAAAGGCGTTGAGTGATGCATGCTCACTCAACACTCTCAATGCTTAAGTTGCTGAAGAAGCAGTTAATTGATTAAGGCAGAAAGCGTTGAGTGAGGAGTGCTCACTCAACGCTCTCAATGCCTAAAATACAGATAATATGTCTAAGACACAAGGCGTTGAGTGAGGCGTGCTCACTCAACTCTCTTAACGCCAAGCATGCAAAAATGACTGAAGAATATGCTAAGGCAAAAAGCATTGAGTGAGGCTTGCTCACTCAACGATGTCAATGCCTAGATAGACATAATTTTGTCTAAGTGCCTTGACATTGAGTGAAGCTCATTCACTCAACACATACTCTACTAATGCTTGATTTTGGCTAAGTCCACAGGCGCTGACATCAGCAAGTCAACAAGTCAACATTATTCAAACTGATAGCGGGAAGACTACAGTACATGGCAAAAGGAGCTGCATAGATATTATACGACAGTTAGCGTTAAATCAAGGTTGCAGTTGGCCATTAATGGTGTGCAACACACTACTAAAAGAGTCGTTGGGTTACAATCAATAAAAGGAGAAATCTTTCTACAGAAAAAGTGACGTTAATGTTGTTCTTCATCATCGCCATTATTGTTGTGATTGAAGAACAAGAAGCTCAAGACAACAAGTCTGAAAGCTAAAAAAGTTAGCTGATTGTCTTCTCCATCGACATCAGCAAGATCAGAGAAAATCTATGAAGGAAGAAAGCAGGATAGCCGGTGCCATTTTCCATCTACACCAGCAAGTTCTTCATAGATCCAGCTGTATAACTCTGAAGAATATCTACTGGAGGCTGTGCAGAAGAAGTTAGGGCTGAATCTCCTCAGCCCAGGAAAGAAAGAAGAAGCAGAACAGTTGTCTTCAAGCTGCTTCCAACACAAGCCAAAGTAAGATCTACATTTTTGTTGCTGAGAAGAAGTTGGGTTGGGATTCTCTCAGCTCAGGTAGCAGCAAGTTTTGCTGCAGTCACTTCTCAGTCTCTGCAGGAAAAATCCCTTGTACTGTGAAGCAAAATCTAGGACTGAGTATATCTCAGTTCAGGTAAAAGAAGACTCGGGAAATATTTTCCTGGAGTCATAGTCGAGCTGAGTTTATCTCTATCCAGAACCTTGACATAGAGAAACATCTCTTATGTAAAGATCAACCACGCAACCCACTTCCTTCTTCTAAGATCATTTTGGATCTGAGTGGTATGAGCAAATTTGCACTAAGGTAGGATTCTGTTGAGAATCTGAGCTATAGGACTTGGTTTCAAGTCTGAGGTAGGCGAGTCATTCTCACTGAGCTATAGGGCACTTGTGCCTGAGGTAGGATCTGGCTACAGATCTGAGGTAGAGCCTTTGTGCCTGAGATTGTAGGAGAGTCATTCTCTCTGAGGTATGATCTCTAGTGGATATGAGGTAGGGCTGTCCTCCCAGCCTGAGTGTAGAGCCTCTGGCCTGAGGTAGGTGATTTGATGATCGCTGAGTTGTAGGCCCTTGTGGCTGAGTTATAAGTCTTGGAAAAGACTGAGAGATCCTGAGGGATCTAAGGTGTAAACTCTTTGGAGCAGAGTTTTGGAGAAGTGCCTAGTCCAATAAGATAGTTGGATAGGTGAGAGGGAAAGTGGATGTACCCTTATTAGAGGAACCATTGTAAATCTTGTGTGTTCTCTGTGTGTTTGTTGTGTTGCAGGTTACATATCTTGAAAGCAAAATCCAACCAACTAATAAAGCTTCTAAAGAAAAGAAAACCAAAGATAAGTCACTAAGGACTAAGAAACCTATTCCCCCTCTAGGTGATTTAGCTATCCTTAAAATCAAGGACTTTCAAGTGCTCCTCGGGTTTCTGTACTGAGCGTGCCACGAAGAATCCCACTGAGTGACAGATATCCTGGGGGAAACGATGTTTGGCCGCGCTCTACTGTGTGTACCCCCGAGGTATGGGATGCTCCAATCTCCTTCAGCAAAGTGAATGTTTGCGCTTGACGCTCCTCCATTTGGCGCATGCACTCTTCTACTGATGATGCTAGTATGACGTTCACCTTCTCGAGGCGCAGCTCTGAGCTGGCGGATAGGTCATTAGACGATTGATCACTAGACTCCTTGAGGTCCGACTGGCTGGTAGCGTGCACACATCCATTTATCATTGTTGCGAGCTTGGAGGAATGCTGAGACTTGTTGGAGCTTCTGGGAACACTTTCTCACAGACGATGCCAAACTATTGTGGGTCGCCCGACTTTTTTCCCGGTTTGGAGAATCAGACCGCCTTTGCTCGGAGTCTAACCGGGCGCGCAAACAGTTAAAGAAAACTATAGTAAATGACAAGAAAGCTTTTTGACATGGAAAGCCTAGAAAGGGTGAAAAACTACGTGGTTGGATCTGTACCGAGCCAAATTCCACTACATCTCGTGTGTTTACAAAGGTTGGAGTTCGATCTCGGAGGGTGATAGGTCACTACTCAGTTACAAGTGTAAAAAATGAATTGCAGCGAGGAGTAAACAACTAAATCCTCAGAGCCTTGATGGAAGCGCTCCGGCCTTGAGATGATGTTAAACTCACGGAACCTCAGTGGAGGCGTTCTGGCTGGAAACTCTTCTAAGTCCACGAAGTTTCTGGAGGGAGCGCTCTCGCTGATGCAGAGCCTAGATGGGAGCGCTCTCTCGGAGGCGGTTGACGTCACTTAAGGTGTGAAGAAACCGTGGCGCAAAGAGGAGAGCGAAATGAATTCCTGAGCGAAGAATCAGCCTAAGTCCACGATCTCGCCGGAAAACCATAAAGATCTCTCTTGCTTCTGTAGTTGCCTCTCCTAAAATGAAGAACTTGGGGCCTATTTATAGTTTTATGGAGGGTCACGGTGGTAATTGCGTTGGAGACTATTTTGCGCTTGCGAATGACGTCGCTTCATTTCGATCACGCGAATTGTCAATTTTACCAAAAAGACAGGAGTGCCCCCTTCCCCCAGGCAGTTCAGGCAGCCCGGTCAAGGTGCTCGGCGGCGGCGGCGGCGGTCGGGAGTGGCGGAGGTCGCCAGCGGCGGCGTCAGCCGTCAGAGGAGGCGGGAACCGCCAGTTGTGGCGGGGGCTGCCAGCGGTGCGCGGGCGTGGCCGCACGGTGGTGTGGCCTGGGGGGCGCGCGCGCTGGCCACACACTCTCGGTTGCAGGCCTGGCACATTCTCCCGATCTTCTTGGGTGCTTGCGGTTCTCTGCGTGCTACTGGTCCGGTTGAGCTCCCTTGTGCTTGGACCGGCTTGGCTCGGAAATTTCATGGGAACCCTATTAATTTTATACCGAAGATATTAATTACGTTCCTTATTAGTGTAAAAATAAAGATATAATAATTGTATTTTCTTAGTGATCTAAAAGCATACAAGATTACTTTTGAAAGATGACACGAGGATATTCAATCAAAGATTTTGATAGAGTTTTGACGAGATAGTCGTTTACCCAATCATCACTTTTGTTGGCAGTTGCAGAAGATTTGGACTTCTGATTGAGAAACCGTTGCCACCAGCAAACTCGTGAGAAGAAGTCCAAACTTCCCTAAAATTTTCTTCAAGTTCCAGAAAGTTTTATTTTCTGGTGAGGTGGCAGACATAGCCGCCCGCCCCAACTGATCTTGGGAACATGACCAGACTTCCTGAATCAACCCTGAGGCAAAGTAGCCCTACTGTTAAAATTGGTGATCCGAGTGACATAAACAGAGCATTTTATTCAGACGTCAAATAATTAAGAGGGTGAAATTTCTTCCGCGTCTTTCTTGTAATCTATAAAAAGAGTATACTCCTTTATTTGAAGGGGCTGCTATTTAGAGAAAGAGTACAAATCAATCGCTCGTGTTCAGTGGCGGATCCAGGAATTTAGAAATGAGGGTGCACAAATTTTTTTTAATAACATAATATAGAAAATGAAAAAATGTTTGATAATATAAAGTCATACACAATTACATATAAATGTCTTAATTGAAAATTATCAAATACCAGAAGAAATTACAAGTGTTCACGACGAGTCGTCATTTTTTGAAAACGATCAATCGCATCATCATCTGAAATTTTCAGAAATGTGTCTCTTTCAATGAAGATAACCAAGCAGTCATTCAATATTTGATCGCACAAACTATTGTGTAATCTGTTCTTGACATAATTCATGTCTGAAAAGACTCTTTCAACACTTGCAATAACCGCATGAAGAATCAATACGAAGTTCAATAGCTTGTATAATTGTTGATAAGCAATATGTTTCACAGTTTCAACAAGTTTCATAGAGAGACACAACAAGAAAAATCTTGATTAGCAATGAGCAAAATTCATTGCTAATTAGATAAATTCGTTGCTAATTTTAATTAGCAAATAATTTAGAAACGAAAAAAATTTATAGCTAATATGGTACTAGCTAAATTTAGCACGGAATTTATTTCTTTCTAATTAGTAAGGATTTTTTAGGAAGGAATTCTTTTGATGTTAATGTTTTGTATTTTATATAATTATTTGGTTAAATTTAAATAATATTTATATACAAAAAATATTTTTTAATATGCACTTGTTGAGAATCAAACGAGAGACCTCTTATATATAAATTGCTTACCCAATCAACCCTCCTAATTAACTAATTCATTTATAAGTGGCAGTAATATATATATATATATAATTATAAATTTATATTATTTATATATCTGGTTGTTTATTTATACATACATATATTTATTTATTTTTAATTTAATATATATAGATTTATTATATATAATTATTTATATATATCGTTATTTCTATATATTATATATATTTATATATTTCTATATATTTTATATTTGTTTATTTATTTATATTTTTTATATGTATATATTGTAAGACCCCTCCCTCTTACCAAGGAGACTCCCGGTCTTATGCCCAGAACTGCCGTCTTACGGTGACACTAACACACGGGTTAGCCGACACCGCAACAAGCCGATCCTGCCGGCTAGCACGATCATATAGCCTGTTCGGCCAAAATAGAGGAAGAAGTAAAGGCAGTATAAAACAAGCACAAGTCCACAAGTTACAGCACTATCACATAATAAAAAAGAGTACACCAGTGCATAATGAGTTCATCAAAAATAGAGAAAAGAGGCTTATGCCCAGTACATAATGACAAATATCTCTCTCATAAATGACAACAAGCGGAAGCTACTCTATCATCAGAAGACGCGTCCCACCTGACGCCGGGCTGCAGTGGTAGTAGTAGGTAGTGGTGGTATCAGCTCCTCACGTCCTGCCACCTCGTCCTGCTGGTGATCCCTCTCCTCGAGCTCCTAAAATGATTGATCACACCAACCGTTAGTCAAAAAGACTAAGTCGTTTCCTCCACATCTCTCCCCCGCAACTCCTAGGCACCGGGTGGGAGGACGTAGCGGAGGACAACAAGGGGTGTAACAAAGGGAAGCTGGTGACAGTGGAGTTATACTAAGAGTACATATATAACAAATATTCCTACTCTAGCAGTTCTATATATATAATGCCAGAAAAGTAAGCAGAGCTGAACAGAAACAAGTAAAGAGCAGTAAGTAAACAAGTATTGCAGGTAAGGTAAGTAAAGACAGTAAAATAAGCTACTACTAACATCACAGAAGCACCTTAACTTATATGAATGCCCATACAAACTTATAAGTTAAGGTTTCCAAAAATATAACTTGTCATATAAAAGAGCTCATACTAATTTATATGATAAGGATCTATGGTGCGTATGAATGTATGATATGCGTGTGTTTTATGGTTCATGCAAGTGCAACTAACACACGCGACTCTGTGATCACAGACCTTTAGTTCCCACTTTTCGAAGATAGCATCACTCTCTGGTACCACCGTTGTGGCTACGACAACAGTAGAGCGGGCGTCTCCACTCCTAGGTGGGTATACACACTACCGGGCCTAGACCTCTCATACGCCTCTGTACACGTCCTAGATGCACTCTAGAGTCTTTGCGTACTATTTGTTGGCTACCCACCAGTCTTTTTGGTCGAGTGTGCGTTCTTGGGGATCGTCCTCCAGACCGTAGTGTAAAACAATCCACTGGCCCCTCAAACCCTCACACCTCGCCAGAGTCACCGTACTGCTATCGGTGTGACGATTGGCCTAGTACCGCATGATCCGCCACAGGTTTATGCACATGCAAGATATTCCAACCCGAGCCTCCAGCTCTCAGGACCAACTCGTCCTGAATCCCTCCAACCCATCACGGGTGAGATTGCACATTAGTGCCTTTATTCTAAATCCCTCCAACCTGTCACGGGTGAGATTGCATATTAGTACGTTTATTCTGAATCCCTCCAACCCATCACGGGTGAGAATAAACATCAATGCTTTAGCCTATTAAACTACTCTTGTCTAGTGTTTGTTATACCTAGCAGTTTAGGGTTAATCCCAGGACTGCCCAAGGCATGCCCGATGAAGGGCTCTCAGGGGTACTAGGAACTACGATGGGCTGAATCCCAAAGCTCCCTTTCTCAAGAATATTTACTTTTATTAATGTCTACCCCTTAACCATACCAACTCTCATTGTTACTCTGGACAAACCTAATAATTTAGGATGTTATCAGGAGAGCGGCGGTCTTCCGCCGATCTCCGTTCTAGCCACTATTCTTGGGATTTTGCTATCTACCACTCGTAATCAGGAAGTGACCTATTGGACACCAACCAGGGTTTGTCTTCCCAATATAGTTCCCAACTCAACCTACCATCGTATCCCCTATGGGTCCCAGTAATATGTGCAATATTTTTGCTATACGCACCCATGACCTAATGTTGACCCGTAAAGTAGAACTTCTAATTCCTTGGGCCAAATGCCCCTAATTAATTGTCATGGATTGGTATGGTGTATGATGTTGACCATTTACACTTTCACCATTTTTCTAAGTAATTAAGAGCCTAAATTAATTCCTTTAATTGTGTGATCTATGTCACATTGCACATGATGTACTACTTATATTAATTCATTCTACTTTAGAAATTTATTAGGTGTTCTAAGAAGTAAAATATGGCTGCCCACCAGATTTCCCAATCTTCCCATGTAATTTTAATTTTAATTTTCATTTAACAATAAAATCTCAATTTGCTTACTTTCCAAATGAAGTATAGTATGTCTACCACCAAAATTTTTGGGAAAAGTATTGGAGATTCATAATTATAAAATCAAACTGAATATAGAATTTTAAAACCCTAAACAGTCATTTGACCTAACAAATATCCAAAATGCCAATATTACTAAATTGCCATTAATATTGTTTTCAACTTACTGAGACATCAAAAAATTCTAAGAAAATTTCAAAAGGATTATATCATATAAATAAGCCACTGTAAAAATTTTCATATTTTTCCAGCAAAAATTTCCTTTATTTTTTAATTAATTTACATAATGGGAAAAATAATAATTCTACTTAAAATCCAAGATAAAATTATCTCACATCCCCATATATTTTTCCAGAGATAAACTATGATCCATTTAAGCTTGTGGCAAAATTTGAGAATTTAATATCATCATTATCCTTAGTTTCAAATTTTTATTTCTAAATGGCCTAATTTTCAAAAATTCCAATTAATGGGATTTTTGATCCCAAAAATCTCATTCTTCCTATGAGAGGTATATTTCACCCCTATAAACTTCTATCCAGAGATTTCTGGACATGCAATGTTCTAAATGGGTTGAATTCTCATTTTGCTAATTTTACTATAAGCGCCCCAAACCTAAACCTACCTTTCTCATGCAAGTGGTATTACCCAACATACAAGGGTCAACAGAGACTGAAATTTCTACCATGGTCTAATATTGACCCAATGAACATGACACCAAAATTTGGGGCCATTTAGAGTTGTATTTCTCCAAATATTCAATTAATTTAAATAAGGGTATTTTACTAAAAACTATAGAAAATATTTTTCCAAAAATTCCAATTTTTGGTTAGTAAATAAGCATGACATAGTTACATGCATGACCAAAATCTCAGGTCATGGGGACTTATGGTTTGGCCTGGGCACTCATTTAAATTTCTGTGCTAGCCTAGGACCAGTCTTGGTAGAATGGCCCTACGGGGTGTCATACTGCTCCAAATTTCATGTTTAGGGTGCCAAAACAAATTCAAGACCTAGGCCTCAAATTTCATGTTGAGGTCTGGTTCTGAAATTGCATCTAAGAGGCCTATTTTTACCATGCAAGATAACTATAAATGTGTGACAAAATAACACTATTCATTAAAATATTATTAATAATTAACTCGGGATAAAAAACGAACGACATCCGTTCATCGTCCCAGATCAGCCAACAGCTGAGATTTCTTCTTCCTGGGCCATGTTTGCTGGCAAATTCCGGCCACCTGGGCCGACGCCACCGCCGACGATTATTGCCACCACTTTCGTTGATGTGGTGGCTAGCGTTTCCCGGCGGTGAGGCTGCCGGAGGCGTCTCCTCCGGCGATCCCGAGCAAGAAGTAAAACTCGGAAAAATCCACACTTTCTCCCATGGTATCGGGCTCGATTGAGCCCGATGTCTCGCCTAATTAAGCTAGAAAGCTAGCACGGGGTGAGGTGAGGTGAAACGAACGTGCATCCGGGCTTGGCGGCGCGTGCGGTGGCGGTGCTCCATGTCCGACGCTTGCTCCGGCGAACTAGCCTGATTCCTTGTTTTTGCAGCGAAAGCAGTGCTCCAGATGTCGATCTCCACTCTCCTGAGCTCACTGAAGATGATGGTGGGCTTGCTTTTAGCTGGGAGTGGCTGTATAGGGAGATATCACCAAACTGGATTTCGGCCACCACTTTGGATGCTTCACCCTTGATGCCAAGTGGCCACCAGCCCCCTCATTTCCGCTGAAATGAGGTTGGGAGCTCAGCCAAGAGGCTTGGGCAGAGGGAAGGAGGGCCACATGGCCTTCATCCCCCTTATCCCCCTCTTCTCTCTCCTCCTTTCCCCCAAAATTCCAATTTTACCCCATGCATGTGTTCTCTCTCCTAATTCTGAGGGGTAGGGGTTGTAACGCCCCGAATTTTGTGTGCGAGTCGGTCGCGGGAAAATGAGTTTTTGGTGCCTGTAGGGGTACACGGCCTAGGACACGGGCGTGTCCAAGGCCGTGTCTGGCTGGTGATTTTTGGCTGTTTCCAACCCGAGAAGGACACGGCCAGGAACACGGCCGGATGACACGGGCGTGTCATCCGACACGGGCGTGTGCCAACCCGTGTCCCTACCCGTGTCCTGATGGGTCGTGTCCGTTGCCGTGGCGGTTATGCGTGACACGCCCACGAACACGGGCGTGTCGAGGAACCCGACACGGGCGTGTCAGGTCAGACACGGGCGTGTCTTGGCCTGTGTGCATTTCTCAGTTCGACGATCGTGCCTGGATCGAGGCACACGGCCTTGGACACGGCCGTGTGCCAAGCTGTGTGCGGCCCAGGTCTGGGGAATTTTGTGCAGATCCGAGCCGTTCATTTTCTTTAATTAGGATCCAATGGCCCAGATTAAATCCTGCTCTGTTAAGGCCGGGAATAGGGAGTTATTCCCTCATTTTCTCTCCAAAGTTCTCCCCTTCCAAAGTGAGAGAGGAGAGGAAGAAGAAGGAGGTTTCCGGCCGCCGGCGGAGCATCGGAGCACCGTTTCGAAATCGGAGAGCGGATCCGTGGAGGGAAGGTCATTGCGAAGAGTTCTAACCGCGTAGTTTTTCCATGGCGCCAAAACGGACTACAAGGGTAACGATTCTCAACTCGAGCGCTTGAATCTCTTTCTTTCTGCATAAGGAATCCCGCTTCCGCGAGTATGCGGTGACTGCGTGGTGTTCCTTGGGGTTGACGGGAATAGTCCCCCTTGTGTTGCATGTAGAGCCCAGAATCGTAAGTACGGGCATAGGCATTATGTGTGAAGCCTACCCGGACGTGTTTTGTCTGGATCGGTGATGTTGCATTTGATATGGTTTTGCCGGAGAAGACTCCATGCTTTGGATTTTTCGGGTTTCCACGCGGTAGATTGCAGCAGGGATCCTTGAAGGTTAGCTTCAAGGCGCACCCGGAAAATTGAGCGGAAACGTGTTCTGCTAACTTGGCGGTCTGGGAACCGGCCTTGATCATAACTGGGTTATGAGATTGTTTTGGAAAATTTGGGATCCGAGAGAAGCTTGGCCCGCGCAAAGTTCCTTAAATTGGACATGCGGCGTGAGCAACGGGCAAGTGGAATTGGACCTAGGCTATGTGGTTCGGTGCGAGAGACCCGAAGACGGGGACTGGCCGTTGGCATAGTCGGAGCCTTAGATGGTGGTCAGAAAGGCTAAATGCTCACATGTTGTTGCCATCCTAGGGATGGTGGTGAATGCACTGATTTGTCAGGGTTCACCATGAATGTGCCCTGAGTGCACGGGGTGTTTGGCCGTGCGAGCCTACGCCTGTGGCGAATTATAATTGCAATATATATATTGTTGGGCTAATGTTTTGCAGGGAAAGAGCACCGCCGTCCCGAGTAAGGGGCGGGGTCGTTATAATTTGGTCGGCTTTTAGCTGACCGTTGCTTTATTTGCCACCGTGCGGTGGTATGTGCTTGTAGGTGCTGCGGAGCCGAGCGCCAAATAGCGGGCTGGAGCCCATGTTGCTGTGCTGGCCCTAGAAGGCCGTAGAATAGCTGTTTTTATATATTTCATGTGTGGCCGGCCTGCGAGCCGATGTATGTAAAACACTATTTATGAAGTGAACATTTGTAAGGCCTTAAGGCCATGTACCTGTTTCTGTGTATTTGGGGTTTCATTCCTGTTGTTGTAGCTGTGGACATTCATATTGATGGAATTAATTTTGGGTTCTTTCAACTTTAAAATCTTCCGCTAGAATGCTCTGTGATTAGGACGAGTAGTCTTAGTTGGTTGGTTTGATTATTCATTTAGTATCATTTCCGACTGTCTGTGGTATATGACGTCGGGTTCCAGCTGGACCTTCTGTTATATGCCATGTGACAGATGGGGGTGTTACAATTTGGTATCAGACTTCTGGTTACGATCAAGCTTAAATGAATTCGTGGGCGAATTCTTTTAAGGGGTGGTGAGCACATGTGTGCGTCATCATTATAACATTAAAAAGAACCCATGAATGTCCACTTAGGAATGAAAATACACTTGTTTTGTGGAACCTGAGTGTTCCAATGATTGCTTCTAGCAATTTGTTTGTCGTCTAATCGTGTGTCTTTGCTATTATAGGCAGCTAGGAGCGGTGCTGGTCAGTCAGAGCGTCCGCAATCAGCGGAAAGTAGTGCACCAAGGGACGTGCCTGCTACACCTCCTTCAGCGGAAACCATCAGGATGGTGGCTGAAGCCGTGTTCGCAATGATAAATGCCCAACCTGCGGGGCAAATGCATCGCGCACCTCCTGCGGATGAGCAAGAACCGGTTAGGGCGGCAGAGCCGAGAGTGGTTGAACGCGCAGCAGTTGAGTTAGTAGAGCCGAGGAGAATTACGGAGCGGCAGCTAAAGCACGTGATGGGCTTTAATCCTCCGAGGTTTAATGGGGTTGGAACGCCAACTCAAGCTGAGGACTGGCTTTCTTCCATAAAGAGGGTGTTGACGACCATAATGACTGAGGAGTGGCAGAAGACCACCATAGCGACTTTTCTTTTGGAAGGTGAGGCGAGGCTGTGGTGGGACGAGTTGAAGTTTCATCTTCTAGTGGGAAGGCAACTTGCGGATGTGCCGATGGAAGAATTTTCAAGATTGTTCCTAGCCAGATTTGTACCTTCTGCTCAGAAGTTGGAGATGGAGAATCAATTTCTTGGGTTGACTCAGGGATCCAGAAGCGTGGACGAATATCTGCATGAGTTCACACGGTTGGGTCGTTATGCTGGTGCTATGTTTTCAGAAGAAGAGAGGAAGACCAACCGATTCTATGAGGGTCTTCGTGGCGATTTACAGTTACTCCTTGCTGGGCCTAAGGCGCAGGGCTTCCTAGCCTTGGTCAATTCGGCCCGATCGTTGGAAAAGGTTGCGAAGAAAGTTCAAGAGAAGAGAGACCCAGGAGAAAGGAAGACCGAGTTCAAGGTGCCAAGTAACAAGACAGGTTTCCGCAGATGGAACAAGAAGCGGAGGACTTCAAACTCAGCCCCTTCGGCTGATACATCGGGGGCAACTACAAGTCGAGTCCCCGGAGCTTGCTACAACTGCGGGAAGACGGGGCATTTTGCTCGGGAGTGTTGGAGCGGACGTTCAAAGTCCGAGAGGAGACCTGGAGCGACTTATGAGGAGAAAGGGAAGGCGGTGGAGTCAACCGCATCCCATCATGCTCCAGCCCAGCCTAGAGTCTACAACCTTGGTCTACAGGAGGCCATAAAGCAAGCAGACATGGTGACAGGTATGAGTTAAATTCAGTGGTTTAACTTTTATAGTTATTACCTGTGTATTTGTTAGCTTACGTTTGTTAGTGCTAGGCTTTGTGTTAATCTTTGGGTTTCCGGCGAGAGCCCTTTTTGATACGGGAGCATCACATTCCTTCTTGTCTGAAAAGTTTATATCGCGCATCGGAGTTCCGTTCTCGATGGCAGAAAACAAGTTGGATGTGTTGTTGCCTAATGGGTGCTCAATGCGTGCGGATAGGATTTGTGTTGTGAAGATTCGGATTGGAGACCGGGAGTTTGATTTGCGGGCGTTGGTTCTACCATTAGTGGAGTTCGATGTAATCTTCGGTATGGATTGGCTCTCGGAGCAGAGTGCATGCATTGATTGCAACCGTAAAGAAGTCAAGTTGGGTCTGGACACTGATCGAGAGACTACTTTTGCGGGCATGAAGGGGTCAAGGAAAGTTCTGATATCGGCCCTTCAGGTGTTTAAGGCAGTTCGGTCTGGGGCAGAACTGTATGTCACTCTAGTGCAGACTTCGACGCCTAAACCTAGTTTGGGCAACATCCCTGTTGTGTCCGAGTACCCTGATGTGTTTCCAGATGATCTCCCAGGAGCCCCTCCTCAGCGGGAGATAGACTTTACTATAGAGCTGGTACCGGGTGCCAAACCGGTGTCACGCTCCCCCTATCGGATAGCCCCGAGAGAAATGACAGAGTTGAAGGTGCAACTGCAGGAGTTGCTAGAGCAAGGTTATGTGCGTCCAAGTTCGTCGCCTTGGAGCGCACCAGTTCTCTTTGTTAAGAAGAAAGATGGGAGCTTGCGGCTTTGTATCGATTATCGGGAATTGAACAAACTTACGGAGAAGAACAAATATCCAATCCCGAGGATTGACGATCTATTTGATCAGTTGGTTGGGTCAACTGTATATTCGAAGTTAGATTTGAAGTCTGGTTACTATCAGTTGAGGATAAGGGAGAGCGACATTCAAAAGACAGCATTCAGTACGCGGTTTGGGCATTTTGAGTTCACAGTCATGCCGTTTGGGTTGACGAATGCTCCATCCGTGTTTATGGATCTGATGAATAGGACGTTCAGAGAATATTTGGATCAGTTCGTGATAGTATTTATTGATGATATCCTGGTATATTCGCGGTGTGGTGAAGATCACTACAAGCATTTACACTTAGTGTTGGAAACATTGAGGAAAAGTCAGTTATATGCAAAGTTCTCCAAGTGTGAATTCTGGTTATCCTCGATAGCGTTCCTTGATCATGTTGTCAGTGGAGAAGGAATAGCTGTGGATCCGGCGAAGATAGTGGCGATACGGGAGTGACCTACTTTGACTACGGTGGCAGAGGTCCGGAGTTTTCTGGGACTTGCTGGCTACTACAGGCGCTTCGTAGAGAACTTCTCGCGGATAGCACTACCACTCACGACGTTGACAAGAAAGGATCAGAAGTTTGTGTGGTCTCCGGAATGCGAACAGGCTTTTGAAGAATTGAAGAAGCGGTTGACCACGACGCCCATTTTATGTTCGCCAAGTGGTACCGAAGGGTTCGAGATTTATAGTGATGCTTCAGGCAGTGGTTTGGGCTGTGTTCTGCTACAGCATGGGAGAGTGATAGCTTATGGTTCACGACAATTGAAGGTTCACGAGAGGAATTATCCGGTCCACGACTTAGAGTTAGCGGCCGTGATTTTTGCTCTAAAGCTTTGGAGGCACTATCTGTACGGTGTGAAGGTGGATATTTACACCGATCATAAGAGTTTGAAGTACCTATTGGACCAAAAAGATCTGAACATGAGGCAGAGGAGGTGGATGGAGTTCTTAGGGGACTACACCTTCAAGATACACTATGTGCCTGGGAAGGGAAATGTAGTGGCGGATGCGTTGAGTCGTAAGATTCCCGCACAAGCCAATTGGTTATCAGTACATGATGAAAGATTGGTACAAGAGTTGGAGGCATTGGAGATATCTTGCGTTGACAAGCAGTCTAGTGCCGAGGCAAAATTGTTTTGGACAGAGGTGCAGTGTGACCTAGCGGATAGAGTTCGGAGGGCTTTGGTTCAGGATAACAGCATGAAGCAAATCTTGGATGAAGCTTTGGATGGGTCAAATTCCCAGTTTGTGGTTGAAGATGGGTTGCTAAGGAAGGACGGTCGTCTATGCGTTCCTAGTGCGGATAATATTCGGGAGGAGTTGATGTATGAGGCTCATCATACCAAATACTCAATCCACCCGGGAAGCACAAAAATGTATAGAGACATGAAGAAATTATTCTGGTGGCCGGGTTTGAAGAAGGATGTGACGCTTTATGTGGCCAAGTGTCGTACTTGTGCATTGGTGAAGGCGGAATGTCAGAAGCCCGGAGGTTTCTTGAAATCACTTCCTATCCCAGAATGGAAGTTTGACGATATATCTATGGATTTTTTGCACGGTTTGCCGAAGTCGCAGAAAGGAAATGACGCCATTTGGGTGGTCGTAGATAGATTGACAAAGGTGTCGCACTTTATCCCAATGAGAAAGGAAGATCCAGTAGAAAGGTTAGCCAAACTCTACGTGGATAATATTGTACGACTGCATGGTGTGCCTCGCAGTATTGTTAGTGATCGTGATGGACGCTTCACGTCAAATGACTGGAGGTTGGTGCATGGTCTGTTGGGTACTAAGCTAAAGTTCAGCACAGCCTTTCACCCACAGACAGATGGCCAAACCGAGAGAGTCAACAGAACTATGGAGGACATGCTTCGCATGTGCGTCCTAGATTTCGGGAAGCATTGGGAGGATCACCTGTACATGGTGGAGTTTGCGTACAACAATAGCTTTCAGGCAAGCATTGGAATGACGCCTTTCGAAGCTTTGTATGGGAGGAAGTGCCGTACGCCGTTGTCTTGGTTGGAGGCAGGCGAATCAAAGTTGTATAAACGTCAAGCGGTGGAAGATGCCACTTCAATGATACGGACAATTCAGGAAAGGCTGAAGATTGCTCAGGATAGACAGTCAAAGTACTACAATGCCAAACATAGAAATGTGGAGTTCAACGTTGGCGACATGGTATATTTAAAAATCAAGCCGTTCAAGGGTGTATCGCGGGTTCGACGCTTGAAGAAGCTGAGTCCGAGATACCTTGGACCATTTGAAATCCTGGAGCGTGTTGGCGAGGTGGCGTATAGATTAAAGCTGTCGACGGAGTTGAGTGGGCTGCATGATGTATTCCACGTATCGGTGTTGCGTAAGGCAGTTCAAGAGGCTTCGCAGATCATTGCAGACGATCAGGTACCGGTTGATTATGAGTTAACAACAAGGGTCAGACCAGTGCGAATTGAAGATGTTGCAGTCAAACGACTCCGCAACAAGGAGGTCAGAATGGTTAAAGTCCGTTGGGATAATTGCGGACGTGAGGAGCTTTCTTGGGAGCGAGAGCAAGCTATGTTGGAGGAATACCCCGAGTTATTCCACTCAGGTATCATTTAGCTTTCGTGTACCTTTGCTTAATTTCGGGACGAAATTCCTTAAGTGGGGGAGATTTGTAACGCCCCGAATTTTGTGTGCGAGTCGGTCGCGGGAAAATGAGTTTTTGGTGCCTGTAGGGGTACACGGCCTAGGACACGGGCGTGTCCAAGGCCGTGTCTGGCTGGTGATTTTTGGCCGTTTCCAACCCGAGAAGGACACGGCCAGGAACACGGCCGGATGACACGGGCGTGTCATCCGACACGGGCGTGTGCCAACCCGTGTCCCTACCCGTGTCCTGATGGGTCGTGTCCGTTGCCGTGGCGGTTATGCGTGACACGCCCACGAACACGGGCGTGTCGAGGAACCCGACACGGGCGTGTCAGGTCAGACACGGGCGTGTCTTGGCCCGTGTGCATTTCTCAGTTCGACGATCGTGCCTGGATCGAGGCACACGGCCTTGGACACGGCCGTGTGCCAAGCCGTGTGCGGCCCAGGTCTGGGGAATTTTGTGCAGATCTGAGCCGTTCATTTTCTTTAATTAGGATCCAATGGCCCAGATTAAATCCTGCTCTGTTAAGGCCGGGAATAGGGAGTTATTCCCTCATTTTCTCTCCAAAGTTCTCCCCTTCCAAAGTGAGAGAGGAGAGGAAGAAGAAGGAGGTTTCCGGCCGCCGGCGGAGCATCGGAGCACCGTTTCGAAATCGGAGAGCGGATCCGTGGAGGGAAGGTCATTGCGAAGAGTTCTAACCGCGTAGTTTTTCCATGACGCCAAAACGGACTACAAGGGTAACGATTCTCAACTCGAGCGCTTGAATCTCTTTCTTTCTGCATAAGGAATCCCGCTTCCGCGAGTATGCGGTGACTGCGTGGTGTTCCTTGGGGTTGACGGGAATAGTCCCCCTTGTGTTGCATGTAGAGCCCGGAATCGTAAGTACGGGCATAGGCATTGTGTGTGAAGCCTACCCGGACGTGTTTTGTCTGGATCGGTGATGTTGCATTTGATATGGTTTTGCCGGAGAAGACTCCGTGCTTTGGATTTTTCGGGTTTCCACGCGGTAGATTGCAGCAGGGATCCTTGAAGGTTAGCTTCAAGGCGCACCCAGAAAATTGAGCGGAAACGTGTTCTGCTAACTTGGCGGTCTGGGAACCGGCCTTGATCATAACTGGGTTATGAGATTGTTTTGGAAAATTTGGGATCCGAGAGAAGCTTGGCCCGCGCAAAGTTCCTTAAATTGGACATGCGGCGTGAGCAACGGGCAAGTGGAATTGGACCTAGGCTATGTGGTTCGGTGCGAGAGACCCGAAGACGGGGACTGGCCGTTGGCATAGTCGGAGCCTTAGACTGTGGTCAGAAAGGCTAAATGCTCACATGTTGTTGCCATCCTAGGGATGGTGGTGAATGCACTGATTTGTCAGGGTTCACCATGAATGTGCCCTGAGTGCACGGGGTGTTTGGCCGTGCGAGCCTACGCCTGTGGCGAATTATAATTGCAATATATATATTGTTGGGCTAATGTTTTGCAGGGAAAGAGCACCGCCGTCCCGAGTAAGGGGCGGGGTCGTTATAATTTGGTCGGCTTTTAGCTGACCGTTGCTTTATTTGCCACCGTGCGGTGGTATGTGCTTGCAGGTGCTGCAGAGCCGAGCGCCAAATAGCGGGCTGGAGCCCATGTTGCTGTGCTGGCCCTAGAAGGCCGTAGAATAGCTGTTTTTATATATTTCATGTGTGGCCGGCCTGCGAGCCGATGTATGTAAAACACTATTTATGAAGTGAACATTTGTAAGGCCTTAAGGCCATGTACCTGTTTCTGTGTATTTGGGGTTTCATTCCTGTTGTTGTAGCTGTGGACATTCATATTGATGGAATTAATTTTGGGTTCTTTCAACTTTAAAATCTTCCGCTAGAATGCTCTGTGATTAGGACGAGTAGTCTTAGTTGGTTGGTTTGATTATTCATTTAGTATCATTTCCGACTGTCTGTGGTATATGGCGTCGGGTTCCAGCTGGACCTTCTGTTATATGCCATGTGACAGATGGGGGTGTTACAGGGGTAGTCCTTGACCTCTTGGGCTGGTCATGGGCCTTGACTAATGGGCTTAGCCCATGGGGAGTGGGTTTGGCTTCTTCTTTCTTCCTTTAGGCCTTTTTGTTGACTTGTTGACTTTTGGGGTTGACTTGGGTCAACTTGGGTCAATAAGTGACTTAGTGATATGACTTATGGTTCCCTTAGGTTGGTGTTAGGGTTATAGGTGTAGTGGTAGAGTCAATGTGTGGCTAGGACCCCAATTTGGGTTGGTTTGACTTAGGTTACCTTGTGCCCTATTGTGGGTCCCATGTGACTAAACCCTAACCCCATAGTTCAAACCTAGCCTAACCCATGCCCCCACCACATGCCCTGGAGCGAGACTCGGCCTGGAGCGAGGCTCGGCCTGGAGCGAGGCTCGACCTGGAGCGAGGCTCGGCCTGGAGCGAGGCTCGGCCTGGAGCGAGGCTCGGCCTGGAGCGAGGCTCGGCCTGGAGCAAGGCTCGGCCTGGAGTGGAGGTCGACCACCGACGCGGCCGCATGCAGCAGGATTGGCCCGGAGCTCCGCTCCCGCCCCCGCCGCCAAGCACGCGACAAGGATAACGATGTTTCAACTTGGGCATGTGAAGCCTTCAGTTTTCATATTTGCACGGAAGCCCCTCTCCACCAACGGGTGGGGGGAAGGGAGCTCCCCGACGGGTTGACGTGTACGTCCCCGCAGTTAATTGCATTAGTACCCGGAAGCGTGAGTACGGGTTTAGGCATGCTGTGTGAAGCCCATCCGGACGTGTGAGCCGGATTGGTGATGTTCTGGGGTTCCCGGAGAAGACTCCGAGGAAGTTGTTTATTTAGCCGCTTGCAGGGAATGCGCGCCACAAGCCCCATAAAAGGGGGTGTGCGCAATATGTTTGGCCCGCTTCTGTTAGCCGACCGATGCCTAGTTGGCCGCCGCTCGTCGAGACGTTGGCGTATAGGTGTTGCAGTACCAGGCGGGGAATAGCGGGCTTAAGCCCAAACTTGTGCTGGCCCTCGAAGGCCTTTTTGTTTATATTTCCGGCCTGCGTGCCGAGTATGGAGTTTATATTCCTGTAATATTCTTTTATATCTGTGATGCTCTGCGATTATAGTTTACTCCTCCTGTCTTGGGCGAGCGGCGTGTTCGTGAACCGCTCCCCCGTGTGGGCCCCGAGGTATAGATGTCGGGAAGCCCCTGATGGCCCGTTGCCATCCTTTCAGAGTAGCGGAGTTCCGCTGTTAGCGGCCCAATTGTGGCTGCGTAGAGTAGGGCTGCTGGGCGGTTTGACGCCAATAGTAAGGCGGGCGGGGAACATTTTACTTAGACCCGAGGTGGCACCTCTAGTTTGGGAGTGGATCTCGAGATCCTCCTTGGATTTTCCGGTCGGCCAAGAGAGCCCTCCGAAGGTGCCTTAGCTCAGCCCTTGGCTTGGGAAAGAACTCCATAGTTAAGCGTGCTCGGGCTGGAGTAGTACTGGGATGGGTGACCTCCTGTGAAGTCCCCGTAGTGCGGGCTTGACTATCGAGTTTGCCTCATCAAAGGGAGGCTGCGGCCACCAACAACCCGCTTGTGGAGGGAGAGGGGTTGGGGTGCTTGGGCTGCAGCCCGGTAGCGTCTGTCCCTTGTGTTCCTAGTCTTGTGCCTAGATCGTTTGCTTGAGGGTAGTAGGTGCGCGGTCACCCCTTCCCCAAGTGTCGAACTCCACAATATGTGTGCGCAATATGTTTGGCCCGCTTCTGTTAGCCGACCGATGCCTAGTTGGCCGCCGCTCATCGAGACATCGACATACAGGTGTTGCAGTACCAGGCGGGGAATAGCGGGGTTAAGCCCAAACTTGTGCTGGCCCTCGAAGGCCTTTTTGTTTATATTTTCGGCCTGCGTGCCGAGTATGGAATTTATATTCCTGTAATATTCTTTTATATCTGTGATGCTCTGCGATTATAGTTTACTCCTCCTGTCTTGGGCGAGCGGCGTGTTCGTGAACCGCTCCCCCGTGTGGGCCCCGAGGTATAGATGCCGGGAAGCCCCTGATGGCCCGTTGCCATCCTTTCAGAGTAGCGGAGTTCCGCTGTTAGCGGCCCAATTGGGGCTGCGTAGAGTAGGGCTGCTGGGCGGTTTGGCGCCAATAGTAAGGCGGGCGGGGAACATTTTACTTAGACCCGAGGTGGCACCTCTATTCCTGTAATATTCTTTTATATATGTGATGCTCTGCGATTATAGTTTACGCCTCCTGTCTTGGGCGAGCGGCGTGTTCGTGAACCGCTCCCCCGTGTGGGCCCCGAGGTATAGATGCCGGGAAGCCCCTGATGGCCCGTTGCCATCCTTTCAGAGTAGCGGAGTTCCGATGTTAGCAACCCAATTGGGGCTGCGTAGAGTAGGGCTGCTGGGCGGTTTGACGCCAATAGTAAGGCAGGCGGAGAACATTTTACTTAGACCCGAGGTGGCACCTCTAGTTTGGGATAATAGATGAACGTATGCGCACAGAACCTCCGCACACACGCACGCACGAGGACTCGCACGTCCTCGAACGGGGTCGCACCAACTCGTCGCCCACAACGCGCCTCTAGGCTGATATTTGGGGAGGGTCCCACTCGCCCGGCTACGGGGTTGTACAATTATTTTATCACGAAAGGCTAAACACATACAAATTTAAACGGAATTCCCCTCAAAGGTAAGTGTTGGTGCTACGAATCCAACGACAAAGTCAAAATCAAGATTCGACGAGCCGTTCTCGGGGTATAATTTTCCAAAGTTTACAATGAACATTAAATATACGAAACTTCGAAAATTCGCCGATGCTCCAATATTGCTCGGATCGCGACAAAACTTGACGGACAAATTCAAAATTAATTGATTTAATTTCGTATCGTAAAATTTTACAATTTCGATGAGAATTCCAAGATTTCGTCTCCTCGACCAAACGAACGCGAAAACGCACCAACGACGATGTGTCGTCAACTCTACGATAACGTAACACCCTTACATCATTATGACATCACCAAGAGAATTAAAATAATTGTCGGAAAATCAGGGGCGTTACATGCACCGAAAAGCTGTCATGTCCGATGAGTTTAATGCTCTCATTCAGAACAAGACATGGGAGTTTGTTCCCCAGCCTAAACATGTGAATGTGATACTCTGCATGTGGTTGTTCAAGCATAAATTTTGCTCTGACGGATCTTTTGAGCGACACAGGTCTCAATAGGTTGACATGGATTGTGACGAAATGTTCACTCAGGTGGTAAAACCAACTACCATCAGACTTGTCCTAAGTTTTGCCCTCTCTAACTCATGACCAATTCATCAACTTGACGTCGACATTGTTTTTAGTTATTTCTCGTTGGAGCAAGGCGGGGAGATCGCACGGGAGTGTGACGAGCTCGGCAGGGAGATCGTGCGGGAGAGGAACGATCTTGGCAGGGGAGCAGTATCAGGATGAGAATGTGGATATAAATTGCTTCTTTAATTTGCTTAAGAACTTGTGATATAGATATATGTATATATATATATTTATATTTAAAAATATGATGAAAATATTTGAAGGAATTGAATCTTTCCCTACATAAATATTTAATCTAAAATAATTAGTATAAAAATTTTGAAAGAAAATATTTCATTTTTATTTAGTAACAAATATTTTGCAATAAAATAATTCGTTACTATTTTTTCAACAAATTTTTTTGTTGCTATTTTTGTAGGGAAAAAAATATCATTTACATAGCTAAATTCGATGCTAATTAGCAACAAATTATTTAGCCTTTCTAATTTTCGTTGCTAAATGAAGTTTTTCTTGTAGTGAGATGACCAAGGTCGTTCAAGTCAAAAAAACCTCTCATCGCTTCTCATATCCGCAATGAAATTGTCTCATCGCTTCTCACTCGACGCCAGCAAGGAGGCATCGAGTTCGCCTAACGCCTAATTCGGCGCCCTAACACACTGTCACTGCTTGATCGGCCACTGCTTGGGTGCTTGAAGATGAGATCGAAAAGGAGAGATGGCCTGAAATCACTCGCCGAACTTCCGAAGAGGGGAAGTGCTGAGCATGGATCTGGAAGACTGGAATCCGGGAATCAAATCTCAGGCTTGCGGAAGGCAGAGAAGAAGCAACTGGAGTCTGGAGCTCAGTATCGGGAGGCGGGAACCGGGAGAGTTGGAGAGAAATGACCTAGGAGCCAGGAGGCACGACACCGAGCGGAATTGCGGATAGAGGAGCACCAGAGCAGGAATGCGGGATAGCGCCACAGCGGGAGGAAGAAGAAATGAGTGCCAGAGTGTGGGACTAGGCACTGCAGTACAGTACCGAGCGGCGCTGCGGCTAGCGGAGCGGGACTGCGGGACAGCGCCATAGCCGCACAGCGGGAGGGAGATGAAAAATGAGTGCGGGATAGCGGCAGGGAGGAAAATAGGAAATAACCTAACTCCTAAGGCGGAGAAACGAAATCACAATTTCGTAACAGGTGCACTCATCCCGACCGAAATTTGGGGGTACACATTTCAAAATTTTACTTTACCTGTGCATATTTTGAGTCTACATAATAGGAATGCACAAAAAAAGGGATGCCAGTGTCCCCATGACCTCCCTTTAAATCCGCCCCTGCTCATGTTGTGACGCCGAAAAACTTCATACAAAATCCCACTATCACATCTCTGCGTCCCTCTCCCGAGAGCTCTCATAAGCACCACGCTCCGTTGCGCACTAGCTCTAGTGAACTTTCCGCTCGAGCCGGTGCGCGCTCCAGTGAACGCGCCGCTCCGATGAACACGCCACTCCGATGAACACGCTGCTCGAGTGCGCGCTCCAGTGACCCGATGCCACTTCATATATATTTCACTCAGGAATCCACCTCGAGGCTTTCCTCCTCCCGCACGCTCCCCTCTCTAGCATAATGCTAGCGGTCGCCTACTCGTCTCCCTACATGCAGCCCAGGCTGAGAAGCATGGGAAGAATCCTATGAATTACACGTGTGATTTCATGATAAACACGTGTTGAGACAGTGCAGATTATGACATACGCATGGGGGACCAATTATTGAAAGCAGCCAAATGCCTGAAGAACCTTTGAACAAGTCCGGTTCAATGTCAGGAACACTCAGTACTACTAATGTATATATTTTAGGGTTATTAAAGTTTGTGCAATTACACGTTGCACTTCTCTAACCTTCAAAATTACAATTACCTGTCATTAATGTGTACATTTCATATATATTCATCCACAAAGAGACCCTCAAGAACATTTATCCCAAAAGAATACTTTTGTGTATGGATGTTATGAAATGTAAATATTGAGGAGAGATTTTTGTAATTTTGAAAGTTAGAGGGGTGCAAGTGGTAATTACACAAACTTCGAGGGAAAGTCCCGATAAATAACCCTATATATAATTAGGAGCAAAGTGTGAGGGGACTTAGGCTCAGTTTGGGGGGACTTATTTTCATCGGTCAAGCGGTTAGGACCGCATGAATCGGGACTTAGACTCTGTTTGGGTGAACTTATTTTCACCGGTCAAGCGGTTACGATCGCATGAATCGGACCGTAATTAAGGTCCGGTTCATGCGGTCGTAACCGCTTGACCAGTGAAAATAAGTATCCTCAAACGGAGCCTTAATTAAGGTCTGTTTTATGTGGTCTCAACCTCCTGACCGGTGAAAATAAGTCCCCAAACTAAGCCTAAATCACATACACAATTGGCCCAACATTTACTACATTAATGTTTAATAAATTACAATATTAATCAGCATATATAATTGTGGCAAAAACAACATTTTAGTTTGAATAATGAATATACACGTTGCTTTTACACACCTGTGTATAACTTTTTCTATGTACACCCTTTTCGGATGCTGACACATGGCGGATTCACTCTAAATCCACCATATATATTTATAAAATGTATATCACCAGATATATTTATAAGATGTATATATAAATGAGTGTGCATAATTAGTTTAGATCCCAACCGCTGAAAAGGGTGTATTGTAGATCCCAATCGTTAAAAAGGGTGTGTATAACTTTTTCTATACACACCTGTGTATCGAATCCGCGTTCATTGTTTACGGCTCGTCCAAATATGTCATGTGTTAAACTCATATTTGAGCGTATATATACACGAATGAGTGGAAAGCTAAATTTTTTATTAGATTGAAGATATTTTGATGCTTTGGATTTTGATGGAGTTACCCAAAGATTTAAAAGTGATCGAGCAGAGATTTTTTGTCCTGATCTGAACCGGCTCGACAAGACGATTCCAACATACTTGTTCTCGCGCATTTCCGAATCGGTTTAATCCTACAAACGAACGTCAGAATGCGTGAGGACACAGCCCCGGACACATGCCCGCAAAACAGGCCGTCAAACTGTATCTGTGTGCAAGCCGCACACTCCCCCACATCGGCCGTGCCATGCTTATGCAAAGGGCGCACATGGCACAATCGCCCCGGCCGCCGCCGAGCTTGCCCGGCCCGCTGGAGCCGCCCAAGGCCGCATCCTTAAACCTTTATATTCAATTCCTCCCAAATATAAGGGCGCAAAGAATAAATCATCATTGAAGTGAATGTTTTATTTTCATTTATGTCCAGATCCTTTTGGGGATTCAAAGATGGTTCCAGATATATATTCAATTTTAGGTGTCTGGTCAAATTTTAAATTATGATTAATTGTATGGATAATATAAACATGAGATTCAACTGCTAATTAGAATAGTAATGGCTTGGTTTGGTTTTTAAGTAAATCCGCAAGCCGAACCACCCATATGAGATTCCAAAACTTTGGAACATGTTGCAGACAACTCGAGGATTTCAGTAGACCGGTCTAAATTGCACCGTCTTAGCACTGAAAGTGGATGAGCGCGCAAACAGTCAATATATAATGAAATGAATGTGAAGGCAGACAAGTCAATTTTTAACGTGAAAAACCCCGGAAAGAGGTGAAAAACCGCGTGGTCGGGGCTGTGCAGATCAAACTTATATTATCTTCTTGTGTTCTTGTAGATCTTTTCAAAGAGTTTGAGGGTAACAGAACGCCTCTCGTTACAATTACTGGGGAAGAGGGAGGAGAGCTCCGAGGGAGACAGATCATCTCTCGCAGAGCTAAGTATTTCTTTTTGAGCAGATGAGAGCATTGCGTTCTGTGCGCTCTAAGTCATTGGTTGCTGCTTGGAGGATGGAGGGGCGCGCTCTGTACGTCTTTTGGTCAGCGGCTTGTCTCATGTTGTGTGCAGTGGGGTTTGGAGCGGAGAACTTGTTGCTAACTAGAGGTCTTGCTGCCGACTACAGAGCTTGCGGTTGACTGGAGGGTGCAATGTGCATGGAGCGTGCTTGGTGTGTAGGGAAGTGCGCGCAAGATAGAACGTGCGCGGAGCGTGACGTGCGCCGGGTGGAATGTGCGCATAGACGCTCAAAGGATGTCAAAAATCTTCGAAGGTGCTCGAAGATCTTCGAAGAATTAAGAAGACCTTCAAATGATCTCTCATGTGCGTAGGAGGCGAAATAGAAGGAAGAGAAGAAGACCGATTGTAGGAGGGACTTGAGGTCCTATTTATAGATTTTCGAGGTGGTTATGGAGGTTACACGGCTATCCACACACCATAACAGCTTTATGTCTCATTCACAGTCACAAACCACTTTTTTATATTTTATTTCGCTTATTTTTGAGGGATATACTACACACCAATTATTATTTTTTGTTATCTGCACCCCCCTCATAATGGGAAGTTACACGAGTTTGTTATGCAGTGATCGAAAGTTGGAGATCGAGTGACGGTGATCGGACGGTGGAGGACCGGCCGGAGGCGACGAAGGGGGATGACCGGTGCAGCCGCGTGGCGGTGGCGGTGGCCGCTCGGCTGTGCGGGGTATGTGGCCGCCTCAAAGGCTGCCGTCTGTGCAGCGGCTGTCCATGCGCCGGGCGGCTAGATGCCGGTGATACGGTACTTCGGCCGCGAGCGGTATGCGCACGGCGGTTGGGTCGGTTCCCACAATGGGGTTAGTGGGGTTGACTTTGGTCAACCCCACATGAGTCTCATGGCCCCCACTAAATTAGTGGGGGAAGAAGATTCTGACTATTTGCAGTCTGGAATCCCAACAAATTAATAGTGCCCACATCAGAACCGAACCGTACGTATCATCGGAACAGTAGAAATATGAAAACATGTTGCCTACCATTGGAACCGGATGCTCCGGATTGGTTTTTGAGCTTGTGATGGTTTTTTAAAAAAAGAAATATAGTTTTAAAAAATGAATATAAAATCGTAGGGAAAATGTAAAAAAAAAAGTTACATATTTGGATACATAAGTTTATCACTAATATAAATTAAAGACAGTTCGGTTTGATTTTAAGCAAAATAAAATTTTATTAAACAGCAACATAATGCTTAACCGAACGGTTTTCAAAGCGGGCGGGTGGAAACGGAGCAAATGCCGCTGGAGGTTCATTTGTTTATACTCCTTCCGGCGGCATTTGCCAAAAACGGAGTTGCGAAACGCTCAAACAAATAGAGCCTAAAGGCGAACCAAAGTGTGCATTTTCATTCTGTTAGGTTGGTTCCAATTACACCCCTACTTCTAATTATGCCTAATATATCAATTTTGGTGGTCGCGTTCATATATTAATTTAAAAGTGATTTCATATTGATGTTAACATGGTTGTGTTGCTGATCAATACGGCTGAAGATCTTAGGTACGAGTATGGAGTGCAGCAGAGAAAATGCGAGAAAATTAACATCGAAAACATGCAAATTTATATGGTTCGGATATTTGCCTGCGTTCACGGTTGCACTAGGGTTTCTTCATTATATTTTCAGTTGCATAAGCGAGGTGGAAAGAAGCCCTTTCATGCAAAGAAGCCTAGTACGATCAGACTCACATCTTCAAAAGAGAAATCTGTCCAATCCTTGCGCATCTCTCATCTAAGATCACAAGATCGACTTTGCCATTTGCATGCAGTTTCGCTCTAGTATGATATGGTTGTAATCTTGTTCATGGTTTTTTTAGGCAATAACTATGTACAAGTCAATTTCGGGTATGTTCATCTCGCATAATTTCATAATGATTATATACAAAGCAAGACCTATACGGGTTCATAGCTCCCTATGGTATTTTAGTTTGACATGCATTTATCTTTGGACAGCACAACAAAAAATGACATGCATATAACTATATACAGGGGGGCCAGCCACCACCCTCTCCCTCTTCCTCTCCTCAGCCGCCAGGAACCGGGCGGCCATGTCGCAGCCGGCCCCCGCAAGAGCTGGCCAAGGCCGCCGGGTCTCTGGCGGCCTCGCCGCGGCCGGCCCCTGCTGTTAGGATTGTGACACCTCACACATGGACTCGGACCGTCCGGATCGCGCCACGTCCGCGATCCATGACCACCTCTTATTATGGAAATGACATTAAATTAGAGGGCTGATTTTTTGGGAGGGATTTGGGATTATTCCTAATCTAGGCTGATCATTAATTTGGAATCCCATCTATTTTGGCAAGAGTCATTCATGGCCGGCTGACCTCCTTCTTTGTTTGGCCGGCGCCATCAATGAGAACCATTGATGACGCTCTCCTTCCTTGTTAGGAGAGGGGAGGTATTCTCCTATATAAATGTTTGAGGGGGGCTGCTACAAACAGATAGAAGAACCATTTTCGGATCACCACCATCAACCACCAAGCAAGAATCAGAGAGGAATCCACCTCATTTTCGGCCACCAGTGAGGAGTGTGAGAGCATGTTCTGTGGAGGCGGTTCCCGACGGCGGCTGCAGCGAGCGGACCTCGTCAGTGCAGGAGGATCAGAGGCGGCGACAGGCGTGTTGCAGCGGCGATCTCCAGGCGACATCGAGAGGTGTTCAGGCGGCGGCAGCGGCGACAGCTCCAGTTCAGACCAGGCACGGCGGCTGCGGCAGCAGGCGTGCTGCGGCGGAGGCGGCGCATCGGGCTCAACTCAGGCGGAGGCGGTTCTGTCCAGCGGCGGCAGGCAGCTCCAGAAGGCGGCGGTAGCAGGAGGATTCAGGTGGAGGCGGCTCTGTCCAGCGGCGGCAGGGAGCTCCAGGCGGCGATAATGGTATAGCAATAGGCGAATCCATCGGGAAGAGGAACAGGGCCTGCCGCCCGGCGACATCGATACCGTCCGGCGGTATCGGTTCTTCAGGATTTGGGTTCTTTGAGTTTTTTCCTTTGTTGTTCGACCGTATTTGTTTGGTCTTTGGTTGTATCTGTGTAACCTCATCAGTTTTAGTGGATCTTTCTGGCGCGCTCTCCCCGTAGAGTAGGAGTTCCAACTCCGAACCATGTAATTATTTTGTCGTCTGGTTGTGCTTGCTTGGATTTAAATTTTGTTTATCATATTATTGCTCAGACTAGCTTCCGTTGCTAGATCCGCGGCGACCACCGTAGTCGCGGATCCGGTCCCAATTTCACAACAATTAACATCAGAGCGAGGTTCGACCCTTCGGACCCCGGTGAGCAATAATGATAGCGAAATTTGAAGTCCCCAAGTACGACGACAAAATTGACTTTGGTCTGTGGCAGAAACGGGCCAAAGCGGTTCTCGTCCAGCAAGGTCTTCATAAGGCTCTCCACGGAAAGGAGAAGTCCGGGAAGAAGGGAAGAAGGACGACGAGTGGGAAGAGCTAGATCTGAAGGCCATCAACACAATCCAGTTGTGCTTGGCCGATGAGGTCATGAGAGGCGCGCAGTTAGTCATGGTTGGAGAGCGTCCCGGTACTCTCTACAGACTGATCGACACCACGATTGCGAGTGGAAGGGCGAGGAGAGAGGTCAGATTGCCTCTCAGGCTATAGGACACGGTAGCATATGCCTTTCAGGTAAGTTCCTCAGATCGTGGTTCCTATGGAAAAGCTTTAGAGGGCAGAGATCGCTCTCAGTGGAAAGCTAGGAAGCTAAGGACCAGCGGAGGAGCAGGGAAAGACTCGTGGCGAGGGAGTACACGCAGAGAAAGGACCGTGGCAAGGGTAAAATCTTCGCAGCCGCGGAGAAGGTGGGCAGAGTGTCATCTCAGAAGTGCCCAGGCACCGCAAGGGGAGCCACCAGGCTCAGGAGTCCCACCAAGGAACTCAGGTTTACTCAGAAGAAGGTGGAGCTGCATAGTGCTAGCTGTCTTGCAAAAGACACGGTTTATCGTGCAAGGATAAAGCACATCGGAGTGCGCCACTAGGAGTCGAGGGAGTTCGCTGGAGGTGGAGGCATGGAGTTGCGGGAGATCTCTACGGAGGATATCAGTGCGAACATGCGGACGAAATCCGTGACAGGAGTCAAGTTCAAGAACGGTCTTGACTTGACTCATTCTGATGCATGTTGATCGAGGGGGACCCCAGGGAGAGGGGGCTTGTAGTCGCCAGTAGGGGAGATCCAGGTTGGAGGTTCAGATACGTTTGTTAGACTTCGAGGTGGAGTTCGGTTGTGGCATGAGGCGTCAAGGTGGAGATTGTTAGGATTGTGACACCTCACGCATGGACTCGGACCGTCCGGATCGCGCCACGTCCGCGATCCATGACCACCTCTTATTATGGAAATGGCATTAAATGGGAGGGCTGATTTTTTGGGAGGGATTAGAGGTTATTCCTAATCTAGGCCGATCATTAATTTGGAATCTCATCTATTTTGGCAAGGGCCATTCATGGCCGGCTGGCCTCCTTTTTGTTTGGCCGGCGCCATCAATGAGAACCATTGATGGCGCTCTCCTTCCTTGTTAGGAGAGGGGAGGTATTCTCCCATATAAATGCTTGAGGGGGGGGGGGGGGGGGGGGCTGCTACAAACAGATAGAAGAACCATTTTCGGATCACCACCATCAACCACCAAGCAAGAATCAGAGAGGAATCCACCTCATTTTCGGCCACCAGTGAGGAGTGTGAGAGCAGGTTCTGTCGAGGCAGTTCCCGGCAGCGGCGGCATCGAGCGGACCTTGTCAGTGCAGGAGGATCAGAGGCGGCGACAGGCGTGTTACAGCGGCAATCTCTAGGCAGCATCGAGAGGTGTTCAGGCGGCGACAGCTCCAGTTCAGACCAGGCGCAGCGGCGGCGGCAACAAACGTGCTGCGGCGGAGACGGCGCATCGGGCTCAACTCAGGCGGAGGCGGTTCTGTCCAGCGGCGGCAGGCAGCTCCAGAAGGCGGCGGTAGCAGGAGGATTCAGGTGGAGGCGGCTCTGTCCAGCAGCGGCAGGGAGCTCCAGGCGGCGACAACAGTACAGGAACAAGCGAATCCATCGGGAAGAAGAACAGGGCCTGTCGCCCGGCGACATCGATACCGCCCGACGGTATCGGTTCTTCAGGATTTGGGTTCTTTGGGTTTTTTCCTTTGTTGTTCGACCGTATTTGTTTGGTCTCTGGTTGTATCTGTGTAACCTCATCAGTTTTAGTGGATCTTTCTGGCGCGCTCTCCCCGTGGAGTAGGAGTCCCAACTCCGAACCACGTAATTATTTTGTCGTCTGGTTGTGCTTGCTTGGATTTAAATTTCGTTTATCATATTATTGCTTAGAATAGCTTCCGTTGCTAGATCCGCGGCGAACCACCGTAGTTGCGGATCCGGTCCCAATTTCATAAATGGCCGATCGATCTCGGGATGCCTCGGCACGGCTGGCCCTCGCAAGGGCCGGCCAAGGCCGCCCGGATCCGGGAGACCTCGCCGCAGCCAGACCCCGCAAGGGCCGGCCAAGGCCGCCCGGATCTGGGAGGCCTCACCGGGGCCGACCCCACGAGGGCCGGCCAAGGACGCCCAAGCCCGGGTGGCCTTGCTGCAGCTGGCCCCCATAAGGGCCGGTCGAGGCCGCCCGCTCCTGGGCAGCCTCACCGCAATCGGCCCCCACGAGGGCCGGCCGAGGCCGCTCGTGTTGAAATTTCTCAAGTTGATCAACTGATAGTTCTGTTATCAAGCAAACACTTCCAGAGCTATCAAGCCGATCACTTGATCAAGTGGAAAACGAGAACTAGGCGCAGGAACACTCCAACCATAAACTGAGTTATGAAATCAGTAACAATAGAGAGCAAACACAGATCTTTTATTCATCAACTATCAATCTTTACAAGGCCAGATATACATGGCAAGAAATGATTTCGCCAAGTACAAACGTGAAGTAAACAAGCAAGAGAAATTTTCAAGCCGGGCGGACTGCCTCAGAGACCGCTGAGTCCACCGAGACCGTCGAGTTTGCCAAGCCGCTGCTGCTATCACTGATCTACGGAGTCCGCACAAACCGCGGACAATCCGTTATTCTGCTGAGACGCCCGCTCTACAAGCCGCCGCCGAACTGAACAAACAGACCGCCAAGTCCGCCGACACCGGCGACCTGGTTATTGAACTTAGACTTCAATTGCTGGAGAGAAGACTGGTTGGCCGCCAAGTGCGACCTGCTGCAACCGCTGATTGTAAACCGCAAGCTTCACTGCTTCCTGACCTTGATCATAACCAGACGCCTGGCTTCACAGTGCTAGCCGCACAACCTGCAAACAGCAACCAGCTAATCCTTCTCAAACTGTGCGGCCTAGAAGGCGCCAAAACAAGAAGCCAGTCCGCCACCAGGCGGACACCGCACTAGTCCACACCCATTGCAGCATGCAGACACAACAACATCTCAATCACTGCGACAGTCCGCACGCTACATGCGGACATGGCATTAGCCCGCCCAGCTCGCAAACAACGCGCCAGTCCGCCATATTGCACATTACCCGGACACAGCCACAGCCACATACTGCATCATTCCGTATGCTACACGCGGACATGGCACCAGCCCGCACAACTCGCAAACACGGCTTCAGCCTGCCACACGAGTCCACGACCAACATGCAAGGATCAACCGGTCTACAGCGGACACTGTGTTAGCCCGCCACACGAGTCCACTACCTACAGGCAGATCGCCCGGTCAACAGCGGACTCTGCGGATACTGCGAACAACCTGGACTTATCACAAAGTGTGACCAAGTCCAGCAATCCACCAAACTGACGCGACACCGCACCAATAAAGAATTGCAAAGATCGTTTTATTCAAAACCCCAATAAAAACATCTCTTCCCTCCCATGCAATTCGATATCATGAGAATTTTGGATCTCTTTAAATATGCCATTTCAAAAGTTTTAAATAGCCATACGGCCAACACCAATTTTACTTTTCATGTTCTAAATAACTAGCAATGTTTAAAGCGTTAATTAGTAGGGAGAATTACACACAACACCATCCTTAACTTCATGATAAGCCATGAGGAACAAAAACCTGCCATATATACACAACTACCCAATATGTGTAGACCATATAGATTTTCCATAAGTCAGCTAAATAAATATGTTCGTTGGCAAGTCATATAAATAAATATGTTCTGAGTACCCAACAAATGACATGAGCTAACAGTACTTTAGAATGATAGAGTTGTCTTCGCTAGCTCTTGCCATCATTTCGTTAAGCAGTTGCATCATCTTCCCAGCAAGGAAGATGATGCGAATGAGGAGAGGTAGGGAATCGTAAGCTCCAAAATCTTGTAAGGGAAAAAATTACTGTTGGGAAACCGCATGACGCTCTTGGTAGATTGGGCCTACTCAACTGTCTTAGCCTGTGAGCTGTTGAGCGTGCCAACAGTCAAAGATAAAGTAGATGCTGAGACGAAGACTTAATGATGTGGAAATCCAATAATCGAGGTGAAAAATGTGATGGGAACTCCGCTCAAAATATTCTACAATACCTCATCTATGTATGGAATGAGTATTTATAGTACTTCCAGCGTAGAGCAAGACCTTAGTATGACACGAACTCGTTAACCTATTCCGAGTCGGCCTCGACACGTGCGAACATATAATAAAATAACCTAACAAAAAACCACGCGGTCGGTATGGTGCCAACGTAATTTTCACTATATGAGTGTTACGTACATAGCTTCTGCGAGAAAAACGAGGACGATAGGCCGCGCCACGTTACAGTTTATGAGAGGGGAGGTGGAAAGCGAAAGAGACAGACCGCACCTCGTTACAGTTTATGAGAGGGGGCAGGAAAGCGAGGGCGGCAAGCTGCGCCTCGTTATAGTTTATGAGAGGGGAGGAGAATGAGCGACGGGCGCCACCGGCCGTCGTGCTGCTTTGGCGGTCTTCCGATGCTTTTTCCCAGGAGATGCGGGCACTTCCTTCCTTCAGAGTTGTCTTGACGCGACGACAGAGGCGGCTCCACGCATCTCCTTCTTGACTTGCATTCTCGCGAACCTCCTCTTGTCTTTGCGGCCTTCGCCTTGCTTTGCAGTGGCGGTCATGAACGTAGATCTTATAGTGAGAATGGGGAGAGAGGAATATAGTGAAACGAAAAAACCCCTTTTAAGTAGAACTGGGCATATTTATAGATTTTAACGAGGAAGGTCTGGTAATTTTGCTTAATAACTACCAGACCGGCGAATAGGGTCGCTCGGAAATGATCATGTGGATCGCACTTTTGGGAAATGACGACCGCTCCTGGGTCAAGGGAGGTCCCGCCCGCGAAGAATGGTAGCCCAATAGCGTCGGCGCCGGCGGCCGGCCGCCGCCCCTCCATACGGAGGGCTGCTGGGAGGAGCATCCAGTTGCGGAGAGGTCTTTCGGGGGAGGCCGGCCTCGAGCGTCCCTCATAGGGGCCGACCACGGTAAGGCCGCCCGGGATCGGGCGGCCTTGGCCGGCCCTGTGCGGGGCCGGCCACGGGGAGGCTGCCCGGGATCGAGCAGCCTTGGTCGGCCCCTTGCGGATCCAGCTAGGGCAAGGATGCCCGGGATCGGGCGGCCTTGGTCAGCCCTTTGGGGGGTCAGCCTCGGCGAGGCCGCCCAGATCTGGGTGGCCTTGGCTGGCCCTGTACCATCTCGTATTCACCGAGTGGGTGACCTATAAGAGCCCAAAGAATAAAAGAAGGTTTTCAGACTCAGGCGAGTCGAATAGGCGAGTAAGGCAGTAGGCACACACTCGCCTAATGCGGTGACCGTCTTATGGGTGAGCCTAGTGGTAAGGCCATACTCGCCCCATGATGCGAATAGGAGGTGGGCGAGTGCCAACTTCATCAGGCACTCTCCACTCTGGGTGGGGCGAGTCGGGTGTAGTATCACATTAGCCCTAGGCAAGGAATATGGGGAAGGCAAGTGTCTGTTTTAATAGGCACTTGTCGGGTAAGGTGAGGTGAGTCTGGAGACAGGTCCTCACTCGCCCCAAGAGACAATTCAGTGACAAGCGAGTGTCAGCTTCATCATGCACTCGCCACCCTTGTAGGTTGAGGCCTCATCATTGACATGTTTCACGGAGATTTTTCACAATATTTTTTGTCTATTTGTCAGCCAATAGCCTTTTAAAACAACAGAGTTTGACTATTGACAGACCAATTATGAGTGAATTTAGTAAAACAACAAGATGTGATTCCGCTATGGGAGAAAAACGAGGGCGATAAGCTCTAAAGGGCACCTTTGGAGGGATCTATTTTTTGGCTTCTTCCTCCTCTGGTCAATCTCGCTGGGCTTCTAATTCTTCCAAAGGTGTCGAGCTTCGGCATTGGCTTAGGAGGGGAAGCTCTCTAAGATCTTCTGGGTATGCGGTGAGACCTCCGTGCTGTAGCTCATGGTCAGTATTTGGTTCCAAGTCTTCAGTTAAACGATCTTTCTGATAAATTCTCAAAAAGAAGTTTTCTAGCCCATTTTTTGACTTAATATTCATCATAAATGCATAAAATGAGCTTAAATCAAATAGAAATGAAAATAAATTCATATTTATTTAATTTGTGGCTAATTCAGTATTTTTTCAATATGTTATTGCTAGAAATGCCGAAGAAATCTAATTGGAAAAATAAATTTACCCAAATATCATGACCTGGAAAAAGTGTTGCTACCTTTAGAAAAAATATTGCAATAACTTGGATGAATTTAAAATTTTAAAATTCAAAAAAGGCACAATTTGCAAAAAAAAGGAAGGAGACATCTTTTGGGCAAGAGTTGGACGTTTTTAAAGGGGAATTATTCTGGAGTAGGGGGGGTCTTTTTGACAATCCTAATTGGAATTTAAAAGGGGAGAATCATCCATTGAAGGGGACGACCACATCTAGGGTTCAACTTCTCTCGCAAGGAGCAAGATGGATCTCTGGTCTGATCGAGCGAGCAACGTCAGAAAGAGAATCCTGCAGCAGTTAAGCATTAGACCAACATATATTGTAAGATCTCTCCAAATGTTTTGTGTGTTTCCTCCATCGCCATGAACTAAATCATTTTAATCTTGTATTGTGAGTACTTTGTCTTGTGTGATGATGATTTTCAAGTATCCTCTTTATGATTGTTTGGTGAATGTCTTTATGGAATTTATGATCCATATTTTGGAACTTTTGGCCAAGGTTTCGCCTTTTTACTGTGCTCCATAATTCGAGAGATGAGTTGCGTAAGTGCGTCATAGATTCGATATAGCATTTGAAAGGAGAAAGAGATTTCCTCTTGATATTAGCAATATTGATTTTTATACTTTAAGCGGTTCTTTATTTCACCTGAGTTAGAGATGATAAAGGAGATACGATATTAAGGAGTTCTGATATCGAGAGATAAAGATTTCTATTCTAAAAATTATTGCAAGATATTTCGCCACATATTTTCATAAAGTCACATTCAAAGATTTATCGAACTAGACTTAGGAAATCACGATACAAGATTATTCCACATAACTGATAAGAAAGTATTTTTCCAAATATCTATAGTTTATTTTAATTAGGAGTTTTCACTTGTAGTCTTAATAATTAAACTCATTGATATTGCTCACTTGGATTTAAAGATAAAACGCAACTGGTATTTGCATGCGCTGAATTCAACATCTCTCTGTGGAAACGATCTTTTCTCACTAATTATTACTTGATCTGACATGTGCACTTGTGTAATTTACGTATACCTATTTCATGTGTATCAAGTTTTTTGGGGGGCGGTATAACCCCTGCCAATTGAGTGAGGAATGGACTTTTTAACAATAGTCGTTGGTCCTAATTCTCGATATAATTAACGAATAAGTTATTCAAGTATAGTTGTGATTATTGCTTGTAGGATAGTCATTCTTAATGGTTCATGTTTTCATTTTGAAGTTAGTAAGATGGGTAAAAGCTCTTTTAAGTATTTTTCTTATCCACATTATTCTTTAAAAAAATTGCTTCCTAAAAATAGATTTTATTGACTTCTAAAAATAATGGTGGAAGGGCGAGCAAGAACAGAGTCGGAGATGTAAATCAAAGCGTGGAGTTGACAAGTTAATTTGTAAGAATGATTAGGACTTTCTTTTGATCAATTCGTGTCTCACTATTTATATTTGATTTGATCATTCACTATCCTTTGAGCTTGAACCTTTGATTACCATGTATAATTTTCCCACATTCTTAATAGTAATTTCTTAGTAATCTTTTCAACTATGGGTGGCTATTAAAAGAAAAATGTATATGTCATAGTGATATGTGACCTACGTATGTGTATACTATATATATATGTATATATATATATATATATATATATATATGCAAGTAAGTGAATGTCATAGTGATATGCGGCCTATGTATGTACATTTATAATTAGAATGATCTCAACTATGATTATAAAAAAGAAGGGAAAGAAATGTAAAAATATCATAGTAATATGTGGCCTAAGTGTGTGTACATCTACTTGAAATGATCCTAACTATGAACCAAAAAATGATAATTAAGAAATTAACTACATAGTTTGGTGAGCAATTAAGAAAATTAACTAGGAAAATACCATCCACTACCTAAATATAATCCTCACCAAGCCGAAGTTATTTCCACCGTAAGTTCTCATGAGTTCTTTTTAAATTAAACTACTAAACTCTTGTGTAGGTTAAATCAAAAACTCGGCCTTTTCTCACTCTTCCCAGTTATTAAGGAAGTTCAATGGGAAAAATTTAAAGGGAAGTAAATAATTTTAAGGGATAACACGCACCACACTAAAAATATTAATTGAACTTTATCTTTCATCAAGCTAATAAATTCTTGAATGTTTTGACACAACTGGTATTTGCAAGCGCTGAATTCAAAATCTCTTAATGAAAATAATCTTTACTCACTTATTATTAATTGATCTGGCACGTGCACTTGTGTAATTAACGTATACCTATTTTGGGCGTATCACTTACCTGGGAGAAGTAGGTGCAGGTTGCCCCCTTTGGGTCCGAACTCCTCGTTGGGTCGAATCTCAGTTCCAATATTTTTGGTGCGGTGAGCGTGGACCTCAGCCTGCACAAGAAAATCCTAAATAAGTTCCATGGCTGGGGATGAAGAGCAAAGTACCGACCACGATGACTCGTCACCACCCGCGACACCAACTATAGTCAGAATGTTCGAAGAATTCAAGAGGGAGGTCTTGGAGACAATTCACTTTGCCTTCGCTGCATGAGACGATTGCTCAACCCCGGCTGTCCAGGTGGTCACGCCACCAGGCCTAGGTGAAAACGCCCGAGGAAAGAGGTCAGATAAGGAAGTGGCAGGTGAGGGGTACGAGCGAGATCTCGTAGAGCGAGAGCTTTTCTCCAGTCCGGCGGGTGTTGTCCCGGCCGGCGAGCTAATCGTACGGGTGGAGTACTAGGCGAGACCATCGAGTGGTGCAAGCCCATTTAGCGAGTTGAACGTTTCAGCACCGGTTCTAGAAGGGTTTAGGGAGACGGAGATTACATACTACACCGATAAGGACGACCTCATCCAGCACTTACAGTGGTTTGATGATGTGGTCTCTATTAGGTAGATGTTAGACGCATTCAAATGTCGTCTCTTTTTTATTACACTGAAGGAGAAGGCAAGAGACTGGTTTCACTAGCTCCCAGTGGGATCGATCTACGTGCTCAAAGATTTGTGTCGAAGTTTTCATCTGTGTTTCTCGACATCCAAGAAGAGGAAGAAGAGTGTTGAGTCACTTTTCCTGATCAAGCAGGGTGATAAGTAAAAACAGCTTTGGAGATAGTTAAATTGAAAATCAAGTTGGATGAAGAAATTATGTGTTTGTGTGTTGTATCTCTATTTTACTTATATATAGTGATTAAGACAAGTGTACCTATCGAATAATAATACAGTATTTTGTTTAAATATCAAGGTCGTATTTTCCCATGGATCTGCGTCGAGTACTCTACTTTAAGGAATGAAACTATTATTTTATCGAAAGGGTTGATGATTTTTAAAAGTGAAAATAAAAATAATATGTTTGGTTTTTAACATAGATGAGGTGAAGAGCCCTCGATTTTGATTCACTTTAGAAAATTATTTTTAAACAAGAAAAGCGATACTTTCTATTAATTTACTTGATCGTGGAGATTCCATAAATATGAGTGCACCTCTATCGAGGATACATCCACCTATGATTACGTGCTTTGACTGAACTTTAGTATCTAATCAAAAATATCTTAATGCACGTTTTACGTTGTGAACCTCGTTATTGTCCTCTTACTAGTCTTCGAAGGTTCAACTCGGGAGGCTTGCGTTCATCTCTTTCGAGAGTGAGGCGCAGTTTCTCTTTACCTGAGAGTGATCAATTACTAGTAAATCTTAAGTTTTTATTAATTTAGAAAATATGGTTTTAAATTATAGAATTAATATCCTTCCCAAAGCTCATCTCAATCGAGTGCTAAAAAGTTCTTAGCCTCTCATCGGGATGTGGATGGTAGTAGAAAATTGAAAAGACTTATAAAGTGCAGAAATAATATCCTTCCCAACGTATCTCGGTTGATGCTAAAAAGTTCTTAGCCTCTCATCCGGGATGGGGGTGGTCATGGGAAAAAAGTACTTACACACACACCATGTCACATCAGAGATGAAAACTAAGTTAAAAGCAATAAGAGTTGAAAAATTACTGAAAATTGAAATTTTATTACTTAAAAAAAGTGTTACACATTATGAAACTAAAACTAGGGTTAAGAAAATATTACTCAAAAACTACTCTTAACAACTATGTGGAACTCTACCAGTTCTTCTGTAAACCTCAGCCTTGGCCATCTATTTATAGTCGAAAATTTTGAAGTACACCCCCCTCCTTACACGCCCCCCTAGAGCGCGTCGTCTGGGCGTGCTGCTGACGTGGCATCTGTGGATAAAATTTTCGGCGGCTTCTGGATTGGGTTGGAAAAGTACACGGGCGTGACATCTGGGTCACGGGCATGTCCGATGGGCGTGTCTACAAGGCGTGGCAGATTGACTTCTTTGAGGCGTGACAGCTGGACCTCTTGCTTGGTCACGGCTGAGGTCACGGACGTGCCAAGTTGAACACGGGCGTGTACCCGGGCATGACTTGAGTTCGCTGGCTTCAGGAATTCGGCACGACATGATAACGAGCGGCTTGCTTGGTCATGGGTGATGTCACGGACGTGCCAGGTGGACCACAGGCGTGTAACCCGGGCGTGACTGTGCTTGCTGGCCGAAATCTGCCGAATTGTTGTAATTTCTTATTTTAAAGTTACACGCCCCAGGTCACGGGCGTGATCTGGGGGCGTGACATTGGAAATTTTGCCGAATTGCCCCAAATGTCCAGAAATACATATAGGGCACAAAAACAGGTTAAGTTAGAATCGAAAATAAAAAAGAAATGATTTGTTTAGGTATGTATATAATATAATTACATTTTTTATTAAAACGAAACTAAAATAGAACCTGAAAATATGTATATTTTGCTACTCATCATAGGGGACGGAGGAGTCGCTGACCAGCTATGTGGATAGGTTCCAAGAGCATTCAGGAGGTGTCAGGATTCACCCTCCAGCTCGCATTCATCGTGGGGTTACGACAAGGATTCTTCATGATAAGCTTGAACCAGAAGCCCCCTTGTCCTTTGAAGAGTTGATGGAAAGGGTGGCGAAGGAGATCGAAGGAGAGGCGGCAAACCTGACATTCGTAAAAAAGTTGGCAAGGTTGAGTGACTCGGAATCGAGGAAGCAGGGAGGTTTAAGGCAGTAGGAGGGGAGAAGGAGAGAGGAGCCAAGGGCACATGCATATCAGGGACCTCATGGGGGTCAGGAACCAAGTTAAAGGCATCAAGGAGGGGGTCGTTCAGGGTCAAAGAAGAGGGTTGTCCCAAGGAGGGGAAACTTCCACGGAGGGACGTGGAGGTTCAAACCCCCAGGATGGAGACAAAGTCCTAGACCATTCCTTCCCCCTCCGCAACAAGCAATGACAATCAGTCGTGCAAGAGACAGAGGTAGATGAGCGGGAGGAAGAAGGAGGAATCAACCCGTGGAGGGGCGAAAGGAAGACATGGTGTTGCCTTATTATGACTACCATCAGGAGGAGGCTTGTCCTGAGTTCCCGGAGTCAGGAGTGTTGAAGCTGTTATCCGGTCTCAGAGAGAGTTCAGACTCAAAAGGGGTAGTCTGCACTTACTTGTCCCGAACTGAATTTCTGGCCGAGGACTTTGAACTAGAAATAGACCCTGAGCTGCAGCGAGGAGGTCCCGCCACATACCCGGAAGATCTGAGAGAGTTTCCCCTCCCAAGCTAAAGCTGAGCTGGGCACCTTGGAGGTTTCTTGAAACCAACCAAAGAAAACCAAAAGATGAAGAAATCCAAAGACTGATGCCCTCAAAGGTGCCCTTAAGGGTCTATTTATTATTTTCTAAGTTTGGCCGGTCCATAACGCAATCTGGCCTTTTGGTTTTTCTATATGCAGCCCAAAACAATCTGCCAATAGCATAACTCTGTTATTCGGAGGAGTTATTAGCAGGCCAACATGGGTATTCTGGAATTGGTGAGTGCTCGGTGAAGCTGGGACTTGCCACTTGCCCTAAACCTGGAACTCGCCCCTAGGGCTGTACTCACTCCAAGGATCCTGGACTCGCCGCTGGGGGTTTTCACTCACCCCAGGGAGCCTGGACTAGCCCCTGGGGGGCTGCACTCACCACATGGAGCCTGGACTCGCCCCTGGGGGGCTGCACTCGCCACATGAAGCCTGGACTTTACCCTAGGGGCTGAACTCGCCACAGGGAGCCTGGACTCACCCCTAGGGGTTGCACTCGCCCCAGGGGGCCTGGACTTGCCCCTGGGGGGCTGCACTTGCCCCATGGAGCCTGGACTTGCCCTTGGGAGCTGCACTCGCCCTAGGGAGCCTGGATCTCGCCCATGTGAGGTGACTTCTTCTGCACTCGTCCTAAGTGGGCAAGAACCTCTAGGCCATCATCAGTCGTATCTGATCTTGACGAATTTCGGGTTATACAAGGAGGAGAGAGCAACAACCACCAGTATGGATTGAGGAGGTGGCTGAGGGAGATGAGGAAGAGGACTAGTATGTCGACAGGACTGACGTGGGAACCCGAGGAGGATAGGGGTGATCCACAGAGGACTAGATGACTTTTCAGGTTACTATTAGATCTGTATGCACCCGCCCGACATAAAGGATATCTCCTTCATCACAAGGGATGAGTGCCACTGCTACAAGATGATGCCTTTTGAGCTAAAGAACACTGGGACAACGTATTAAAGGATGATGGACCGGGTCTTCCAAGAACAGAATGGCAGGAACCTGAATGTCTATGTAGATGACCTTATGGCCAAAAGAGGGGACATCAAGTCTTACCTCCAGGACTTGGCAGAAACTTTTAGCACCTTGAGTAAGCACAAGATGAGGCTCGACCCCCAGAAGTGTGTCTTCGGGCCAAGCAGGGGAAAGTTTCTAGGCCATCTTCTTACCACAGCAAGGGTAAAGCCTAACCATGACAAAGTGAAAGCGATACTCGAACTGGAGTTGCCAAAGAACGCGAAAGAGATCCAACACCTCACGGGGAAGCTCAAAGGGCTGAGCAGGTTCCTCTCCTGACGGGGGAGAAGTGCTCACCCTTCTTCAAGGTTTTGCGCGAGAACAAGAAGTTCGAGTGGACCCCCCAAGTGTGAGGGGGCTTTCCAATCTTTGAAAAAGAAACTCACCCATGCCCCACTGCTTCAGGTTTCGAAGGAGGGGGAAGACCTAACCTTATATTTGGGAGTGGGGGTAGAAGCAGTAAGTTATGTCCTGGTATGGGAGGAAGGGAGAAGGCAGCTCTTGGTTTATTATGTCAGCAAGGTCCTTAGGAAGGCGGAGCTCGGGTATCATTTCCTTAAAAATTGTTAGAAAGTAGAGATAAGAAGCGAAAAGTAGAGAACAAGCGAATAAACTTTTGAATAATTGAAATTTTATTATCCAAAAAAGATATCTATTACAAAGGTATGCCCTCCTTTATATAGAATGGAGGAGAGATGAGAGAATACAAATAAGAGATGTGGGACTATAATTTACAGGACAAGCGGACTATACAAAACAAACCGCACAAGCCGTGCGGTTAGACAACAGGGCTAACCGCACGGCTACCACCAGAGAGGAAGAGAGACTGCCAGGGCAGACCGCCAGACCGCCCGGTCTCCAAGCCGACTGAGACAAACCGCCAGACCGCGCGGTCTTCAACCCGCCAAGACAAACCGCCAGACCGCCCGGTCACCAACTTCAACACTCCCCCTCAAGCTGGAGCATATATATCGATCATGCCCAGCTTGTCGCAGATGTGGAAAAAGGAAGCGGACACCGGCTTGGTGAAGACGTCTGCCAACTCGTTGTCGGACGTGACAAATGGAGTGCAAATCTGTTTCTTCAATATTTCTTCTCGAATAAAATGACAGTCGACTTCTATGTGTTTTGTCCTCTCATGAAAGACCGGATTTTTGGAAATGTGTATCGCGGCCTTATTGTCACAGAACATAGGAAGAGGATAGTTGTAAACCTCTCCTAAGTCAAGCATGAGAGCCCGCAACAACTTCAACTCACATGTAGTCGATGCCATGCTACGATATTCAGCCTCTGCACTAGACCTGGAAACGACAGACTGTTTCTTGCTCTTCCAACTCACAAGATTGCCTCCAACAAATGTGCAGAAACCTGAAGTCGATTTGCGGTCCCCTTTGTCATCCGCATAGCTTGAATCAGAGTAAGCTTCAACCCTTAGGTGACCATTCTTCTGAAATAGGAGTCCTTTCCCTGGAGCAGCTTTAATATACTCTAATATCCTCAGAGCAGATTGTAGATGACACTCTCTTGGAGCTTGCATGAACTGGCTCACCTTGCCAACAGCATAGGAGATGTCGGGTCTGGTTACCGTGAGATATATGAGCTTGCCCACCAGACGCCGGTATCTCGTAAGATCAGAGAGAAGAGGTGAGTCATTTGTCCAAGTTTTGTCTTCTCCAGCAGCCATAGGACAACGTGCAGGTTTAGCACCAGTGAGTCCTGCATCCTTTAAAAGATCAAGAGCATACTTCTGTTGTGAAAGGACCATGGAGTTGGGCTTTCTAGAGATTTCAATCCCCAGAAAGTATTTCGGGGAGCCCATATCCTTTGTAACCAGATGTTGACGAAGGTGTTTCTTGGTCATCAGTATCCCATCCTGGTCATCGCCAGTAAGAAGAATGTCATCAACATAAACCGCAAGAACAACAAGACCAGAGGCGGTGTTCCGAACAAACAAGGAGTGATCTGCTGAGCTTCGTGTAAAACCAATGGCCGCAACAATGCCACTGAACTTGTCAAACCAGGCACGAGGACTCTGCTTGAGGCCATAGATAGCCTTCTTTAGCCGGCATACCCGTGTCTCCCCCTGAGCAACATACCCAGGAGGTTGCTCCATGTAAACAGCTTCCTGCAGATCTCCATAGAGGAAGGCATTCTTAACATCTAGCTGCGAGATGGGCCAATCCCTGTTGACAGCCACAGAGAGAAGAACCTGAATAGTGCTGAGGCGAGCCACGGGCGAGAAAGTGTCAAAGTAATCAACCCCATAAGTTTGGGTAAAACCCTTGGCAACCAGGCGAGCCTTATAACGATCCACACTGCCATCCGGGAGAAACTTCACCACGAAGACCCAGCGACAACCAACAACATCGGTGCCGAAAGGAGGCGGAACAAGGGTCCAGGTACCCCGTTCAGTGAGAGTAGCAATCTCCTCATCCATGGCAACTTTCCAGTGAGGAATAATAAGGGCCTCCTGGTAGGAACGGGGGGTGGTAGTGGCCGAGATAGCCAGGGCAAAGGCTCGGCGAGCAGGGGTAAGGCGATCGTAGGAAACAACCGCAGCAAGAGGATGGTGGGTACAAGCCCGAACCCCTTTGCGAAGAGCAATCGGGAGATCCAGGTCAGCAGGTGCCTCAGTATCCGGAGTATCCGTGGTGGAGAGAGCTGGCCCGGGAGTAGAGAGAGATGGCAGCAGAGTGGAGGGAGAAAGCGGAGTAGAGGGTGGAGATGAGGAGGATGGGGAAGACGGTGGAGTGGGTGGAGAGGACGGAACCTCAGTGGGAGCAGAGGGAATGGATGGGTTGGTATGAGAAGTAGGAGCAGGAGGAGGAGAAGAGGAAGCGGGAGAGAAGTAAGATGCATTGGTAAAGAAGGTGACATCCGCAGAGACAAATTGTTTGCGGGTAACAGGGTCAAAGCAACAATAGCCTTTCTGAGTGGGAGAGTAGCCCAGAAAGACACATTTGGTGGCACGGGGTGAGAGTTTATCACGGGTGGCAGCGGGAGAGTGCACAAAAGCGGTGCACCCAAAGATGTGTAGAGGAAGAGGAAAGGGATCCTTGTCCGGATAAAGAATGGAGAAGGGGGTAGCACCGTGGAGAACTGTGGAGGGAAGGCGATTGATGAGATAGCAGGAGAGAAGGACAGCATAGCCCCAATAGGAGCGAGGAACATGCATTTGAGTCATCATAGTGCGAGCGACATCAAGGAGGTGACGGTTTTTGCGTTCCGCCACCCCATTTTGTTGTGAAGTGTAAACACAGCTGGTTTGACGAATAACACCATGATGAGTGCAAAAGGAGGAGAAGTCGTGGCTAAGATACTCCTTAGCATTGTCAGAACGAAGGATTTTAATAGACGTAGCAAACTGAGTTGTAACCATGGAATAAAAGGAGGTCCAAACAGAGAACAACTCGGAGCGATCTTTAAGAAGATATACCCACGTAGATCGAGAGAAATCATCAATGAAGGTGACAAAATAGGAACTGCCCCGACCGATGGTGAGGGTAGGAGCAGGACCCCATATGTCAGAGTGAACGAGGTCGAACGGATGGGAAGAGCCCCGACTTTGCGTTGGTGGGAAGGAGGAGCGGTGATGTTTGCCAAGTTGACATGCATCACAGTTTAGAGGAGGAGGATTAGGAGGGAGGTGCGGCAGGAGCTGTCGTAGAATGCGGGGAGGAGCATGTCCAAGGCGAAGATGCCATTGGAGAAGATCTGTAGAGGAGGAGGAGAAGGCGGATAGAGCAGAAATGTTGTCGAGGAAGTAGAGGCCACCACTCTCAGAACCGGTAGCAATCGTCCGTTGGGAGTCCGGATCCTGAAAAGCACAAGAGGTAGGGGTGAATGTGACAGAACACCGTAGTTGCTTGCATAAAGAAGTAACCGATAATAAATTGCACGGAAACTTGGGCACATAGAGGGTATCAGCCAAGCAGAGAGATGGAGTGACTTGAACCATGCCCGTCCCATGGACCGGGGAGGGAGATCCATCAGCGACAATGACCGGGGGCAACTGAGCCTGTGTGTCAAGAAGAGAGAAACATTGAGGGTTGCCTGTCATATGATTTGTTGCACCAGAGTCGATGAGCCAGCGTCCGCGAGTCACAACATGAGCACTACCAGAAGAGGTGACCACGGAGGCGGACAGGCTGGAGGAGAGGAAAGCCATGGAAGCAAGAGAGAGCAAACCGCGACGAGAAGAACAAGCCGCGAGAAGAGAATAGAGCACCAAGCCGGGTGACCAGAAAATAGGTCGGGCGGCTAGGAAGGCCGCTTCCAAGAAGGCGAGCAAAGCAGAGGGAAAGAAGTCGCACGACCTGAAAAAAAATCGGGCGAACAGAGGAGAACAAGTCGCACGGCCAAAGATGAGGCCGAGGCGACTAGCAAGCAGAAGCGGGTAGAAGGCAACAAGCAGAAAGCGGCTAAAAAGCAGGCAAAGGTCCAGCGGGGAAGAAGTCGCGCGGACTGAGAAGGCCGAGCGAACAGAAGAGAAGAGAAGAGCAGGTGACCGCGACCAAGATGCGGGTGAAAAAGGAACAACCCGCACGGTCAGGCAGATCACAACAGCAAACCGCGAGTATAGAGACAAGACCCGCGGACAGAGACAGACCGCAACGACTAGGAAGTCGGAGAGGCAAGAAAGAACAAGGAGCGCGGCGACAACGAAACAGGTCGCTGCAACAAAGAGTAGTAGGAGAAGAGAACCAAGAAGAAGCAAGCCGCACGAACAGGTCGGCGGACAGAAACAAGCCGCGCGGATAGAAACAAGCCGCGCGGATAGAAGAGAGGGCAAGCCGCGAATCAAGTCGCAGAACGCGGAAAGCAAGGCGCGAACAACAGAGGGCGCACAGAATCAGGAGGAAATGACCGTGTCCTCTGATACCATGTTAGAAAGTAGAGATAAGAAGCGAAAAGTAGAGAACAAGCGAATAAACTTTTGAATAATTGAAATTTTATTATCCAAAAAAGATATCTATTACAAAGGTATGCCCTCCTTTATATAGAATGGAGGAGAGATGAGAGAATACAAATAAGAGATGTGGGACTATAATTTACAGAACAAGCGGACTATACAAAACAAACCGCACAAGCCGCGCGGTTAGACAACAGGGCTAACCGCACGGCTACCACCAGAGAGGAAGAGAGACTGCCAGGGCAGACCGCCAGACCGCCCGGTCTCCAAGCCGACTGAGACAAACCGCCAGACCGCGCGGTCTTCAACCCGCCAAGACAAACCGCCAGACCGCCCGGTCACCAACTTCAACAAAAATCTAGTGTTTGCCAAGGTTCTTTCGGCTAGGAAGCTCTGACCTTACTTCCAGGCACATTCAATCTGGGTTGTGACCGATCACCACCTCCGCAACATCGTGGAAGGGGTGGAGCGCTCGCGGAGACTGGCCAAATTGTTGGTAGAGCTGAGTAAGTTTGATATATCGTTCGTCCCAAGGTTGTCAATGAAGGCGCAAGCAGTTGCAAATTTTTTGGAGGACTATGTGGCCAAGGTCAAAGAGGCCGAGTCTCTCCACTTGGCGGCGTGGGAAATATTTGTGGATGGAGCATCGGGGAAGCATTCCTTTGGGGGAGGGGTGATCCTAGTGAGCCCACATGGGACGAGTATCGAGCAAGCGGCCGGGCGAGGCCGATGACCGGGGCAAAGCGGCTCCGGCCAAAGTCGGGTGGCGAGAAGGCCTCCCGGCTTGGGCGGCAAGGAAGCGGCCAAAGGGCCTCCTAATTTGGGCAGCCTCGCCCCTCATGGGGGCGCCGTCAAGGGGGCGGGAGGCCATGTTGCTGCCTGCCTTAGGCGGAAGGGATACAACCCAATTTGGGTGGCCCTGCCCCCCTTGCGGGGGATCGACGAGGGGGTGGGTTGCCCTGCTGCCGCCCGCCCTGGACGAATAGGAGACCGCCCATATGCGGCCAGAGGGCCTCCCGATCCCCCCCCCCCCCCCCCAAACGGGGGGTTGGCGAGGGAACGGGCGACCAATGGTCCGCCCATCCCAAACGACAAGGAGGCCAGCCCTCCGCACGCCGGCGAGCACAGGGCGGCGAAGAGGCCGCCCGGTTTGGGAGGTCGGGGATGGTCGGTCGTAGGGCCGCCGGCTCGGGCGGCTGCACGGCCAAGAGTCACAGTGCCGTTAGATCAAGGCGGTTATGTCTTGCTTGACTCTCTCCACTATAGGGCGGTTGTCCCATTAGTTGAGAATTTCTTTAATATTCGCACCCCACGCACGGGGTGCATCTAGCACTTTTAAGGGTACTCTATCAACTAGGATCCTAATGGATGGACGACAAATCACTGTCTTGCCTGAGTTAAAGTCGGGTTAGTGCTGTTGGATAGGGATGATAGAATGTAATGAAGAGCTTGATAATTAATTATCAAATCTACTTATCACCAACAATAATACTATCGCTTGCACATGTAGAAGCAATGACTTGAAAAGATACTGCCCACAAACTCTTTCGTGCCTTTATTTTTGCATAGCATTTAATTGAATTTCATTAATTACATATCTAAACAATTGAACTTCAAGATACATCAATAGAACTTGTGGTGTGATTCACAAACAATAAATATACAGTAGGAATTGCTTCTAGGTGTGATTGTTAGGCTCTATTTCGGGCGGCAGTGGGCCACCACTGCGGGAGCAACCGCCTCCGAAAATGGGAAAACAAACTCGTGTCACACACGGGCGGCGGCGTTTGCTCTCGCAGCCTTCGCAAAAAGGGCGGACTCCGCTTCAAACAAAGCCTTGGTAGTAGGAGTCTCAAAGTTTGTCTTGATCCAACAACTATGAGAGCTATCACAATTAATAAGGAGGGGCTCCTCATAAATTCATACATTAATGAAAGTTGTGGATGCAAAAGAAGCAAGCCATAATAGGGGGATTAAAATTGACAAAATACTTGCTCTGGATAGAAAGAACAAAATTGCTTATGTGGAGTTGCTTGAAACCCAAACATAATTTATGTGAGTCAGGAAAATGTAGATTATTGAGGTATATGAGAGTTTGGAAGATTCCTCCAAGTAGAGAATTCATTATTCCACTTGTCGAGCAGCTCGACTCTGATTAAGGCTCCGTTTGGGAGGACTTATTTTCAACGGTCAAGCGGTTACGACCGCATATACCAGCCCTTAACTAAGGCCCGGTGGATGTGGTCGTAACCGCTTGACCGCTGAAAATAAGTCCCCCCAAATTGTTTGGCATGGGGGTGGCAGTCGTAAACGCATGTGTTAAATCGTCATTCGTTAAGGATCACCTAACAAATATCATCAGTGTGAGCATAAAAGTGAATTAAGTTTCTTAGGTGGACGTTAACAAATGACAATTTAATCTCGTGTTCATGACTGCAACCACCGTGTTCATGAGCCTAAGTATGGTCATTTTGTTGCCGGTGAAAACACGCTTTGAATGAAATTTGGAATATGATTAGATCCCATGTCGCGCTCTCTATTTAGAACAATGGGCGCGCTATTGTAAAATTGGAGATCTAGCGGCAAAACATGGCCTCTAACCAAATCATAATGTTGGAGAATTTTTAAGTGTGTCCGAGATGTATAAAAGGGATGGCAAATTGATGTGTGATATATGAATAAATGGACATTGAGAGTGAGTGGAAGTTCATCAAAGTGGGGACTTGAAGACCTACTTAGAATGAAGATGTAATTGTCCGGGAATCTTCTAATCAACCACCCGGTGATGCAAATGAGAACATCCTCGAAGAAGAGAAACATGTTATCTCCATCAAGGGAACGTGCCGCGGGGCGAGAGGATAATCGTCATGCTAGCGTCCTTAGGGGAAGAACGAAAGCAACATTAGGGCCAGACGCTCGCCCCGCCAAGAGACTTAGGGACTTGTAAGCCCCGGAGGGCATATCTCACGGCAAAAGACCTGTCATCATTCCCTCCAAGCCATGGCTCGATCAACGGAGTGACCCGCGCCACGTGTTATGCATGGACTCGGGGGAGGGGCGGGGGGGGGGGGGGGGGGGGGGGGCACGAGGCATCACTACCAACGAAGCACTTCTCCAACACGAGCAAAGGAGGAAGAAGAAAAAGAATCTAAGTATGACATCCGTAGAAGGAGTCAGGCACCTCGGTGGAACCTCGCAACCCGGGGACAGCCACACAATCCACATTTCGCTCCATTCAATACTTCTCATGCGGAAGCTTCGCACACTAAACAAGCCACCACCAACTTGCCCACAGGCAACGTCGCGCTTCGGGAAGGGGCCGCCATCACCGCATCCCAAGCATCCTAGGAAGAATGCAGGCGCCTGATAAGGGGGCACCATGCGAAGGTTCTCACCGCATCCCAAACATCGGGGAAATCAAGAACTTCACAGAGCTAACTCAACTTTTCACAAAGTAGTTTATCGCCAACCACGAATCATTCGAGACTCCTCGCACCTCACGGGAATCCGGCAGACCGAAGGAGAATCACTCTAGGATAATTTTCGTCGCTTCATCGCGGAGGGGCGACAGATTCCGGGGGTTAACCCCGTGCTCCTAGGCGGAAATTTTCTCGGGTGACTTAGACAAAGAAAATTCGACTCCGTGATGATGAGCGAAACATTGCCAAACTACCGTGACCTCATCCACCGAGTCAAGACTCAAATCACAGCAGACGAAGCAATCAAAACACAACAACAACAACAACAATTCGAGAGAAAATCGAAAAGGAGGAGGCATAAGGAGCCACTGTCAAGTCCTAGGGGAAGCAGCGAGCACCGCAATGACTCCTGCCGAGTCGGGGGGGATCACCGTCAAGCCTTTGCTCCCCTCAATGCTTCACAGACGGAAGTATTACTCACCATCCCAATCAACACTCTTTTTAGAGGAAGATGGATCTAGCTCCAAACTCAGGGGACCAGTCCAAGTACTGCGAATACCATCGAGAACGCCGGCACAGCACAAAGAGTTGCACACGACTAAAGGCGGAAATTGAACGATTCGCCCATTTGGGACCCCCAGAGAATTTTTGCAAGACTAAAGTAAGTTTGCATGGGGCAAGCCCCCAGGGCGACCATTCTAAGGGAGAATTTTTTTTCTCCCTGTGGAACTTATGCACCAGACACATGTACTTGTATTTCATGAATCAATGCAATAAGAGCCAAGATTCTCATCGCGTGCCAAAACAATAGAGCGAATATCCCAAGTAGATACTCCGGCTTCTCCCAAATAGAGTCTTCAGATATCCTATGAGGATACTCCATCCTCTCCCAAACCGAGTGTTCGGTTATCCCAAATGGGTTCTCTGGCCTCTCCCAAACAGAGTGTTTGGATATCCCAAGTGGGTACTCCGGCCTCTCCCAAGCAGAGTGTTCGGATATCCTGAGTGGGTACTTTGGTCTCTCCCAAACAGAGTGTTCGGATATCCCAAGCAGAGACTTCATCCTCTCTCAAACAGAACGTCCGGATACCCAAAGTGGAGACTCCAACCTCTCTCAAACAAAGCGTCCGGACATCCAAAGTGGAAACTCTGATCTCGCTCAAACAAAGTGCTTGGATTTCCTAAGTGGGAACTCCGACCTTTCCAACAAAATATTCAGATATCCTAGAAGGATATTGTAACCAAGCGAGTGGAACCCTCTCAGGCAAGATCGGTGAAAGCCTTTCCACAACTCCCATGCAAGATAGACAAAGGTTCATATGCACCTCTCAGGCGAGATGGACAAAGGTCCATCTGCACTTTCACTTGTAAGAACCCCAGTTCTCCTGAAGTACAAATGGACAAAGGTTCCTTTCCACCTCCACCCGGACGGACCCCGGTCCTCCTGAGAAGCAAGCGAACAAAGGTTCCTCACCACCTCCTCTCGGACGAACCAGGTCTGCCTAAAGCACAAACAAACAAAGGTTCCTTGTCACCTCCACCTGAACGGACCCCGATTATCCTGAGATGCGGACGAACAAAGGTTCCTCTCCACCTCCACTCGGATGAGCCCCGGTCGTTCAATGCAAACGAACAAAGATTTTTCATCACCTCCACTCGGACGGGCTCCGATCCTCCTAAAATGCAAGCAAACAAAGGTTCTTCATCATATCCACTCGGACGGGCCGCAGTCCTCTTGAAACACAAATGAACAAAGGTTCTTCTCCAACGTCATTCGAATGGACCTCATATCCTTTAGGGTACAAATAGGAAAAAGCTCTTCACCACCTTCAATGGAACGGATCATGGGCCATTATAAGATAAGAGGGCATCCTCGATCCTCTGAGAGATATTTGCCAAGATCACCGCAAGTCCTCCTATGCCGCTCAGCCAAAAGCATACTTCGAGACCTTGGGCGCCAACCGGACAAAGGGGACAAGCATCCTATTACACTATGCTCTGGCGTCAGATCCAAGCGCTTACGCCCAATGACAATCGCCAAGTCAACATGTCTCGTCAAAAACGTGCATTCAAGCAATGGGCACGAAAGATAAAGCACACCCTATTCAACGGGAAGCTTAAGGCTCCAACAAGAGGGACAAAGCATTTGAGTGACACGAATACAATCAATAAATCTCTCTTCATCAACATCAATGCTCTTTTTGAGGCATCACCTATTCAGGGGACGAAACACCCTCGCGACTGTCACTCTACACAGATCTTATCTCTAAGCATGAGGTAGAGCGCAACGACACAATTATCTTCCCACAAAGGACCATCCACTGAAGCAGTCATCTTGAGGATGCAATAACCCTTCGATCTCACACCACTTAAAGGATCTATGACTCCCGGTGATAAGCCGTCCTGAAATATTGTACCATCCCGAGGCGCAACGCTCCTCCGGCCGCGCCAGCTTAGCCTTCACCTTGAATGACTCAGCCTCAACTCTCGATGAAAACAGACCTCGAGTCCTTCTACTCAACAAGATATGAGTCAGCCACGAATCCTTCTTCGGAGTCCTCCAAAGACAAACCCTGAATCCTCCCGCACCATCCAACAAGAACATACATTGAGTCCATCCGTGCCACCAAGTCAGGGGGCTAATGACCCCGCTCATCACACTCAAGTGACGGACCCCCAACACTAACACTCACAACACGTAAGTATTGCAAAGCACAAGATGCATTTGAGCCCCCGCAACACACAAAGCTCAAAGCGGGGAGCATCTTCATAAAGCATCTGTAACATTCTCCACACTTCTAGACCCCCTAAAGTTAGGGTTAGGGCTTGAGTGGTGCGTAGGGTCCCTAGTGTGACTCTAGCTCAGCTTGAACTTAAGAAAAATTACTATGTGCACCCCCAATGTGCACAAGTCAACCTAGGCCAATTCACACCCCTGCGAACTCTCCACCTCAAGGTAAGCTCACTAACACCTCCCTAACCCTAAGGGAGAGGTAACTGAGCAATGGACTCAATGTTAGGTCAATCAAATGAGCCAAATTTATCAAAGTAAACTTTAGGTCAATATAGGTCAAACCTTCACTAAGAGGTCCAATTGGCCCTAAAACCTAAAACTGATCTTGCCCTAGTCTTGGGTCATCAAGGGAGACTCAGGTGACCCAAAAGCCCCACCATGGGGTCATCAATTTGACCAATTTGACCAAAGTCAAACTTGGCTCTATTTAGATCAAAATCACACTATTTGACAAAATTGGCTCAATTGGGGCATCACCATGACCCATCAACATTGGGTGGTGTCAAGGGACTCAAGACACACCCATTGGACTAGTATACTCATCAAGTTGACCAGAGTCAACCCCAAGGTCAACCATGGTCAAAGTAAACCCTAAAGGCTAAATGAGAGCCCAAGTCAATTCAAGTGAGCTAAGGTCTCTTGCCTAAGGCCCATCCTAAGGCCCACTAAGTTTATCAAATTTATTTATTATGAATTAGGTGATTTAATTAGGGTTTAATGTGGGTAATTAAGTGGGAAGTTTCATTTGGAGGGGGGAATAATGGAGGGAGGCCAAGTGACTTTCCCTTCTTCTTCCTCAACCCCTCCATTCATCTCCCCTGATGAAGAGGAGTTTTCCAGCAGTTACAGGTTGGCTATTATCATGGAGGCCCTTAATTGGCCATGGCTGACACCCCCCTACCTTGGATCTCCTATATAGAGGCCCTCAAAGCTCAATTCAATACTTTCATCACCTTTAGAAGGCCTCAATCAGTTGAAATCGACTCTTACATCAAAGCTTTCAGCGGAGAATCAAGATCGGGAGAGGTTCACCGAAAAATGCCAAAAATCATGGCCACCCACCGGAGTAGCCGCATCCAAAACCGAAATTAGGCATGTTTCTCCCCTCTCCCATTGTGATAGCATCCTAGATCAATAGGATTGGAGATCAAACTCAATTGAGCCGTTTTCGAATTTGAAATTCCATGGAAAATCGGGTTTTGGGCTTCCTCTTGGGATCACCAGAAAAGCCACATCCGGCGGGAGGGTCGTTGCCAGATGATGGCCACCACCTCAACGGAGGTGGTGGTGGTGGTCAGCCGGGAAGGGGGCTAGATCGCCGAAAAAAGAGGTTATAATAGCCTCCAGGTTCATCCAATCGGTGCCTCCGGCTGGAGGTTGAAGACAACTCAATCACTGTTGGATCTGTTGGATTATATTTATATTATAATATAAAATATAATAATAGTGTTAAATTTTCTCCTTTAACATATACTTTTTGAACCATAAAAATGAGACCCTTAGGTGTTGAATCATAAAAAGTGCCCAACATGAAAAAGGTATCTCTTTGAGTATATTTTAATTAAAAATTAAAATTAGGTCATTTGCAGCAATGTAGCTTCATGTAGGGCAATTCTTGTTGGACTGGTCCTTAGGGTAGGACAGTCACTATGTACTTAATAACTTTTAATTGGCTAAGGATATTGACTTGAAATTTGGTGGTGGTTTGTACCTACCACGGATACACCCCATATCCAAAATGGGCATTTTTGCACAATATTTTCCTATAGTTATAGGTAATGTGATTTCTCATATAATTAGAATATTTTTAAGAATAATAATTATTTTAACCCCAAATTTTGGGAAGAGGTTCATTAGGGTGGTGCAAGACCCTGGTAAATATTTCAAGTCCTTTGGATCCATGAAGGTTGGAGAATCTCAATTTCAAGTTGTAATGTTGCGTGTGTTTTGGGGTGCATTTGGTCATAAGAGGAAAAGGTGATTGAGGCCCATCAGACTTGTGGGATATCCCTTGGAGCTTGGAAATGGACTTATGATGATGGAATACACCATTAAAAGTGAGTTTAGGGTTTTTGGAACAAAACCCTAGGTATTTGATTTATTTTAGTTTTGACACCATTTTAAATTAGGAGAATAAAATTGGTAAATCAACTTAGAAAATTCTAAGTCTCTGTCATTAGGGTTATGTTGAGCTAATACACCTCTGATATTTATTTGGGAATTTTTGGGAATTTCTATCTAGTCTGTTTAGCTAAAAGTATGATTTTGCCTTTTTGGTAATTCTGTTTAAATCATAATTAATATTTCTTGGAAAATTATGAGAATTTTATATGATCATTATTTTAGTGCCACAAGGCTCTGAGAATTTTCATAGAATTTTTGGAATCATAAACGTGAAGTTTTATTGAATGCATTTCGGTAATATGTTTACTTTTCTGTTATTGGTGGTTAAATTTGTCTAGGAAATTATAATTTTCTAGAATTATTCTTTACTTGTTATTTAAAATCTCAAGAAATTTTATGGGATTTAATTACGTAGTATTTCAATTACTTCCTTTGAATTGTGACCTAAAAGCCCTATTTTTGGGAAATTCATATTTGCCACTATATGTCAATAAAAATTATGGGATTTTGTCCAGAGCCATTATTTCTCAAATGCTGTTAGAATAATTTTATTTTTCTTATTTGATAACAAAAAGTGACACTTTTTGTTCAAAATCACATTTAGCAATAATTTGAGAAAATTATAATAAATGTTGGTTATTTTATGAAAATCTATATATTTAGATCTAAGATGTCATGATAGATCTCAGGAAATAAGCTTAGGGCCCAGGGTCAAGTATTTGGAGGATTCCTATTTATACACGCATACAAGATCATATGGTCTGCATTTAACAATTTTGGAAAAAAAAATAGTGTTTCAGTAGTTGATGCTTTGGAGAGGTCACACACCTATTAACTCTGGGAGTGGATTTGATTGAGGGTAGTATAACATTACTAAGTGCCTTGAGAGAGCGAACGATGAGTTTCACCCCATCATAGTTCCTAGTACTGCTGCGAGCCCTTCACAGGGTAGACCTCAGGAGGTCCAAGGTTAACCATAAATCGCTAAGTAATCCAGAATTTAGGTAAGAGTAGTCTGATAGGATTAAAAAAAGTTATAGTGACCTCACCCATATGTGGGTTGGAGTGATATATGGCTTGTTGGTCCAACGAGCTGGTGGCTCGGGTTGTTGGTCGATATCAGGACAGGTTAGTCCTGCGAGCTGGAGGCTCAGGAGTGTATTGTTATACCTGGTTTATGCTTATATGGTGGGTCACTCAGTACTGGTTCAGTCAGCACACCGACTGAAGTACAATGACTCTGGTAGGGTGTGTAGACCTTTGGGGAGACCGGTAGGATGCATATACCGAGGTCTGGAGGACTATGTCCCCTAAGAGCACACTCAACCACAGAAGACTGGTAGTTGCCAGCAAGAGTACGTAGGGGCTCCGCTGTTGTGTTCTTAGCGTTGAGGCGTACGAGTGGTCTATGTCTAGTAGTGTGTCTGCCTGCCGAGGAGTGGAGACACCCGCTCCACTACCACCGTAAGCCACGACGATTGGTACCTGAGAGCTTGGTAACCTCCAAAAAGTGGGGATGCATAAAAAGTCTTTGCATAAAGTCATGTGTGTGAGTTACATAATAAACATTGCATTGCATATCATGACATAGTATACGCACTTGCAAATTCTCATCATATAAATTAGTATGAGCCATTTTATATGATGAGTTATAATTTCGGAAATCTTAACTTATAAGTTTGTATGAGCATTCATATAAGTTAATGTACGCTTCTGTGATGGTAAGATAGCTTCTTTACTTTACTAGTTTTACTTAGCTCCTCTTACTGTACTTTATATTGTGCTAGTTATTGCCTTTCTTGATTTTTGTTATTGCTCATACTGATATAGAACTGCTAGAAAACTATCTGCATATACCACTATCACCTGCTTGTACATTATGCTATTATTGTTCATCAGCTTTCTTCCTCCCGTGCGGTGCCTAGGAGTTGCGGGGGTGAGGCGGGGATGAAGCAGCTGAGTCTAATTTGACTGACGGTCGTTAGACCACATCAATTTTGGGGCACATGGAGACGACGCCGCAGTTCGACCAGGCGCAGTTAGAGATTGAGACACCGGGATTTGAGGAGCCGGAGCCGCGCACTACTACTACTACCCGTCGTTAAGTTGATCATATGGTTTAGCTTCCACGTTGTTAGTTGAGAGAGAGTGATATTTATGATGACTATGTACTGGGCACAAGCCCCATTTCATGTACTCTTTATTATCTTATGTGGACCTTTACTTAGTTATTTATATATCTATGTTGTGGTGCGTGGGTATGTTTTACTTCTTCTCTCATTAGCTATGTGAATGGTCGTGCTTGCCGGTAGGGTCGCCATCTTGTAGTGGAAACTAACTCGTTGTTGGTGTCATTGTAAGGCGATGGTTTTGGGTAGAAATCTCTCCTTATCCGTGCCCAATTCCTAGGGGAGATTTTACAGCGTCGTTGTATAACCCGTAATTCGTTGAGACTAAAGACGATCAAGGAGGGCCTAGAGGACCTTAACTACCCCCTGGGGCGAGTGCATCCCCCAATGGCGATATCCAGGCACCCCGGGGCAGGTGCTGTCTGTAAAAATTTGTAATAGCGGAAAACAGAAAACCAGGTGCAGGAACACTCAACCTATTCGGGTCCAAAAAACCAGATGCAAATAGAAGAATAAGAAACTTGAATCTTTACAAGGCGATGTATACATGGCAAGACATGATTCGTTGATGTACCCGATGAAAGCAAATTACAAGGCAGAGAAGACAAGCTGCGCTGACTCCAAGAGTAACCACAGACCCTGCTGCTAACCGCTACGGAGTCCGCTCAACCAAACAGATCGCCAAACCGCAACCTAGCCACGCGGACTGCTCATTATTCCAATGTTGAACTCTAACCGCCGATTTGCAAGCCGCCTAACAGCACGATTGATAGCCGCCAGATCATGCGAGCTACGGTCGAACTTAACCAAGCCGCCAGATGCAGGCAACTTATTGAACTGGAAAACTAGTTGCAGAAGAGAGACCGCCTAGTCGCAAACCGCAACCTGCTGTTAACCGCTGGTTGCTATCCACAGAGTCTGCACTGTCCCTGACCACAGTCAGAACCAAGTCTCTGGCTTTCTAGCTCTACATGCACAACCTGCACAGCAAACCGGTCAACCTCCTCAAACTGCGTGGATACAAAATCCTAACTGCAGCAACTATCCGCTAGTTCACTTACTGTTCAGTTGGATATAAATTGATGTGACAGGGGTCCTATTTATAGGTGCGGAGAGGAGTGTAATCACCGCCCTAGCTAATAAGATAATCGCCCTATCTCACAGGAAGCACCAAGTGTATCCGCTAAGCCGCGGATACACAACCAAATTGTCGCGGCTATGCGATATAGCCAACCTGCCAAGATATCACCATTAAGGTCGGACACTAAGCTATCCCGCCTTGTCGCCAATGCCCAGCCAGACTTGATCGCCATACAGGCGAACTCTGCGAATACTGCCCCAGTTTGCCCACCTGCAAACAGCTCCAGTCCGCACATGCTAGCGGATAGTACTCCAGTCCACATACCCGAGCCAGCAGCCAAAGCGCACACGGCTGACAACTGCCGAACTCGGCGGACAGAGGCATCAGTCTGTGCAGACCGCGCGACCTCCCGAGTTGAGCCATCTCGCACAACCCGGCAAACCCCGTCACCAATCCACAACTCGGACTCCACGAATTTCAACCGAGTCCGCACCTCGCCAGTCTTAGCGAGCTCCGCGGATAACAATCCTATCCGCCCGGTTACTTTCTGGGAACCAACTGCCGGCTGAACACAACCCGGCCTGGCAAGCAGCCTCCTCTACCCGCACAGACCGCGTGAACAGACCGCCCAGGCCGCCAGAGCAAAATCCAACTACATCACTATTGCTGACCTGGCTAACCTCCAGTCCTGTCCGCACAGGCCGCACGGATAGGTCGCCCATTCCACCACTTTCACTTCATGATTTTCAACACAGCCTCCAGGGGCGAGATCCATGCACCGTGGGGCGAGTGCATCCCTCAGGGGCAAGATCTAGGCACCCTGGGTTGAGTGGCGAGTCACAGCTTCATCGGGCACTCGCCAACTCCAGGATATCTCTTTAGTTCTGCTAATATCCCCACCAAACAACATGGTTTGGCTGTTGGCAGACCACTTTGGGGTGCATTTAGTAAAACTAAAGAGCGGAATTCGACTATCAGCAGACCAGACTCGAAAAACTATAAATAGACCCTTAAGGTACCTTGGAGAGGGGCAGATTTAGGCTTTCTTCTTCCTCCCAAGGCGCTTAGCTCAACATTGGATAGGGAGGGGAAGCGTTCTAAGATCTTCCGGTTGCGTGATGGGACCTCCGCGCTGCAGCCCAGGGACCATTCCTTTGTTCAACGAGACCGGTCAAGAGCTCTTGCTTGGGAGAAGTATGTGCAAATTGCCCCCTACTAGTGTCCCAAACTCCACAGAGATCGAATTCAGATTTCAACAGACGCAAGGGCCGCTAAACTCCTAAAAGTATGTCACGGTGCCAAGCCGCACCCTTTGCACTGCACAAAACTTCTCACCAAGCACAAAGCGCAATAGCGCGCTCAAGACGGCCCGACCCTTGTGACCATCATCTCGGGGCTCCCTCGACTGTCTGTCATCGCTTCACTCTAAGCCCCTACGATTCTTTGAACTTTGCAATAATGAAAGCTTGTGATATTCCAACGTCTTAGAGCAAATACATCATCAATGTCTTCTATCTTAGAAAGCTCTACTTCAACTTTTGATAAGAACGGACACCAAGTCCTTCTGTGCTTCCACGCAAGGGCGGGTGTCATGTCCTTCCATATTTTCTGTAACACCTCCCCTGTAATGACCGTATAATATGGGTCCGGCCGGGGCCCCACAACATACAGACGCCACAGCTTCAGTATTATAAGATGATATAGCTACCCAATCTCAAAACTCATAACACAACACAATAGAAACAACAAGCAAGACTAGAAGTTATCCACACCTACAAGAGTAACGAAATGACCTTATGGCCTTACAACAAAAGTGAGTCCAAACTCAAATAATACATCAGTCATAAAAGTGCATAAGCATTCCTAGTCTACCTCGGCATGCAAGCCGGTCAACATGTGCATCAAACATACAATGTCATAAAAGTAGAGCTACAGCAAAAATGTAACATTTCATGAGGCTTAGGCCTTTCTGGCCGGCGAGCTACCTCCTGCTTGCGATCCTTGCCCTGTAAAATTATTAGTAACGTGGGTCAGTAAAGACTGACCTCAAACTGTGTAACCAACATATCTCTTCCCGGCCGCCCCTAACGGACCCCGGGGAACCCTCCAACCTGCAAGTCAGCACTTTGTATGCAATATATATATATAAACAAGTAATGCACTAATAACAGGCATGGATGTCTCAAACAACATACATGTTCTCTATTGTTGAGCATATAATAAAAGGGGCCTACTTATGCAGCATGTATGCAACAACCCGGGCTTCACCCAAGGCACCCTATCGCGTATGCATCTAGCACATCATCACATCATATGAGTACTCATCATTTCCCCATTGGCATAAAGCCGCAAACAAAGGGGGTTTACCAACATTCTCCCAACGGCACACAAGCCGCCACACAGAACTCTTGCCAAGGCCCCACCCGCTCAAGGTCTTAAACCTGGGATTGCCTGCAAGCTCTGACTTCTCATGTCAGGATTCCAACAAACACACAGACCGATTCTAAGAAGCCTTGCTGGACCCCACCCGCTCATGGCCTCATATCCCGGGCTTGCCCCAAGCTTGGCATTCTCGTCAGTCTCACAGAAGGGGACTAGTCTCGCCGGGACACTCTCCACACATGACGTGCACGTCACGGGATAGCCAGCCGACCACGGAGACACAGCCATGCCTTGGCACATCACAATACAAGACAATTCCACCCTAATACCTCATTCGTACTGCAGCGTTCCCGTGCACCAAGGAAACCATCTACCACCCATGCGGAGCTAACCTTGTCCACCAAGGAAACCATCTACCGCCAATGAGGAGCTAACCTTGTCCGGTACCGGCCACACGTACTCACGCAAGATAAAGGGAAGAACATCACAAACATCACAAACATCACAAATGGCCTCTTGCCGCAACGGATCTCTACGAATCCTTAAACCTCGTATGCAACATCACCGAATCGGACTAACGGTCGCGACTACGGCTTCACCCACCATGCCTAATCCACTAACGAAGCGGATCTCTAATGCAAAAACATGCCGGGGACGGACTCAATTGACTCGGAGGTTCCTCTTGAACCTTGGCGACCCAAACCCCTCTCATTTGAGAGTTTGGTGCCCAAAAACTAGAAAATAAAAGATGCTAAAACATGCATCCTAAAACCAAAAGGACAAGTGTCGTTACCTTCTGACTCCTCTTCCTAGCCATGGAAAAATAGTCGGATGAAAACCTTCGCAACGATCTAGCCTCCACGGATCTGGACTCGGCTCGCGATTTGGAGCACCGAAGCTTCTCCAACAGCCGGATCTCTTCTTCACCTTCTTCCTTGCTCTCCCCTCTCTCTAGAACTTTAGTAAGAGAAAGCTTGGAGAAGAATGAGGGTTTCTAACCCTATTCTCGGACTTAACTCAGCAAGAGCAATCCTGGACCATCAGATCCCAAAAGAAAGGGAAGAACGGCCACGATTCGGACTGAGAATCAAAACACCTGGGCCGAACACGGCCTGTGACACGCTCGTGTCCAAGGCCATGTTCCCCAATCGACGCCGAAACCGTCGCACCCAAAACAAGATACGGAGCCTTGACACACCCGTGTCACATGTGACACGGTCGTGTCCAACCTGAACACGCCTGGGCTCCAGGCCGTGTCCAACCCCTTACACGTCCCGACTCACAACCCGAGAAGGACACAGCCTGGGACACGCCCGTATCTCAGGCCGTGTTCGAAGCCTCGACGATCGTCGAACGCCTCTTCGTCGAACTAGCAGAGAAAACGTCGAACACGATCTACATAGCGGGACACGCCCTGTGACACGCCCATGTCACAGGTCGTAAACCCCTACTCGACGATCGCCACTCGACGATCGACAATAGACGATCGACGATCGACACTCGACGGTCGTCGAACCGAGGGGACACGCCTCCTGTCACGCCCGTGATCCAGGGCGTGACCACCCAAACATTTCGTCGACCGAAATTCGTCGACCACGCGTCTTACTACGCCACCCAAGCGGGACACGCCCATGGACACGCCCGTGTCCTAGGCCGTGTTCCCTGTCTCGACACTTCGTCAAGTGCAGGACGTCGACTTCCCAGACTCTCGACGAGCCTGAGCTTGACACGGCCAGGGACACGCCCGTGTCCTAGGCCGTGTGACCCCCAACTAAGACCCAATCTTGGCCAAAAACGCTGATCGTCCCTCTTTTAAATTTTGGGGCGTTACAACTCTCTCCCCCTTAAAATAATTTCGTCCCGAAATTACAAAGCAAAAAGGGAACAAAACTTAAATGGTGCCTGAACTGAAGAGCTCTGGATACTCTTCCAACATGGTTTGTTCTCGCTCCCAAGAGAGCTCCTCACGACCGCAGTTGTCCCATCAGACTTTCACGAGTTTGACCTATTTATTCCGCAACTTCCGAATCTCTGAATCCTCTATAGCAATTGGACGGACTCGCGTCCTCAAGTCTTCCTCTATCGGCACTGATGCCGGCTCGATCACTACACTAGCCTCCACCAAGGATTTCCTCAAGACGGAGACATGGAAGACGTCGTGCAATCCACTCAGCTCCGCAGACAACGCCAACCGATAGGCTGCTTCTCCCACCCGTTCAACAACTTCAAAAGGTCCCAAAAACCTTGGACTCAACTTCTTGAGTCGGCGAATCCGTGAGACGCCTTTGAACGACTTGATCTTCAAATAGACCCAATCACCTACCGCAAACTCCAACTTCCTGTGACAAGCATTAAAGTATTTTGCTTGCCGGTCTTGCGCCACCTTCATACGCTCTTGAATGGTCCGTACCAACTCACAAGCGTCAACTACCACCTCCTTTCCCAAAATTTTGGTGTCTCCCGCCTCTGTCCAAGACATCAGTGTTCGACACCGTCTCCCATACAAAGCTTCGTATGACGCCATTTTTATACTTGCTTGATAATTGTTATTGTATGCGAAATCCACCATGAAGAGGTGATCCTCCCACTTCTTGCCGAAGTCAAGAATGCACATTCTTAGCATATCCTCCATAGTACGGTTCGTTCTTTCGGTTTGCCCGTCAATTTGAGGATGGAACGTCGTACTGAACTTTAGCTTCGTGCCCAAACTCTTCTGAACCAACCTCCAGCCCTTGGACGTGAAACGTCCGTCACGATCGCTGACTATACTTTTAGGAATCCCATGCAGTCACACAATGTTGCGAACATACAACTCCACCAGCTTCTCTACGCTGTCCTCCTTCCGATTTGGGATGAAGTGAGTCACTTTGGTTAAGCGATCCACAATCACCCATATAGCATCATTGCCCTGCTGCGATCGAGGAAAACCATGTACAAAATCCATGGAGATGTCATCAAATTTCCACTCAGGGATTGGAAGAGGCTTCAGGAACCCGCCCGGCTTCTGACACTCGGCCTTCACCAAGGTACAAGTTTGGCATTGATTCACATACAAAGCTACGTTCTGCTTCAGCCCCGGCCACCAAAAGGATTTCTTCATATCCAAGTACATCTTTGTACTACCCGAGTGAATGGAGTACTTTGTGAAGTGAGACTCAAACATCAACTCCTCACGGAGCTTGCCGAACTGCGGTACACAAATCCTTCCGTCCTTCCTCAGAATCTCATCAATCATCTCTCAGACGCTGCTCTCGCCCTTTTGAGCCTCCATCACATATGGTTGAAACTCCACATCCAAACGGGTCGCTTCCCGAATACGATCGGACAAGTCGTTCTGCATTTCAATCCAGTTCAACCGAGCCACGTTGGACTCACCTCTCGCCACACATTCCAAACCAAGGGACTCACATTCTAGCACCAACCGCTCATCATGGGCTTCTATCCAATTCCCTTGCCCAGAGTATTTTCTACTCAAGGCATCTGCCACCACATTGGCTTTGCCTGGCGTGTACTGAATCGCCACCTCATAGTCTCCAAGGAACTCGACCCACCTGCGCTGCCGCATGTTAAAGTCTTTTTGATCCAAGAGGTACTTTAGGATTTTATGATCTGTGAAGATCTCCACCCTTGCACCGTAGACATAGTGTCGCCATATTTTCAACGCGAAAATTACCGCCGCCAATTTCAAGTCATGGACGGGGTAATTCCTCTCATGGGGCTTCAGCTGTCTAGACCCAAATGCTATCACACTGTCATGTTGCACCAACACACAACCCAAACCGTATCCCGATGCGTCACTAAAGATTTGAAATCCTCCGGTACCTTTCGGTAGACTTAGGATTGGCGTCATCATCAGCCTTTCCTTCAGGGTCTCAAATGCTTGACTGCACTCCTGAGTCCACACAAACTTCTGATCCTTGCGAGTTAGTGAAGTTAGGGGCAGAGCTATCCGCGAAAATTTTTCCACGAATCTCCTATAATACCCGGCTAGTCCAAGAAAACTTCGGACTTCCGCCACGGTTCTCAAAATCGGCCAATCTCTGATGGCTTCCACCTTTGTTGGATCAACCGCCACCTCATCCCTACTAATCACGTAGCCCAAAAATGCCACCTTCTCTAACCAGAACTCGCACTTCGAGAACTTTGCATACAACTGATTCTCCCTCAACACTTGCAAGACCATTCGCAAGTGAGTCTCATGTTCCATTTCCAATTTGGAGTACACCAAGATGTCGTCAATAAAGACAACTACAAAAGAGTCCAAGTATTGTCGGAACACCCGATTCATCAAATCTATGAATACAGATGGTGCGTTCGTCAGCCCGAACGACATCACCGTAAACTCAAAGTGTCCATACCTCGTACCAAATGTAGTCTTGGGTATGTCCTCGTCCCGAATTCGCAACTGATAATAGCCTGACTTCAAGTCCAATTTTGAATACACCACCGACCCCACCAACTGGTCGAACAAGTTGTCTATCCAAGGAATCAGATACTTATTCTTGACGGTCAGTTTATTCAGCTCTTGGTAGTCTATGCACAGCCGCATACTACCGTCTTTCTTCTTTACAAACAACACCGGCACGCTCCACGACGAAGAACTGGGTCTGATATACCCTTGCTCCAACAGTTCCTGCAATTGTACTTTGAGTTCAGCCAACTCCTTTGGTGCCATCCTAAACGGAGGACGTGACACTGGCCTAGCCTTCGGCACTAACTCGATCGAGAAGTCGATCTCCCGCCGAGGAGGCGCTCCAGGAAGTTCATCCGGAAACACATCCTTGAACTCTGCCACTACGGACACTTCCTCAATAGACAACTGGGAGATGCGAACCTCCAATAACGCTACAAGCACTACACCACGCTGGTTAACCTCCCGCATCAACTGCATGACCAAAATCAGGGAATAGGTCACTCCACAAAGGCCCTCAAATTTGACTTCTGTCTGCCCTTTGCTCCTTAGGGTCACTACCTTGGATAGGCAATCAATACTGGCATGTTGTTCGATAAGCCAATCCATTCTCAATATCACATCAAATTCCGCTAATGGTAAGACCGATGCTATCAGCACAAAGTCAACACCATCTAGCTCCCAACAAATGCGCCCTTTTTTTTCCGGTGGTCATGGATGACCCATTGGGCATGCGCACCTTCAGCTCCGCGTCCGCCGAAAAAGGCTCAACTCCAATCCTCCGGATGAATCTTTCCACAAGAAAGGAGTGCGACGCTCTCGTATCAAATAATACCCTAGCGGGGTATCCGGAAACTAACATGAAGCCTAAAACATAGACATCACATGTAAAGGTCTAAAAGTATGAAGCACAAAGTTAAACTTAAACTTCCTTATACCTGTCACCACGTCGGGTTGGCGGATCGCTTCCTGCTGTCCAAGGTTGTAAGCCCTTGGTTGCACCGGTTGGAACCGAGAAGCGCTCGACTCCGCCATCTTTCCTTTTTCTGCAGCACTGGGGCCGGAGCGCACAGTCTGCTCTTGCCTTGGCTCCTGCTCCGCACCTCCTTGATTACAAAAGCGAGCAATGTGTCCCACCTTTCCGCAGTTGAAACACGTTGGTGGCCCCTTGGAGTGAGACCCTCCGGACGTCCATTTGCTTTTCTCACCGGACTTGTATGGGTGAGGCTTCTTCCTCCATCTATTCCCTTCCGACTTTCCTTCGGATTGAGAAGGCTTCCCTCCTCCTTGCTTGGGCGCAAAGCCCTTACGACGTTGGCTTCGCTCTAGATCACTTTCCAAAGTTCTGGCAGCCTCCACTAGCTCATTGAAACCAGCCCTCTTCATGGCAATGAGGGGTTGTCTTAGATTCTCCCTCAGCCGTTGATAAAAGAGGTTATCCCTCTCTACATCATCTGCCATCGTCGTTCCCGCGTAATGACCCAAACGGGTGAACTCCTGCACATACTCGTCCACCGTCTTGTCTCGCTGCATTAAGTGCAGAAACTGCCTCTGAAGGGCCAACCGTGTAGAGACGGGAATGTACCTCTTTAGAAAAGCATCCCCAAATTCTTCCATCGACGGGGTGCGTCCAGGAAATTGGCGGCCGCTATGGCTCACCCACCACAACTTGGCGTCTCATTCTAACATGAACGCCGTATACACAGATTTCTTCTCTTCTGGCGTCTCTGCCGCCCTCAAAAGCTATTGAATTCGAGCCCACCAATCCTCCGCATTAGTTGGCGTACCAACTCCCTTGAACGATGGGGGATGGAAGCTCAGAAAGTACTTCATCTGCTGGTCCCCATGCCCGACCACCACTCTTTCTGCCAAAGGCTCTACTCGCCTGACTTCTCCGCCTGGAACGGACCGTCGCCGTATCCGGGGTAGCAGTAGTTGCTACCTGAGCAACCGGGGTTGCTACCTGAGCTATCGCTGCAGCTTGGGCTGCCACTATCGCTTCTGTAAGCATGCGGCAGAAGTCGGCCGGGTTTACACCCATGCCCACCTCACCTTGAGCAGTAGCGCTGCTCGCCGAAAGCTCTTCTCTTGCTCTCGACGTACCCGCCTCGTTGCTTGAACTCTTCAAGAAAACAAGAAAACAAGGAATCAGTCTCTAATCTCAAGACTTAAACATAAGGACACTCATGGTCCCGTGTTACTCTTATGTGGATAACTTCTCTACACACTGACCTTGAATCTAATCTCGCTTTGATACCAAATTGTAACACCTCCCCTGTAATGACCGTATAATATGGGTCCGGCCGGGGCCCCACAACATACAGACGTCATAGCTTCAGTATTATAAGATGATATAGCTACCCAATCTCAAAACTCATAACACAACACAGCGGAAACAACAAGCAAGACTAGAAGTTATCCACACCTACAAGAGTAACGAAATGGCCTTATGGCCTTACAACAAAAGTGAGTCCAAACTCAAATAATACATCAGTCATAAAAGTGCATAAGCACTCCTAGTCTACCTCGGCATGCAAGCCTGTCAACATGTGCATAAAACATATAATGTCATAAAAGTAGAGCTACAACAAAAATGTAACACTTCATGAGGCTTAGGCCTTTCTGGCCGGCGAGCTAGCTCCTGCTTGCGATCCTTGCCCTGTAAAAATTATTAGTAACGTGGGTCAGCAAAGGCGGACCTCAAACTATGTAACCAACACATCTCCTCCCGGCCGCCCCTAACGGACCCCGGGGAACCCTCCAACCTGCAAGTCAGCACTTCGTATGCAATATATATATAAACAAGTAATGCACTAAGAACAAGCTTGGATGTCTCAAACAACATACATGTTCTCTATTGTTGAGCATATAATAAAAGGGGCCTACTTATGCAGCATGTATGAACAACCCGGGCTTCACCCAAGGCACCCTATCGCGTATGCATCTAGCACATCATCACATCATATGGGTACTCATCATTTCCCCATTGGCATAAAGCCGCAAACAAAGGGGGTTTACCAACATTCCCCCAACGGTACACAAGCCGCCACACGGAACTCCTGCCAAGGCCCCACCCGCTTAAGGTCTTAAACCCGGGCTTGCCTGCAAGCTCTGACTTCTCATGTCAGGATTCCAACAAACACACAGACCGATTCTAAGAAGCCTTGCTGGACCCCACCCGCTCATGACCTCATTGCCCGGGCTTGCCCCAAGCTTGACATTCTCGTCAGTCTTACAGAAGGGGACTAATCTCGACGGGACACTCTCCACACATGACGTGCACGTCACGGGATAGCCAGCCGACCACAGAGACACAGCCATGCCTTGGCACATCACAATCCAAGACAATTCCACTCTAATCCCTCATTCGTACCGCAGCGTTCCCGTGCACCAAGGAAACCATCTACCACCCATGCGGAGCTAACCTTGTCCACTAAGGAAACCATCTACCGCCAATGAGGAGCTAACCTTGTCCGGTACCGACCACATGTACTCATGCAAGATAAAGGGAAGAACATCACAAACATCTCAAACATCACAAACGGCCTCTTGCCGCAACGGATCTCTACGAATCCTTAAACCTCGTATGCAACATCACCGAGTCAGACTAACGGTCGCGACTACGGCTTTACCCACCATGCTTAATCCACTAACGAAGCGGATCTCTAGTGCAAAAACATGTCGGGGACGGACTCAATTGACCCGGAGGTTCCTCTTGAACCTTGGCGACCCAAACCCCTCTCATTTGAGAGTTTGGTGCCCAAAAACTAGAAAATAAAAGATGCTAAAACATGCATCCTAAAACCAAGAGGAGAAGTGTCATTACCTTCCGACTCCTCTTCCTAGCCATGGAAAAATAGCCTGATGAAAACCTTCGCAACGATCTAGCCTCCACGGATCTGGACTCGGCTCGCGATTTGGAGCATTGAAGCCTCTCCAACTGTCGGATCTCTTCTTCACCTTATTCCTTGCTCTCCCCTATCTCTAGAACTTTAGTAAGAGAAAGCTTGGAGAAGAATGTGGGTTTCTAACCCTATTCTCGGACTTAACTCAGCAATAGCAATCCTGGACCATCAGATCCCAAAAGAAAGGGAAGAACGACCACGATTCGAACTAAGAATCAAAACACCTGGGCCGAACACGGCTTGTGACACGCCCGTTTCCAAGGCCGTGTTCCCCAATCGACGCCGAAACCGTCGCACCCAAAACAAGACACGGGGCCTTGACACGCCCGTGTCATATTTGACACGGCCGTGTCCAACCTGAACACGCCTGGGCTCCAGGCCGTGTCCAACCCCTTACACGTACCGGCTCACAACCCGAGAAGGACACGGTCTGGGACACGCTCGTGTCTCAGGTCGTGTTCGAAGCCTCGACGATCGTCGAATGCCTCTTCGTCGAACTAGCAGAGAAAACGTCGAACACGATCGACACAGCGGGACACGCCCTGTGACACGCCCGTGTCACAGGCCGTGTACCCCTACTCGACGATCGCCACTCGACGATAGACGATCAACGATCGACGATCGACGATCGACACTCGATGATCGTCGAACCGAGGGGACACGCCCCCTATCACGCCCGTGATCCAGGGCGTGAACACCCAAACATTTCGTCGACCACGCGCCTTACTACGCCACCCGAGCGGGACACGCCCATGGACACGTCTGTGTCCTAGGCCGTGTTCCCCGTCTCGACACTTCGTCGAGCGCAGGACGTCGACTTGTCGGACTCTCGACGAGCCTGAGCTTGACACGGCCCGTGTCCTAGGCCGTGTGACCCCCAACTAAGACCCAATCTTGGCCAAAAACGTTGATCGTCCCTCTTTTAAATTTTGGGGGGTTACATTTTCTAACTAGAACGGACATGTTGGTCCCTCCTCGACATCAAGACAAGGGGCAGGATATCCATCCACATCATGTATGAGCAACTGCCATCATCGCAAATAGCCCGCGATAACCGCACTAGCTAGTGCACAACACCATACTCGCACATACATATGAGGAGAGATGTAAAAACGGCGTGCTTTCACACCAGCGCAACACACAAAGTGCAATGTTAGAGGACGTTCCTACAACGCGCCGCAAACATCACATAGCAAGAAAGGACGATGTACGAGTAGTCCACCCCAAGGTAACGCAGACAAGCTAAGAAATATTCCAGTTCGTTGCTTTGTGGTTCACGACCCGCGAAAATTTGGGGGTATTTGAAAGGGTTCCCCTGAAACTTTTGAGCCAAACCAGAAAGATTCGAACAGAGGACACGTGGGGGAAACCAACCAGAGCAGACAAGTCGCGCGCAAAAAACAGCGCTCCCCCTCCCCGAAGGCTCGAAAACACATGAGAAGAGGGCAAAGTCAAACACGCAGACGTGCAAATGCAAGCGCGCAGCTCACAAGCACACGACACTCCTCCACTGGCCGCCTCCGCCGCCCTCGGCCACCACTGCTGCCAGGCAACCTACCCGGGCTGCCCAAACCGCCCAGAGGGGGGGGGGGCTTTCGTCATTTTGCTAAAATTGATGATCGATGAGACCGAAATGGAGTGATGTCATTCATCGGCACGAATTTCGCCCTGTTGCAGTTACCAATGTATCCCTCCAGAAAACTATAAATAGGCCTCTAGACCTTCATTTGAAAACAAACAATTCCATATGCTAGAAAAAGTTCTGAAGTTTTCGGCGAGATCGTGGACTTTGGTCGATCCTCCTCTCAGGAATTCGCTCCGCTCCTCTTCTAGCGGAAAGGCTCCAGCTGGCTACAAGACGCGTTGCTCTTCCCCGCAAGAGTGCTTTCATCAAAACTCCGTGGACTTAGAGATTTTTTCTAGCCGGAACGCTTCCACCAAAGTTCCGTGCACTTAGCCAAATTTTTAGGCCGGTACGCTTCCATCGAAGCTACAAGTACTTCATTATTTTTCATCATCTTTGTACTTTACGCTTGTAATAGAGAGATGTCATGTCACCCTCTGAGAGATCGTGTCAAACTCTTGTAAACTCCAAGAAAATAGTGGATTTTGGCTCAGCACAGATTCAACCACGTCGTTTTTCACCTTTTTCGGGTTTTTCAAGTCAAAAAAGACTTTTGTCATTTGCTGCTTTTTTTACTGTTTGCGCGCCCGGTCCGCCTCCGAGCTAAGATGACCTAATTCTCTGAACCGGAAAAAAACCGGACGACCCGCAACAATTATAATGACATATTAGACATTATCAAAATATGCTTATAATAGCAAAATATAGATTACATGTTCTTTATTTGAATAACATACGTCCGTGCTCGATGCTCTCGGGCGGCATTCGGCCGCATCCAGGCGGGCTTCGCCCGCCTCTGAACGGCTTCTCCCGTGTTCGATGCTTCGTTGCGGGCTGCGTCCGCATCAAAGCGGGATGCACTCACATCAAGAGCGGCAGTGCCCGCAATATATACATTTGAGAACTCAAAATGACCGTAAAAAATATAAATCAATATTATAATTTTTATTTTATATAAAAAAAATACGTTTTGTCGTAAAAAACTCAATATTATAATCTCTCTCCCTTTACTTTCTCTCTTCTTCCCTATCTCTCTCCCTCTCTCTCCTCCCCCTCATCCCTTTCTCCTCTCCTTTCCGCTATCTCTCACCCTCTCTCTCTATCTTCTCTCTCTCCCAACTCTCTCTCCACATCTCATACTCTCTCTCATGATCCAATGGCTCTTGTTTGATCTATGGTGTGCCTCCAAATATATATTGTTTTATATAATAAGATATATATATATCTATACCATATTATAAAAAAATACTGAGGTCTGCAAATATCTTGAGTTCGAAATTAGAGGAAAAAACAATGGTCGTCTGATCACTTCCATTATATCAGCAGCCGTCTGATCAAACCAACCCCCTCTCTCTCTCCATATTTTACTAGGGCTCCTAAACCTACTACTAGGGTTCTAAACCTATGTGAAATTACGATTGTACCCCTATATAAGGCATAAAGCTTTAAAAAACCATGCAATCAGGTCTGCCAGGCCGCCAACACACGCATTTAGCCAGCCAAGCCGCAATTCGGCCTGCAAGCCCGCAAGCCTACCAGCATACCTTATTTCAAACACTAATTGCGGAAAGATCAATATATACCCGCAATTTCTAATTGAACGGGCGGTGTGGGACTAAAAAAAGCTTTGGCGACGGCAAACATACGGTGCGGGCGTATGGACAAACCTTTTTGGGGGTAAGGATGGTCTCAAAACGAAAAATGATCAACAAAAAAGTTGTAGATCTCGGCGAGACGAACAACTTTCATGTTAATCACTTTTTTATTTGAAGCCGTCTAGGCATCCTATTTGGGCCTCGAATTCGGGGGCGGCGAGAGGCTTTACTGTGGCACTCTCGCCGCCCCAGATTTCGAGGCCAAATCGGAAGTCAAGACGGCTTTAAATCAAAAAGTGATCAACATGAAAGTTGTTCGTCTCACCGAGTTCTACAACTTTCATGTCGAACACTTTTCATTTTGAGACCATCTTGATCTCCAAAAAGGCTGGGTCGGGCGGGCTGGGGCAGTCTTCGAGCGGGTGGGCGGGCGAATCCCGCCGGGGGCGGGCTTCGCCCGCCGTCGCCAGCCGGGTACTATGGTGCGTGGTCATCGGGCCGGAGGCCCGTGCCTGTCGCTCGTGTGTGTGTGTGTGTGGTGTGTGTGTATATATATATAACTAAATAAGGGGAAATATAATAAAAATATTCAAAATCATGTGTGAGCTAAAGTAATGTTGTCATTGAGCCTTTGTTCTGTTGGATAAATTGAGACCTCATGACACAGAAGTCATGAGTTCAATTCTCACCATATGTGAGTTAATTTGTTATTCGATAGACTTTATTTAATGTTGTAATTATTCATGTTTAATATTCTCAATATAATTTACGTTTGCGTTAAATTACTAACCTAAGCATCACATCAAATGCAAAAAAAACATTTTTAATAATAAAACCTTTTCCGTTTTGACAGAATTGGTGGAGAGTGAATGAAATTCATCAATTCTAGATTCCAATTCCGGGCCAAAATTAGTTATGAGAATTGAATTGAAATGAATTCTCAAAGAAATTCATTTTAACGAAAAAATCTTCCCTCAAATTTTCTTCACGGTCATGTTAGTGATGCAGAGAATATCATCTAAACGAACAACCCAGCTCAACACAGGCGTGTCAGTTCAATTGAAAACTTCGCGACCGAAGACGAAAATACTCAGTCATTCACACGACTATCTCGCTTGGTTCGAAAAAAATGAACCTTGCCAACTGGGACTGTGGGTGGTTCAGTGCAGCAAATGCACTGCACCGTAAAGTGCAGTGCATCAGACGGTTGCGCTAAGATCTCGCGCGAGTTCAGCTTTGCGCCGCGATTTGTGCATGCTTTGAGATGAGTGCGTTGAGATGTGCACGCATCTCAGCGCACTCGCATCTCAGTGCAACCGTCGGATTGCACTTTACGGTGCAGTGCATTCGTTGTTGGGATATAACGCGGAAACTATCCCCTATGCACAACCAAATATTTACAGGGTGTACAAGAACATATAAATCTGAACAAACTCTGCAAACATAAATTAATGTAACTGCAATAATAAACCATGAAGAAATGTACCGACGTCTGTTACAGAAACACCGCGGAGGAGCCGGACTCGCTCGATCCGCGGGAGAGAGAATAATCTGAACTACAATCTTCTAGCACAGCGCACGCACAAGGTTCGTCGTGAACCTTCGTCGTCGGATGACGACCAAACCACCCGCCACCACCGGAGAGATATCGTCGAGGCCAACTGCACTCATGCACGGCATCTACGCCAAGCCGCACCACCGGAGAAAACCACCATCAAGGCCACTGTACTCCCGCAAGCCTTCGTCGTCATGTCCGCATCGCCGGAGAGAAACTCCGTCAAGGCCACAGCACCACCGCAAGCCTTCGTCGCCACGCCGGCACCGCCTCATCTACTCCAAGACCAGTAGAGATCCTCTCCTCCAAAACCGGTGACTATTTCCTCCAAAGCCGGAGTATACGTCGAGAGTCCCTCACAAGAGAAATGCTTCGCCGTCATCGCACGGTGTTGCACCAACTGCAACCACCGGCGGCATCCAACAGAGGTCTCTCACCCCTTGCGGCACCAGGAGTGAGACAGCGGCGGCGGCGACGGCTCCTTTCTCCAACGCTACCAGGGGCGGCGGTTCTTCTCCCCAAACGATTACTACTTCTCCAACATGAAAGGTAAAGAATATATAAGGTGATTTTAATGATTTCATCCAAATGTACATGTCTCTAAAAAGAAATCATTTTCTTTCTCCAATTTTAGCAACTCAGGGGAGAAATCAAAATAGGATGAAAAAACCATTCCTTTTTTCTCCTTCATTTAGGGGCCAAGGTTTTGTAAAGAAACAAATCAAAAAAATCGAATTCAGATCCGAACTAAATTTGACAATCACCACCTTGATTCGGGATCTGGATCCACCATCTGCACAAAGCACTGACTGCACACGGCAACAACTGCATCAAACAACTCTGCTTGTAGCACCGCCTCAGTCTGAGGCATCAACTGACTTGCTGTGATGCCCTCATTTTAGGCCCCACTTAATTTTGTATCTAAGCTACTTTCAAGACAGTTGTCCCCGGATGAAATAAGGCTAGTGAGTATAAAATAAAACACATAATAAGACGTACCTCATAAATTGTAGACTTTCTTGAGTCTTTTCAGTCTTTCCACGATCAACTTCACTTTTCTTCCCGAACGCAACTTCATGCCAAGTACCTGAACAAAAATGGTGACGGGCTTAGTCATACATATAGGACTAAGTGATGTGAATACCTCTTTATTTACTGTACAATTCATACAAATGATTAAACATATCAGTAAACATCTTTCTATACTAATCTGTTTCTGTACCACGAATGAAACTGTATAACAATAATACATCTGTAATGTCAGTACTCATAAAACATTATGAACCATGATAGAACATTAATCTTCAGTAGCAATATACTCATATCTATATAATAAAGAAAGCTAAGTACCAGTGTCAGTGCAAGTATGTAAAGTATACCAGTATCAGTGCAAGAACTATGTGACAATGTAATCATGACAATAACATAACGATACAACCATATCAGTTTGCATGTTCCTTAGCAATGTATCAGTATGGCTGTCTAACCGTACGTTCTTATGTTATCTTTTACATTAAGTAATGTTAAGGGTAACTGTCAACATATCAGTATCAGTATCTGTATTGCAATATTTCAGTCTTTGGGCCCGACCCTTCCGGGTCATCAGTATCCAAAACCAGTACGTACAACACGCGTTTATGCCTTTCGGCTCGACTGGCTTGGTAAATCATCAGTGTTTTATATGCTCATTCATGTGCAGGTATACCCTTATCATTACTATGCATCAATGCATTTTCATTTATGTTATTTGTTAATGTACTTAGGGTTTATTTGTGTCTTCATCCCCTCAGAATCTAATCACCTGTTTGTCTTTATACAAGACCATACATATGCGAGTAATCAATATCAGTGAGGTACAAGTATTCCATGGTAACATATGCGAGAAATCATTATCAGTGATGTACAGGTATTCCATGATAAGATATGTAAGTAGCCAAGTATTTGACCTTCTAATAATAAGAATGCGTAATGAAAAAGAGAGTAATAAATCATACAATTAAACATGTAGCTCTCACCATCAGTTGTTCTTGTATTGCAACTCATGTCATTGTCGCGTTTATTTGGAGGTGCCATTCTTCGCGATGTCTGTAATATGTTACGGAGATACTAATATGTTAACATCATTTGAAAGCTACATAACTAACCATTGTTTTAATCATATTTCAAAAGTATAACCAAACGCCATTTTAGTTCATCATGCTTAATAGCCAATAATCCAAATGCATAAGCAATATTTTTCATAACAGTTCCCGGGCAGAAAAACACACAGCAAAGCCCCAATAAACAAGAATAATCATCAGATTTAACTCACTTGACTGACTACTATTCATAATCCGCAAACTTATGAAGTAAAAGACTCCCATCCAAGCATACACAGTTCGGCCGAAACCTCAATCATAACCATGAAAAACAGTTATAATTGGAAGGAAGAGTAGCAGCCAAGAAAGAAAACCCAGCTCTTTATCCTAAACATGTAATAAAGATCCAATATACTCATAGCAGTTTTCTGCTTGGCAAGCAGCATCAAGGCAAAAAGGCCAAGCAAATATCAATCCAGCTCAAACAACCGGCCAATCTCCCAAAACAGTTACACAATTAGGTTATGAAATCAACAGGTAATTCAAAGTGAAAATAACTAACAGATACCACTTAAACCGACCATCAGAACTACCAAATTTCACCAAAACGAAAAACAAATCCTAACATAACTCAATCCCTCATCCAGTCCAAAGAAGGAAGAAACTTAGAGACTTAAAAAGAAAACATGCTTACAGTGAAGTTAGAGAGAAATTTGGGCATCGATTCAAGTGCGAAGATCCAGCCCGACTGCTACATCTCAAGCACAAACAACACAAGCCCCACCAAGTTCCGGCCAACCGAAACCTTGCTGATCTCTGCTCCCAACAATCATTCAGGAATCCCGTGAAATTCGTGAAGTTAAGAGAGGGAGATGAGGAGAAGAGAGGAGAAAGAACGGCTCCGGTTCCGGGAGCCCTAATTGCGGTTTGTGGGGGAGAATGAAAGAAGCTCGGCAGGAGATAAGGTAAGGAAGAGATGGCTTCTCATTTATTTCCACCGCCTCTGCATTACCACCGCCTCTTATAATAAGATTTAAACACTTAATAAATCAACCCAAAGCCATTAGTAACATTATAACCGACTCACTAATCCCGTACAACCACTTCCCAAGTGTTAATGAATATAACACATTACATTCCCATCACTAAATGTTCAAGCATAGAAAAGTAGCAAAAATCAACATTCCTTCAAGACGACTCATGAAGTGCCGCAAAATATCGCAAATTCTCAAAGCGACGCCGAGTCGACACTGATTATTTCATTTTCATTATAGGTGATATTTATAGGGGATATTTATTATGGAATTTTATTATCCGTTTGGGCATTTCACGTTTTGGATCGTTACACTTGCTGCAGTCGACTCATCTCTGCTCTGGCTCAACACGTGAACGTCGTCGCATCGTGATCATAAAAACTGACTCGCATAACCCGAGTCCCAGAAGGACGATCCTCTGCACCACCACGACAATCCACCTTATCGGCCTCAGAAATCATGGGCACACCACCACACGTCATGATCCCCATCAGCCGGTACAAACTACGCACTACACAGCTCTCCTGAGCATGGTACATCCTCACCCCACTATCAGGACTCTACCTCGGGCCACCCAACTGTAGCCACCTGAATCCAATCCGCTCAGTGTATAAAACATTTAGCTGTCAGAGTCGCACGGACTCTCAGTGATGGTGAGGACCTCATCACTCTGCACCCTGACCCAGCTGTCACCTTGTCCACACCCTGGTCTCGAGACCCTTTTGCACGCTGCGAACTCGATTTCCTATGTGACTGCACTGTCTGTACTGGTAAAATACCATACCCTCCTTTGGCCCGGATCGAGATCATGCTCCACTCAATTTCTTGCCAAACTGCCTCACCTTACCCATCCACTGTTGCCAAGATGTGACCGCCCTCAGGAGTAGGGCCCACTAACATCTGTCTGGATAGCACTGCGATCGTGACCTCCACCAGCTCTATCGTATCCTTCTCATACAAGAGCATCGTCACTAAGGTCGGGTAAAAAAGTGAGCGAGGTAAGAAGTGAAACAGGTTTTCACGTCTTGCTCCGTCTCTGCACTAGCTGCCTCTAACTGTCACAAAAACCGTCTGAACACACATCGTGTTCCCACAGATAATCTTCTCCCTGTAATATATCTGCGGTTATCATGACCTTCACATGCAGTACCACCTGTCATAGGTCAAATTCGCCACTGTCGCACTTCTTCAAATAAACAGTGCCCAGATTCACGTTCTTCCCTGTCATGGTTGTCCTACGGCACAACCAGGAGACCTGATTAATTCAGAGGTCAGATTTGAAAAGATGGGGAGCAGACCTAATCGTCACCCACCACAGTCAAACCGTTCCTCGAATGTCCAATCAGTCCCCTGCGAACCTGGTTCTGATACCACATGTTGGGTTATAACGCGAGAATTATCCCTAGGCACAACCAAATATTTACAGGGTGTACAAGATCATATAAATCTGAACAAACTCTGCTAACATAAATTAATGTAACTGCAATAATAAAGCATGAAGAAATGTACCGACGTCCGTTACAGAAAACACCGCGCAGGAGCCGGACTCGCTCGATCCGCGGGAGAGAGAATAATCTGGACTGCAATCCGCTAGCACGACGGACGCACAAGGTTTGTCGAGAACCTTCGTCGTCGGATGACGACCAAACCACCCCCCACCATCGGAGAGACACCGTCGAGGCCAACTGCACTCACGCATGCCATCGACGCCAAACCGCACCACCGGAGAAAAACACCATCAAGCCCACTGCACTCCCGCAAGCCTTCGCTGTCATGTCCGCATCGCCGGAGAGAAACTCCGTCAAGGCCACAGCACCACCGCAAGGCTTCGCCGCCACGCCCGCACCGCCTCATCTACTCCAAGATCGGCAGAGATCCTCTTCTCCAAGACCGGTGGTTATTTCCTCCAAAGCCGGTGGATACGTCGAGAGTCCCTCACAAGAGAAATGCTTCGCCGCCATCACACGGTGTTGCACCAACTGCAACCACCGGCGGCATCCAACAGGGGTATCCCACCCCTTGCGGCACCAAGAGTGAGACAGCGGCGGCGGCAGCTCCTCTCTCCAACGCTGCCAGGGGCGGCGGTTCTTCTCCCCAAACGGTTACTACTTCTCCAACATGAAATGTAAAAAATATATAAGGTGGTTTTAATGGTTTCATCCAAATGTACATGCCTCTAAAAGGAAATCATTTTCTTTCTCTAATTTTAGCAACTCAGGTGAGAAATCAAAACATGATAAAAAATCATTCCTTTTTTTTCTTCTTCATTTAGGGGCCAAGGTTTGGAAAGAAACAATTCAAAAGAATCGGATCCAGATCCGAACCAAATTCGCCATTCGCTGCACTGCACCACCCCTGGACCCCTTTCCAACTCAACTAGCTTATTTGGCAGAGTGGTTCATCAATCAAAGAGGATATTATTCTCCTTTCTTTCCATACCGGGGGGATACATTTGCAGCAAACACCTCACATTAAATAGTATATTATCCCTAACTAAATTGTAAAAAAGAAATCTATTAAATATTAATATTAAGATCATTTATTCGGAGGAGTTAAGAGAAGAAGGGTTTCCAATGTAATTGTGCAGTTTTTATTTATAGATTTATAAAATTTCAAAACCGAGCAGTTTTCTCGACAGTCTATTTACTATTTCCCCCTCATTAAAACGTATATTAAGAATTCAATCCTCAGAGGGGGTAAAACGTATATAATTATATTAAGAAATCAGCCGTTCACTAATTTCCTTAAATATTAATATTTTAAGCAAATCCTTGAGTAATTAATGTCATTAACACACGCCATAAATAAAGGTGAAGGCACAAGCGATGCAGAAGACTTCGGAATAAGGCGTTTTAAGAAACAAATATTCTCTATATACATAATAAATAAATAAAATTATTCCGCTCCGGCTATTTTAGAAATTAATTTTTTCCGAGATATTTTTTTTCGTTTTTAAAAATTCTTTCTTTATACACACCGAATTTCATTTTTAATCTAAAATTTTTAAATTGACATTTTGCATTCACTAATTATAGTTTTTTTTATACTTATCACTTTAAGATTAAAATTTTACAGGTATTTAGATCGAGGCATTACCCAAAATATTCATTTGATACCTTATAAATAGACAAAATATACTAAAAAAACTGTAATTATGAGATATAAGGTATTAATTTTAAAAATTAAGAATGAAAAGTGCCAAAATTATTTTAAGGTAAAAAGTGCCAAATATATATAATAAAAAAATAAAAAAATAGTTAATCTGGCGCGAGCACTCTCTCTCTATCTCTAGTGGCTTGTTATGTAGTTCTCTACTACTAACACCACGCCTACAAGCTCTTCATTTTTGTGGGTGACTTTTGGTGGAAGAATGCTTGTCACCTACTCCTCTTAGTTCCCACTCCCTCTCACTCACCTCTTTGAGTGAAGAAGAAGAAGAAAGAAGCAATTGTGAAGTGGAGATAGAGAGAGAGAGAGAGAGCTGAATCTCTCCGCTCTGTCTCTCTCTGTCGCTGCTGCTCTGCTGCAATGGAGAAGCACATCTGCAAGCTCTGCAGCCGAAGGTTTGTCAATGGCCGCGCGCTCGGAGGCCACATGCGCTCGCATGCCGTGGCCACCCGACCTGCCGCCGCTTCAATGAAATCCCTCCTCGTCGCCGACTACTCGTCGTCGTCAACCTCGTCGAGAGAAGCAGAGGAAGGGAAGGGCCTCTGCTACGGGCTTCGGGAGAATCCGAGGAAGAGCTTCCGCATGGTGGATCCGGAGTTCTCATTCGCCATGGCCGCCGCAAGTTCATCTGTCGTACAAGATCGGGAGAGTGAGACGGAATCGTCTCCTCAAGCTACGGCCGCCGCTTTCTCTTACAAGCGCCGGCGCAGTGAGCGGCCCCGCCGCTCCGCTTCGGAGCTCCTGGAAGCAGAGCTTTTGAACTCGTTCTCCGGTAATACATCCCCGGAAGTCGACTTGGCCATCACCTTCATGTTGCTGTCTCGTGATGTTTGGAACAGATTCGAGGAGGAAGATGAAGAAGAAGAAGAGTACGAAGCAGGGGAGGAAACAGAGCCCGAAATAATAGCGGCTATTAAACCGCAGCCGTCCCCTTCAAAGGGGCGAAGCAGGTTCCAGTGCGGCACTTGCAAGAAAATTTTCCGGTCATATCAAGCTCTCGGCGGCCACCGCGCGAGCCACAAGAAATCACGGAGCTGCTTCCGCCGGGCAACGAATCCGGGATCAAGGAAATAGTCTCGCCGGAGACAAATGCTGACTGTAAAAGCTCTGTTCACATTTGCCCAATCTGCTTCAGAGAGTTCGCCTGCGGCCAAGCTCTCGGTGGTCATAAAAGATCCCACCAGCTCTCATCCTCGACGACGACGACGAATATCAACCTCACCTCCCCGCCGCCAACTGCTAAGCTCCGGGAGTGCTTATTCGATCTCAATCTCCCAGCACCATTAGACGATGATGCAGAGCTCTCCACCGTCTCCGAAGCAGAGTTCGTGAACTCCCATCCCCTTTAAACTGAAGAAACCATTTTCCGTCCATCTCTCTCAAGGTAAGGATCTCAGAAAGCCACTCTGAATCGCAATCAAGTTCATATGCAAAATTAACCTGGTTATTTCAGTGTGAATCAAAAGCTTCTTTCCTCATTACTCTGCTCCTTTTTTTTAATCGTGAATCGTTTTTTTGGAGTTCTTAAGTTGCAATCGCCAACTGTTACATCTGAACAGCAGTTGATTGCATTAAATCTTAATAGCAAATATTCGTTGTATTCAGCCATAGTCATGAGTCTTTTCTTATTTATCTCCTGCTGCTTCTCTCTCTAGGAGAGAAAAAATTGGTACTTTTAACACTTCTGCGGGCGGGAGTAATTACAGCCGCCGTCTGATCGTGATTTCAGGATCTACGCCGTTGAAATCGCGGCTGTATTTGCCAATTAAAATTTTCTCTCTCTAGAGGGTTTTTCTGGTGCTTCTGTAAAGCTCTCCTGTCACCAGTAGTACTTGTTTTCTTCCTCCTTCCCCGTCTTCTTCGCTTCTCTTTCCCTATGACCTCTGTTTGGAGGCTAGCAAATCCGATATTACTTGCGGCGCTAATTTCGCTGTCCGGCAGCTTAATTACCGTGAGATTAGCAGGAAGCGGTTATTGATCATGGCCGTCCGTTGGCAGGTTGTGGTCCCTTCTCATCAAGGTACGTCTGATCTATAATGGACGCTTATGATTAGTCTATCCTATCCTATCTCCAGCTTTGGTGTCGCAGGAAGAAAAAAACATTGGAGTCCTTTATTTTGATTTTTTTAAAAAGTTTTAATTTTTTTGGCTAAATTGAGGGTGGCGTGGAGAACATGCCCAGAAAGCGCGGATTCAACGGATTGGTCTATTTCTTTTTTAGTGGGACAAGATTAGAACAGAAAAAATCGAAAAGCAGAATCCGTCGGATCAAAAAGCAGTTGATCTTGTCTGTGAAATGGATCTCTCCATTTCGTCATCCTGGACTGGATTCACCGGCTTAGACCGGTTTTGGGGCCGGACCGTTCTGTTGCCCTAGAGAAAGCGCGGATGCAGCCGCGGATTCACAAAAAGTTGATTTTAGTCTGTTTGGTATGGCCGGGGTGGTGAATGATATTGAGTAACATTAAGTACTTTTAAAATTTAGAAATTTTATGATAAGGAAAAGTAAATTGAAAAACTGAATATGTAAATTTGTGATTTTTTGGATATTTTTATAACAATAATTAGCATACTATCTTGCATAATTATTTCTATGTCAATTGTTGTTGAAGCTTTTGTACAACAACTGGCATGTTAGTAGGAGGCATTTAATATGGAGCTACAAATCTATCATCAAGAGTAGATAGCTACTTGCGACCGCATTCTGCTCTTCGAAATTTAGGGTCTGTTTGAGACAGCGGCGGAGCTATTGTGTGATTAGCAATGTAAAGGGGGTTTGTTGACTGAGGTAGTGAGGTGGGGAGGTGGGGTTGGAGACAGAACCTCACCAACGATTTTGCGAAGGGATCCGGGAGCAAACGCTGCCGCCAACGTGCCGTGCATGTTTGATTTTCAGCCTTGTGGCGTTGGCTACTCCCGCACTGAAGCCCCGACACTGACCCAAACAGACCCTTATTCTAGCGACTCCGCATCCTATAATGTTTATTCAAGGATTGCTAGTTGTACAATTTTAAAAATATAACTCATTTTGAAAAGGCGTTTATATTGGCAGCTCTTATATGGCTATTGACAGCCCAAAAAATGACTATTGGTAGCCCGATAGATATTGACAGCCCAAAAATTAAGATTTTAAAAGACATTTTTAGAAAAAAGTGTTCAACATGAAAGTTGTAGATCTCGACGAGATCTATAACTTTTATGTTGAACACTTTTTTCTAAAAATATCATGTAGTAGGCCTATTTTTAAAAGACGCGGAATTCGGGCGGAACTCGCATAATTCCGCCTGGATTCCGCGCCTTTTTAAAATAAGCATGTTCAACATATAGTAGACTTTTTTTCAAAAGTCATGTGTTTCGCATTTTGGGCTGCTATTAGCGATCATATTATGATTATTTTTTATTATTTTACCGGGCTGCCAATAATCAAAATTGAATTGCCAATATAAATACCCTTTTAAAATAACTTAAGAGTTAGAGCCTTAGAGGCCTTTTTTTAAGCAAAATTAATACGTAAAACTTATAAAATATTATGCTAAACGTCTCTTGAAATGTATCAAAAAAAATGTAAATTATACAATAGTGCGGCTGTTGGAGGGTAAATTTGTCAATGGAGAACAAAAGTACCATCCAAACTAACAACAGGACCGCGCAAAATATATACAAGTGGGTGGAGATGGTTTGAAAATGAAGTTCCTGATTCCGTGATGTGATGTAATTGTGTCCACTTTTACCCCCCTCTTACTTAGAAAAATGATTTAGATGCGCGTATTTTAATTCGTGTGCTGAGTAAATCGAGTCACATGATCTATGATTTTAACGGCTGAGATCATTTTCTAAAAGTTATGTTCGTATTTTCTAATACGGTCGTATTTGAAAAATGATCATCCATTGTTCAAATAATGATCGTGCAGCTGTATTTTCTCCTGCATATACGTTAAACACACCAAATTTTTTCTCCTCTTGCTTAAACAAAAAAAGATTTTGTTATTACTATAGTATTTTGGTTATCCTCAAACAAATGTGCTATCCACACTCAAATTATCGCTCGTTGGTGCATCGCCTTCATCTTCAAGCTGTTATTGATTTCGGCTTTGCTTTCGGGCTTTGCCTTTGCTTGCTCTCTGAGCATGTTGGTGTGATCCTGATGAACTTAATTTCTCTCGGAATCGATTAACTCTACGCGGCATCCATCTACCGAACCATTTATATATTCAAAAAGGTAATCAAAACTCGTAATTTTCTCAATAATAGAATGTAAAGTTCTTTTGAAGAATCATTCAAGAATACACTCTTCCATTGCTCCATGTTTTAATCTTCATCATAAGCCCTCGCCCTCTTCTCTCACCCTCTTCTCTTGAGTTTTCGCACTGAAAAAAGTGTTGCGCACTTGAATTTGTTTTGCTGATGGTCGACTAATGATCATGTTCATGGTAGCTACAATTCGCGGTTAATTAGATGAACGGCGGATGAGGTTGAAATAGAGGGATTGCGTGAAAGCTAGCTGCAAGATCAATTTACAAGAAAGAAAAAGACCATTGTTAAAAGCAAAAGTGCAAATAGGGGAAAAATAACATGAAAAAAATGTAGTGTTAATAGTCCATCTTTGTAGTGCAGATAACAATGACCTAAAACAATGTATTGCCTTGTTTTATTAGGACATTACATATTGGACTGTGAGTCGGGCCTGCCCGTTGTTTCGGGCTAAGAGCAGTGCTCATGTATATTGCTTTTGCTTCTCCAACCTTGAGGGGCTTTGTGGTCGAGGGATTGAGGGGCATCATATTTGTGCTCATGTCATCCTGCCAAATAGAGCTCTGATTCATATTTATTTATTAACCATACAATTAGTAGTTCACCGTTTCCCGTATTCGGATCCTCTGGAGTTCATGAGGAACTTCACGCATCCAACGTGCGAGAATTCCTGAACTCCATCAATCCTATGACTAAAAAAAATAAGACACTAAAAGACAAAAAAACGTATAAGTAAAAATAATTTTAAATCTAAAAAATACAGGGGTTCTCGGGCGTTGGAATGATGAAATCCAACGCGCGAGAATCCCCAAACTCCGCCCTGAAGTTGTCCGTACAAACTCAAGGGGATCCAAATTCCTGTTTCCCTGGTGCTCTTATGTTATAGGATGCTTGTCATTTATCACATCCCCAAAAAAAATTCATTTCAAAATACAAGACATGTTAAAAATTGAGAGGGTAATTGTGAGAAAGAAATTAAAAGAGAAGGTTGGCATAAACCCCACACACATGTATCCACGACAGTGACGGATCTAGGAATTCTAATAAGTGGAGGCAGGGCAGGTTGACATCAAATTCCTTTACAACAACAAACAATATTCAAGCCTTTATCCCATTATGTGGGGTCGGCTATATGGATCCTTTGTCGCCATTGTGCCCTATCTTTTGTCAAAATCTCACTAATGCCTAAGTACATCATGTCTTTCCTTGTAGTTTTATTCCAAGTCTTTATTGGTCTACCCCTCCCTCGTTTAACATGCCTAGTGACATGAGTCAATTTATCCCTTCCTTTAAGAAATTTTTTTTGAATGACTTCATCTTATCAGAGTCATTTATCACTCATCCAACCACTGTTTTGACTTATAAGTAGTCAAAATTCATTGTCTCGACGAGAGCAGTCCAAATCCACTAATTATTTTACAAAATTCTTGGGGGGGGGGGGGGCTAGATCCGCTCCTGATCCACGACAAAAGGTCAGTTTGGAAAGGTGGTGGCGGTCATGAACGCGGTGGTTATTGTTAGGATTGTGTGACCGTCTAATTTGGAGCGGACTACTCGTTGCCACTAGCATGGATATTTATAGGCAAACCCTAAATAACCGACTACGGGTTGTTGGACTTCTATCGGATCCTAACCGCAATCCATTAAGCACCTGTCACGCATATTTCAATATACCTCAACAATCTCCTCCTATATTGTAAATAGGTGTTAGCACATTACAAGTTACTTAAACAAAGAGTTAATAACGACCAAAAGAGTGAGTTTTCAAAAAACAAAAATATGAATTTTAGAATACAGAATATCTAAACTCAAACACATAGTCCCAAATATAATAGTAGGAAATCTGAAAGAAGAACTCAAACTGAAAAAGTGATCTATGCAAACAAAATATCATCTGCATCCGGGTCGAAATCAACTTTCTCTCCTCCAATCTTCATTTGATCTGCAAATAAACAACATAAGAATGTCATGAGACAAATCTCTATGAATTCTAACATTTTCTAATCAAGATTAAAGTTATTAGTTCTAGTAGTAAAAGAATGTAATACTTTAAGCAGAAAGAAAGAATCATATATCATCATCTCTATCTAATTTACATAAAATTAGAAAATTGATTTCATAGAATCAAACCATGTTCTATTTATTATTAAGAATATCATTCTTCATTTCACGATTGTGTTATATCATAAAGTTTGAAATGATACAACAAACTGTGACCATTATATCATCAAGTTTGGAATGATATAATTAATACTCATAACATCAGGACTCATATCAGCAACTTCAGTATTCCCTTTTGGAATGATACCCAATTCAGCTTTTGAATAAAATAATTGCGTAAGTCATCAATTTTGGAATGACTGATAACTAATCATCTCTAGCTTTCATCAGATAGCATCTGAATTACTTCAGTGTATTCAATTCTAGATGCTTGAATGTAAGCAGACTACGGTTCTAAAATTTAAAACATAAGCAAGGTATTAAGTCCTCCTAAATAAACTTTAATCTCATCTTCCCCGATATTTTAGTTGTTAGAACTTTACATAAGCCCTTGGTAAGGACATCTGCTACATTATCTTTTGATCTCACGTGCAAAAGAGAGATTATCCCCTGACTGGTGAGATAGGTCAACCAGGCCTGTTTCATCCTTAGTTGACTTCGCTTTTCATTGAACAACGTATTTGTAGCAATGGTCTTTGTGACTTGATTATCACAATATAACGAAATAGAGTGCATTTTCAGACTCGTCATTGGAATGTCCATTATCATATCTCTTATTCACTCTGCTTCTTCTTCAGCTGAAGCGAGAGCATAGAGTTCCGATTCGATAGAGGATAGTGCAATGCATGTCTACATCTTTGACTTCCAAGCTACTACTGCTCCACCTAGGGTAAACATAAAACCACTAGTGGATCTACTATCAATAATTTCCAAGCACCAGGAGTCATTAGAATACCCCTTAAGCATATGAGAATGCCCACTATAACATAAGGCATACTTCTCAGTATATTTTAAATATCTCATTAGCCTGTCCAAGACATCCTAGTGGTCCTTCCCAGGGTTACTTGTGAATCTACTCAACATGTCGACTGTAAAGGCTATGTCAGGTCTAGTGTAGGTTGTAGCATACATGAGACTTCCTATGAGTTTGGAATAATCCAACTGTCTAATAGGTGAACCTTCATTCAGTTTTAATTTATTATTGTAGTCGTATGGAGTCTCAGCCTTTTTGCTACTAACATAACCCCACTTTTCTTATAGATTTCTAACGTAGTGACTCTGAATTAGGGTAATACCCTTTTCAGTGAAGTTCACTTAAATACCTATGATGGTCTTCACCACTCCCAAGTCTATCATGCTAAATTTAGTCGTCAAGGCAACTTTAACGACTTCCACCTCAGACTGATCAGTGCCCAAAATTAGCATGTTGTCAACGTACAAGTATATAATTGTGACTTTATCTCAACTTGTTCTTACGTACAGACATTTATCTGATAGACTGGACTTGAATCCCAAGTCTTAACACAAGTGTCAAATTTCTCGTGCCACAATTTTGGTGATTGCTTCAATCTGTATAGTGACTTAATCAACTTACAGACCTTGTTTTCTAGACCTTCTACGACAAACCCTTCAGGTTGGTGAATATAGATCTCCCCAGTCAGATCTCTATTAAGAAATGCAGTCTTAACATTCATATGATGAACAACAAAATATTCAATAGATGTTAACGCGAGAAGTATCCTAATTATTGCAATGTGACAAACATGTGAGTATATATCAAAGTAGTCTATACCACCCACTTGAGTGTAGCCCTTGGCAACAAGACATATTTTGTAATTAGCGGTACTCCCATCGGGATAAAGCTTCTTCTTCAGAACCCACTTACTTTCAATGGTTCTAGCCCCTTTGGGCAAGTCGACCAAAGTTCAAGTGTGGTTTTGCAGGAGAGAGTTCATCTCATCATCTATGACTTCTTTCCATAACAGAGAATCCCTAGATCGCATCACCTTTTTATAGGTCGATGGATCAGCTTCAACTAGGTAAGTCACGAAGACTGTATCGAAGCTTTTAGGCACTCGTTCTCTATTAGATAATCTTTTAGATGGTAAACCACTAGTGTCTATAGGCTCAGTGTCAGAGTTTCTTATTTTTGGCTCAACAATGGGCACTAACGTAGCTGGCAGACCTGGAAGTGTTAGGTTTTTATTTTTAAGAAATTTATCCTCAAAGAAAACTGCATCTCTAGATTCTATTACAGTATTAGTTGAGAGATCTAGAAATCAGTCTGCAACACTATCCTCTACACATCCGATATAGACACAAATGTTCGTCCTAGGTCCAACCTTTGTTCTTCTAGAGTCTGGTATCCTAATATAAGCGATACAGCCCCAGGTCTTAAGATTGTCAAATCTAGGAGGTCTCTTAAACCAAATCTCATAGGGTGTTTTAGTCAACTTTGCTTGTGGTACTTTATTAAGAATACGATTTGACATGAGGATGGCTTCACCCCAGTAGGGGTAGGCATGCCAGCAGTCAATAATATAGAGTTCAACATTTCTGTTAAAATCTTATTTTTCCGCTCAGCGATACCGTTGGATTGTGGTGAATACGGTGCAGTCGTTTCAGGAATTATGTCATTGCTGGCAAGAAAATCTTTGAACTCCCCTGATACGTATTCGCCTTCTCTATCACTCCTTAGCCTTTTAATTTTCATGACTAGTTGATTTTCAACCCTATTTTTGAAAATACGAAATTTTTCAAAAGCTTCATCTTTGGATTTAAGTAGGTAAATATGACTGAATCTAGAGCAGTCGTCGATAAAGTTATCAGATACTTCCGACCTCCTCGGGTGATAAAACTTTTGTAGTCACAAATATCAGAATGTATTAACTCTATCACTGTGTGCTCCTAGAAACCTGACCAAAATGTGTTCTAGTTATCTTAGTTTGAGCATAAATCTCACATTTGTCAAACTTAATGGTCGTGTCTAAGGGAATGTTGTGAGTTCTAGCTAGTAGAAGTAGTTTCCTATAGTTCACATGTCCTAGTGTTGCATATTGTTGAAGTATTAGATCGGGCGGCTTAGCGGTCTGATCCAGCGGTTTGTTGACCGAGCGGTCTGGCGGTCTCACTCTGAAGCCTGGAGACCGGGCGGTCTATCGGTCTTCCATTGCGGCCTGTTCTATCCTGCTGGAGTTGCCGAGCGGTTAACCCATCTGTCTAACCGTGCGGCCTATGCGGTCACCTTTATTCTAGCCGCTCAGTACTGTAAATGTTTAGTCCCACATTGTTTGTATACTCTCTTTCTTATCTCCTCCATTCTATATAAGAGAGGTCATACCTTTGTAAATGATATCTTTTTTTGGATAATAAAATTTCAATTATTCAAAAGTTTATCCGCTTGTTCTCTCTTTTTCGCTACTTTCTAACATGGTATCAGAGCACACGGTCATTTCCTCCTGATTCTGTGTGCTCTCTGTTGTTCGCGGCTTGTTTTCCGCTTTCTGCGGCCTGTCTCGCGACTTGCCTTCTCTTCTGTCCGCTACCCTGTTCGCGCGGCTTGTTTCTGTCCGCTGCCCTGTTCGTGCGGCTTGCTTCTTCTTGGTTCTCTTCTCCTACTGATCTTTGTCGCAGCGACCTGTTTCCTTGTCGCCGCGCTCCTTGTTCTTTCTTGCCTCTCCGACTTCCTAGTCGTTACGGCATGTTTCTGTCCGCGTGTCTTGTCTCTATACTCGCGGTTTGCTGCTGTGATCTGCCTGACCGTGCGGGTTGTTCCTTTCTCACCCACATCTTGGTCGCGGTCACCTGCTCTTCTCCTCTCTGCTGTGATCTGCCTGACCGTGCGGGTTGTTCCTTTCTCACCCGCATCTTGGTCGCGGTCACCTGCTCTTCTCCTCTCTTCTGTTCGCTCGGCCTTTTCAGTCTGCGCGACCTCTTCCCTGCTGTGCCTTTGACCTCCTTCTAGCCGCTACTGTTCGCGCGGCTTCTTCTGTTTTCTAACCGCTACTGTTCGCGCGGCTTCTTCTGCTTGCCGGGTTCTATGACTACCTCCGGTCTCACCACTACTCCTGCAGCTCCTTCTCCTCCTCCTCCTTCGGGCAACCTTGGCACCCTTTCCAAGCTTGTTGGCTCCAACTATCCCGATTGGAGCGTTTCTTTCACCTTTCTCCTTCGTTCTCAACACAAGCGTCATCACCTCACCGATGACCCTCCTCCTCGCACCTCTCCTGAGTTTGATGACTGGGATGCGAGTGATGCTCTTGTCCGCACCTAGCTGGCCAACAGCCTTTCTGATGAGTGCCTTCCCGTCATTCGCCATGATGAGACGGTCAAGGCCGCCTGGCTTCACCTCGCTGCTCTCTATTCTAAGGGGGGCCAGACGTCCCGCATTTAGACTCTCTATGCGGACCTCTTCGCCCGCCCTTCCATGTCACCGGCTGCGGCTTATCAGCAGGTTCAGGCTCTTGGTGCTGAAATCCTCCAGAATCGCCCCTTCTCCACGGACTTGGCCGACCAGCACAAACACTTTCAGGAACTCCTGGTTGTTTGTTATCTTCTTCGTCTTCCCGACTCTTATGATATGATCCGCCAGCAGATCTTGGGTGAGGCGGAATCTCCCACTTTGGATGCCACTGCGGCTCGCATTGCCGTTGTTACTTCGCTACTCCAGCGGCCTCTGTTGGCCTCCCCCCCCTTCCCAGGACTCCTTTGCTCACCAAGCTCAGAGGGGGGGCCCTAGTAGCCGCGGTTCCTCTGGCGGACGGGGTTCATCCCGGTTCCTTTGCTCTCACTGTGGTCGTACTGGCCATACTGTTGACCGCTGCTGGTAGAAACATCCTCATCTTCGCCCTTCCGGTGATGCTCCTTCTTCGGCCTCCGCCTCTTCTCGGTCGTCTGCCTCTGTGGCCACGACGCCAGGTAGTGCCCACGTCGTTACCCAAGGTAAATGGTTGATTGACTCCGGTGCCACAAATCATATGACGGGCAACCCTCATTGCTTCTCCCGTCTTGAGACCCATGACCGCTTACCCCCGGTTCGTGTGGCGGATGGTTCCCCGTCCCCGGTTCATGGGACGGGCATGGTTCAACTCACCCCATCGCTTTGCTTGGAGGATACCCTCTATGTCCCGAAGTTCCCGTGCAATTTGTTATCAGTTACTACTTTATGCCGGTAACTTCAGTGCTCCGTCTTATTCACTCCCACTACTTGTTCTTTTCAGGACCCGAGGACCCAGCGGACGATTGCTACTGGGACTGAGAGCGGCGGCCTCTACTTCCTCGACGATGTTTCCGCTCTATCTGCCTACTCCTCCTCCACCGATCTCCTTCAGTGGCATCTTCGTCTTGGACATCCTCCTCCTCTGCTTATTCGCCAGCTTCTGCCCCACTTACCTCCTACCAGTTCTCCGCTCAACTGTGATGCGTGTCAGCTTGGCAAACATCATCGCTCCTCCTTCCCACCGAAGCAAGGCCATGGCTCCTCTCGCATATTTGATCTTATTCATTCTGATGTATGGGGTCCTGCTCCTACCCTCACAGTTGGTCGGGGCAGTTCCTATTTTGTCACTTTTATCGATGATTTTACTCGATGTACCTGGGTGTATCTGTTAAAAGATCGCTCTGAACTATTTTCTGTTTGGCAATCATTTTACTTTATGATTAAGACTCAATTTGCTATTTCTATTAAAGTCTTACGTTCTGATAATGCCAAGGAGTATCTGACTCATGAGTTCTCCGCGTTCTTTCACCAACATGGCCTCCTTCATCAAACGACTTGTGTTTACACCTCCTAGCAGAATGGGGTGGCAGAGCGTAAAAACTGTCACCTGCTTGATGTTGCGCGTACTCTCATGACGCAGATACATGTCCCTCGCTCCTACTGGGGCTACGCTGTGCTCCTCGCCTGCTATCTCATCAATCGTCTTCCCTCCGCAGTTCTCCACGGCCAGACTCCCTTCTCCCTTCTCTACCCCCACCAGGAACCTTTTCCTCTTCCTCTCCGTGTCTTTGGCTGTACGGCCTTTGTTCACGCTCCCTCCTCTACCCGCGACAAGCTTTCCCCCCGTTCCATCAAGTGTGTCTTTTTGGGGTACTCTACCACTCAAAAAGGCTATTGCAGCTTTGACCCCCTTCTCCGCAAGCAGTTTGTCTCCGCAGATGTGACTTTTTTCGAGAATGCTTCCTATTTCTCTCCTCCCTCTTCTCTTCCTTCTGATATCTCCGTTCCTTCCACACCTCTCCACATTTCCCACCTTCGTCTCCTCCTCCACCCACTCCTTCCCAGTCCGTCTTCCCACCCACCCCTCCACCCTCCTCTCCGCTGCCGTCTCTCTCTAGTCCCGGGCCAGCCTTCTCCGCCACGGACGCTCCGGTCGCTGATGCTCCCGTCGCCGACGCTCCCGTTGACCTGGATGTTCCCATTGCCCTCCGCAAAGGGGTGCGGGCGTGTACTCAACACCCGCTCACGGCTGTTGTTTCCTATGATCAGCTTTCTCCTTCTCGCAGGTGTTTTGCCTTGGCTATCTCTGCTACTTCTACTCCCCTTACCTACCAGGAGGCTCTTGCTCTCCCTCATTGGAAGTCTGCCATGGATGAGGAGATGACTACTCTTACTGAATGGGGTACCTGGACCCTGGTTTCTCCTCCCGTGGGCACTGATGTGGTTGGCTGTCGCTGGGTCTTCGTTGTGAAGTTTCGCCCCGACGGCACTGTGGATCGCTACAAAGCCCGGCTGGTGGCCAAGGGCTTCACTCAGACTTACGGCGTTGATTACTTTGATACCTTCTCTCCGGTTGCTCGCCTCAGCACCATCCGGGTTCTCTTTTCTGTGGCTGTTAACCGGGCATGGGCTATTTCCCAGCTTGATGTGAAGAATGCCTTTCTCTATGGCGATCTTCATGAGGACGTCTATATGGAGCAACCTCCTGGGTATGTTGCTCAGGGGGAGACACATGTATGTCATTTGAAGAAGGCCATTTATGGCCTAAAGCAGAGCCCTCGGGCATGGTTCGACAAATTCAGTGGTATTGTGGCTACCATCGGCTTTCACAGGAGTTCGGCCGATCACTCCTTATTCATTCGCAAAACGGCCTCGGGACTGGTGGTTTTGGCCGTATATGTGGATGATATTCTCCTTACTGGCGATGACCGAGATGGGGTGGACTTGACGAAGAAGCACCTCCGTCAGCACTTGGTCACGAAGGATATGGGCTCCCCAAAATACTTTTTGGGGATAGAAATCTCTCGGAAACTTGACTCCTTGGTTCTCTCTCAACGGAAGTATGCCCTTGATCTTCTACGAGAAGCAGGATTGACAGGTGCCAAACCAGCTCGTTTTCCCATGGCTGTTGGAGAAGACAAAACGTGGACGGATGACTCTCCTCTTCTATCTGATGTCACAAGGTACAAACGTTTGGTAGGCAAACTCATCTATCTCACGGTGACTAGACCCGACATCTCCTATGCTGTAGGCAAGGTCAGCCAGTTTATGCAAGCTCCCAGGGAGTGCCATCTTCAGTCCGCCCTGAAGATTTTAGAGTATATCAAAGCAGCACCGGACAGAGGGTTGCTCTTTCAAAAGAATGGTCATCTGAGGGTTGAGGCCTACTCAGATTCAAGTTACGCGGATGACAAAGGCGACCGTAAATCCACATCCGGTTTTTGTACCTTTGTTGGAGGTAATCTCGTGAGTTGGAAGAGCAAGAAACAATCTGTTGTTTCCAGATCCAGTGCCGAAGCAGAATACCGAAGTATGGCGTCAACCACATGTGAGTTAAAGTGGTTGCGGGCTCTCATGCTTGACCTGGGCGAGGTATATGACTGTCCTCTCCCTATGTTCTGTGACAACAAGACCGCTATACACATATCCAGAAATCCGGTCTTCCATGAGAGAATAAAGCATATCGAGGTTGACTGTCACTTCATTCGGGAAGAGATTTTGAAGAAACAGATTTGTACTCCTTTTGTCACCTCTGACAAGGAATTGGCAGATATCTTCACCAAGCCGGTTTCTACTTCCTTTTTCCGCATTTGTGACAAGCTGGGCATGATTGATATCTATGCTCCAGCTTGAGGGGGAGTGTTGAAGTATTAGACCGGGCGGCTTAGCGGTCTGATCCAGCGGTTTGTTGACCGAGCGGTCTGGCGGTCTCACTCTGAAGCCTGGAGACCGGGCGGTCTATCGGTCTTCCATTGTGGCCTGTTCTATCCTGCTGGAGTTACCGAGCGGTTAACCCATCTGTCTAACCGCGCGGCCTATGCAGTCACCTTTATTCTAGCCGCTCAGTACTGTAAATGTTTAGTCCCACATTGTTTGTATACTCTCTTTCTTATCTCCTCCATTCTATATAAGGGAGGTCATACCTTTGTAAATGTTATCTTTTTTTGGATAATAAAATTTCAATTATTCAAAAGTTTATCCGCTTGTTCTCTCTTTTTCGCTACTTTCTAACACATATAAAGTATTAGGATCTATCAAATTTGAACTAACATGATTGACTACCTCGTTTGCTAGACTCAGCTTATACATTTCATTAACGACATAAGCACAACCAAAGTAATGCGAGTGAACCATAATGGTTACTCTGCCACCACTAATGTTAAACGATATATTTGCATCGCATAGCAGAGTAATAGAAATTAAATTAGCAGATAACGATGGTATAAATTTAACATTCTTTAAAAGTAAACGCGTACATAAAGAGAGAGTCAGAGTAACATTCCCCACCCTCAACACATCAGCTACAGCGCCATTAGCAACAGTGACAGTCTCTTTAACTTCTTTGACATCCTCCAGAAGAGCAGAATTGTTGTAGACGTGACAGGTAGCACCTGAATCTAGCCACCACTCTGAACTGGTCTTCCCCTTTTCGACCATGGAAACAAAGTCGGTAGGCGTAGTCTGATAAATCATATTGTCTTTGTTATCAGTCCTGGGTGTGATGGATTCGCCCTGTTTGGGCTGCTTGCAGTCAAAAGCGCAGTTACCCCACTTGTTGTAGTTGTAGCACTTGCTTTTGAACTTTTAAATTTTTTTGCTGATGGCAGCAACTGCGGGTGCACTGGTCGGTGGTCTCCTCTTTCCAAGCTTAGGCTTGCGCTTAGGATGGGTGAGCATGTTAGCAGCAGATGTCTACTTACTGTCTCTAAGGCGTGCCTAGTCCGGTTCTCATCCTCAATGAGTATGAAACGCTTGAGGTCTTTCAAGCTCACCTGCGTCTTTTTCTGATACATCTCTGTTTTAAAGAAGTACCATTACGAGGGTAATTTGAAAATGATTGCTCCTGCAATGAACCCATCTGGCAGAGGGATGTTTTCACTGTTCAGCTTGTCCACCAGATTTTCAAAATCAACAACTTGAGGAAGAATCTCCCTATCTTCTGTGAAGGTGAAGGCCATGAATTTGTCCACCAGGTGCGTCTTGGACATATTCTCTTCCTCTTTGAAATGCTCCTCCAAGGCATCCCAGGTCTCCTTGGCAGTTTTCATCTTACTGTACGTCTCTACAAGTCTGTCTGAGAGGCAATTGAGGAGGTAATCACGACAAAAATCCTCGTCGTTGATCCAGTTATCCTCGTCCTCTCCTCCTCTATAAGACTCAAAATCGGACTGTACGGTATAGAAAATATTCAGATATTTCATGTCAAACTGCGCGTTCCACTTCCAGGCACTGTACTCAGAGTTGGAGAATTTCTCCAGCTTGACCATTGGAATGAGAGAATTCCCTTTCGACATTTTGTGCGTCTCTTTCCAAACAATAGTATTCCACTTACCTAAATCACAAGCAGAAAAACTAGAAAGAGATCACCTAAGCCGCGAAGGCGATGTGTTCTTCGGATCTAATCCAGAGAATTTTGTTCCTCGTCTTCGGATAAAAGAGATCACTAAAGACTCGATACGGGCAGCGAAAAACTCCTCAGATGCACCAAGACCTTGTCCCAAGAGAAGATTTAAACTTGGAGAGAAACAACAGTATTCCTTTTCACAAATCCAGAGCAACTTGCAGCATATCTACTAACAATGTGATAGCAGTGCCCACAACATGACTGCACGCAATGACAAGTCTTTAACAGAGAGAAGTTCGGCTTTCCAAACAATAGTATTCCACTAACAACCTAAATCACAAGCAAAAAAACTAGAAAGAGATCACCTGAGCCGCAAAGGCGATGTGTTCTTCGGATCTAATCCGGAAAATTTTGTTCCTCCTCTTCGGATAAAAGAAATCGCTAAAGACTCGATACGGGCAGCGAAAAAACTCCTCAGATGCACCAAAACCTTGCCCAAGAGAAGATTTAAACTTGGAGAGAAACAACAGTATTCCTTTTCACAAATCCAGAGCAACTTGCAGCATATATACTAACAATGTGATAGCAGTGCCCACAACATGACTGCGCGCAATGACAGGTCTTTGACAGAGAGAAGTTTGGCTTCCCAAACTCATAAGCAGAGAATGAGAGAATGACCATATCTCACTCTCCCTTGTGTTCTTCCAATGAACAACGACTACAGGGACTGAGAATAGGAATCATTGTGTTCCAACAGCAAACGGCCAGATATGGAATTCAAATATGTTTATCTCCAAATCCATGCGATCTGCTACAAGAAGTCCTCTTCTCGATCAACCAGCGGAGAAGAGCAGCACAGTTTCCCGATCGGCGACGGGGCCGAACTCTACCAGCGACAACGGCTAGGGCAGAAAAAATCCGAGCCTTCTCCTTTCGGCGATGCCTGTTTGTAATCGGCGGCTACAGTTTGATTTCACCAATCTAGATCTCGATCGACCACAACGATAAGCGGCAGCTGCGACCTTCTCCTTCGATCTCCTTCCCGATGGACGAAGAAACGCAAGAGCGGCGGTTGATTTCACCAACCGTGAGAGAAGAATCGAGAGGAGCGGCTCCTCCTTCGCGATCCGGTAGGGCAAAATCATGAAATCAGGAGCGGTGGTGATGGAATTGCGCTGAAAGAATCACGAATGACTTCCTTCTCCTCTTCCCGATCAGCCACAAGAAGAATCCTATGCAGGCGGCTGATCGATCTCACTAATCGGGAGAGCGGCAAGATCTTGCAGGGAACGAGAGCGACCAGGAGAAAATGCATGGGAGAGGGGGCTAGGGCAAAACGAATGAAACTTCGAGAATGTTAGGATTGTGCTCGAAACATCTGCGTGACCGTCTAGTTTGGAACGGACTACTAGTTGCCCCTAGCATGAGTATTTATAGGCAAATCCCAAATATCAGATTACGGGTTGTTGGACTCCTATCAGATTCTAACCGCAACTCATTAAGCATCTGTCACGCCTATTTCAATATACCTCAACAGTTATGAACCGTTGTTTGTGAACTCCCGATCTAATATAAGGAACTTCATCCACTTTTATGTTCAAAAGCGCATTTTTTTCTTGGAGACAATCGTAATCATTATCATATCAAACATATATTTTATATGATGATAATATTTTTGTTCAAACTCACCGGAGCAATAATGTTGCATCAAAATGAGCCTAAAACTTAGGGCAAACGACAACTGATATTAATACGAATTTCAATGTTTTGTTGGATTAATAAAATCAGTAAAATGAATTATAATTAAATAATAACACATTTTCACTCCTCTTATTATTTTATCGTACAGTCTAGTAAATTTAGTTATAATTCCGCATGTGTAAATCATTGTTCAACAATATCCTTCAATGATAACAAAATTTACCGTGCAATGATTTTTTGATTATAAATTAATAATATAAGGGTGTTTATATTGGCAGCCCCTATATGAATATTGGCAGTGTAAAGATAATAACAGCGTAAAATATGACTATTTGCAGATCAATGGATACTGACAAGTGACAACACAAAAATTAAATTTTTAAATAGACATTTTTAGAAAAAGTGTTCAACATGAAAGTTGTAGATCTCGACGAGATCTACAACTTTTATGTTAAACACGTTTTCTAAAAATGTCATATAATAAACCTATTTTCAAAAGGCGCGGAACCCGGGCGGAACTCGCATAGTTCCGTCAGGGTTCCGCGCCTTTTGAAAATAGGCCTACTATATTACATTTTTAGAAAAAGTGTTTAACATGAAAGTTGTAAAACTATAACTTTCATGGTGAACACTTTTTCTAAAAATGTGATATAGTAGACTTATTTCCAAAATACGCGTGTTCCGCATTTTGAGCTGCTATTAGCGGTCATATTATGTATGTTTTTTATTATTTTGCTGGTCTGTAAATATTCAAAGCTGGGCTGCCAATATAAACGATCTAATATAATTGTCGGTTCCAACTTCATCTTTTCCTAATTTAGCATTTGGCCAAGTTGGAGGAGAGTCATGCGGCTGGAGACTGGGTTCGATATGCGCGTATAAATTTGAAAAATAATCAGAGTGCCACGAATCGACCAAATTGAAGGAGTTTACACTGACTTGAACAATTTAGGCTTCGTTTGAGAGAACTTATTGTCACCGGTCAAACGGTTACGACCGTATGAACCAGATCTTATTAAGATCTGATTCATATTAAGATCCGGTTCATGCGAACGTAACTGCTTGTCCGATAAAAATAAGTCTCCTCAAACAAAACCTTAGCATGTTTCTTTGTTTTCATGTGTAAGAATACTATAAACAATCATGCTTCAACTACTTATTAACAAAACAATACATATAAGTTTTATATTTTAACATTATTTCGATTAAAATAAAATTTTCTTTGTATATATTTTATGCATCACAAAAAATGAAACAATATATTAAGGCGATTGTTAACCGTAATCCGTTTTTGGCTAGTCGTACCCCAAAATCACCTAATTTTCACGCCTTTTTGAAATACGCATTGTACATGCAATTTCAGGAAAAGTGTTCCAACACAAAAGATGAGATCTACAATTTAAGTGTTGAACACTTTTCCTGAAATTGCATGTTCAAGTCGTATTTCTGAAAGTCGCAAAACCTAAGCATATTTCTAAAGTACGCATTGTACATGTATTTTTAGGAAAAGTGATCAACACGAAAGTTGTAGATCTCAACGAGATGTACCACTTTTGTGTTGAACACTTTTCCTAAAATTACATATACAAGGCGTATTTCGAAAACACGCGAAACGTTATGAGATTTTGGGGTGCGACTAGCCAATAATGAGGTTGCGGTTAACAATTGCCCATATTAAAGGATGCTGATATTTGCAAGCATATAATCAATATTTGCAATTCTTGGGTATTTGCAACTCACAAATAGATATTTTGCAGATCAGTCGAATATTTGCGGACGTTTTTAAAAAAAGTTACATTTGTTTTTTTACGACAATAACTCGTGTGCCGACAAACACGCAAAAAAATGTCGCAATCTTTTCTGGAAGTGATTATTTTTGCAATGCGCCAAAATATTTCTACTGATATGGACCTGACAAAATAGATTTTTTGCTTGCGAAAATACACTCATGAATGCATTCATTAAAGCAACTTTAAGATCAGTTACAAAATATTATACCTAGCATGGTTGTATACCATGTTTAACCCAAAATTTTCAATTAAGAATCAATTGGTTATAGGTGGAGATGCCCAAAATTTATATTAAGTGCCAATTCTTCAGTGTTGATGTGGTACTATTCTCAACACATCCTCTGACATGTATGTTCTTTGACTTTTAACACATGATCTATGTTTTATTAGACCTAGCTTGCTCTAATATATGTTAGAACCTAAACATTATACTAAAAATCAATTAGTTGTTGATGGGGATGAAGCCTCATTTAAAGCTTTAGGGGTGCATTTAACCACTATTCCTCCATGATTCCTTCTATTGTGGAGATCATGGGTTTGACTGGTCAACCCACTTCCCATGGTCTCCTCCACAATAGGAGGATCATGGGGGCCACCCATTCAGTAACTACTGCCGCCGCCCGCCCGCCGCCCGCGGCCGCCGCCCGCCGCCTACCGCCCGCCGCCGCCGCCGCTTGCAGGTTGGCCACCGTCCGATCACTACCGAGCATCCATCGTCGTTCGATCTACAGGTAACCACCCACTAACCACCAAATTAGTGGGGGGCCCACCATAACCGCCTCCTGGAGGCTATAAAAGGAGCATCATGGCTCCTCATTTCTAACTGTTTGCTCCCCGAGTCCTCTTCTCCCTCATGCCAGAGCTTTGCCGAACTCCTCTCTCGGGTCATATTCAAGCCATCTACAAGTCAGAGGAACGCCCAAGTCACCAAGTGCGCAGAAAAGGGAAGAAGACGACCACCACCAGCGCTCAAGCACAGCAGCCACCAAGTTAACATTCAGCACTCCTTCGGTGCAGCCTGTTGCCCGTTGCGAGTCAAGAATTCTCTCTCACCTCCAAGTTATAACGAGGAGCGGTCTACCGACCTCGATTCTCCAAACACATTGTAACCGCAAGTTGATAGTGGATTTTGACCGGCACAGATCCGGTCATGTGATTTTTTACCCAATTGAGAGATTTTTCCACGTTAAAACCTCTTGTATCAACTCTCTATTTTTATTGACTGTGTACGCGCTCGACGATCCTGAGAGATAAAAGCGGTCCAGTTTATTCCGGTCCAACCAGGACACCGAGTTAGTCTACAACAGTTGTAGGTGGAGAGCCTCCGGTTCTACATAGAACTAGACTACGTTTATTCAATAATATTTGATACCAAAGCAAAACTTTTTAAGAATGAATCTGGTTTTGAACTGGAAAACTTGCCATGCCATTGATGTTTTAAGAATGAGTCATGTTCACTGTGATTTTAGGCTGCTACTGATGATTGGTTTGACTTGTATGTCGAATACCTTCATTACTTAGGCTTTGTTTGGCGGGGCGTTTTGGGAGTGGGGTGCCCCAGATTTTCCCACCGCCCCGCCAAACAAACTTTCAGGAGACCACGGTGGCATCAGGCACCGTGGAAAAACAGTGGGGGGCCGCTGTTTTTGAGTCGCGGAAAGTTTTTTTATTTATTTTTAGAAATTTTTGGTTCAAAACATTTTCACCGATTCTGCCATCACTTTGCAAAACAACTGATTATTCCACCACTGCTTCTCACCACTGCTTCTCTAGTTGCTGCAGCCGCGCCAAACAGAGCCTTAGCATCTTGCAAAAACTTAATCAGAGCCATTACTGTAATAACAATAGCAGCACATTCCAAGTTATATTACTTGGCATCTTGCAAAAACTTAATCGGAGCCATTACTGTAATAACAATAGCAGCGCATTCCAAGTTATCTTCCCTGCGTTGATCCTTTTCAATATTGAAGTGGAATCAATTTCATTATTTATGGCATGTCATATTAAAGTTATATTTTTATATACAATTTAAATGATTTGGGCTGTTTTCCCTTTTTTAAGAAAGGGCATTCATCTTTTGTTAGATACAAGTTTGAGTTAAAGTGAACTTTGTTGTGAATTGTGATGTGGCTAAAACTCTCAAGTGTGGCTAGAATTATTCAGCTTACCTTGGGAGTTAATATAGCACACTGAGTGTGAGGTGAGTGTTGATAATAATATTTTTTATGTGAAGGAATTGAAAATTGAGAAGTCCATAAGTTTTAACTATTTGCTTCATTCCTAGGCATAATGTTTTGTAAGCAGCAGAAATGGAGACCACACATCTGAGTATAAATTATTGAAATTGTTGAAGTGTGAAGTTGGGAGAATTCGGGCGGATATGTTGGAGAGTCCGCACAGTCCGTGCGGACTAGGCGGATAGCCCAGCCGGGTAGCCGGTTTCGGCCGTGATTCTTCTCTGGCGGTCTGGACAAGCAAGCTCTTTGGTGGTGTAACCGGGCGGATAAGTTTATTTGTCCGCGGGTTTGTCGTGGACTCTTTGGAGCTCGCCGGTGTACGATTTGGACCTGTGCTTGCGGTCTGGGTGTTGGATCGTGGAGTAAGCACAGTTGCGCAGACAGATTGCATGGAGGTCGCGCGAACTGATGGAGCAGTCTGCATGGTGGCGGACTGGAGTTGTTTAGTACGGTGTGATCTTAGTATCAGGTGGCGTGGTTAAGGTTGGTGACCACGGAGTTTGGAGGACTTGGTCTGGGGAAGACTGAGTCTACTTAGTAGCCTAATTCGCCGAGTTCTCCTTGGTGCGGACTGGTCGGTGTTTGCCGAGTTCTGGTGTTGGGGCGATCTGGTGTTGGTGTCAGTTTGTGTCAGCGGACTGTTGGTGTGGTCTGGTTCTGTTTCTAAGTCCAGACGAGTTGTCCAGGGTGTTGCGCAGTTTGCGCGGACTGGTTGTCTAGTCCGCCGAGTCTGGCAGCTATCATCTTTTCCTTAGCTGCGAGTTCGGGATATGCGGACTGGTGCTGAGTCTCTTGTGTGGGGACTGATGGTTGTCCACAGGTGTGCGGACTGTTGTTCTATCTGCAAAGTCCGCCTGGTTGGCGACCTTGCCTTGGTGGTTGGCAGCTTGGCTTGAGTTCTAGTTGTGATAGTTCGACCTTAGCAAGCTAGCTTTGGTCTTGTCGAGGCGGCTTGTTCTTGTGTCCGCAGCTTTGCGAATACACTTGGTGCTCGCACTAGATAGAGTGATTATCTTGTCGTCTAGGGCGGTGATCACACTCCTCTCCGTGCCTATAAATAGGACCCCCGGTCACATCAGAAGATACCGAGTGAACAATAAGTGAAGTCGCAGGAGGTTGTTGCGGTTAGGGTTTTCTATCCGCGCGGTTTGAAGAGTTTGACCGGTTTGTGTTGTGCAGGTTGTGCGGATAGCGCTGGAATGCCAAAGACTTGGTTCTGATTGCAGTCAAGGATAGTGCGGACTCTGCGGGTAGCAACTAGCAGTTAGCAACAGGTCGCGACTTGCGACCAAGCAGTCTTTTCTTCTGTAACTTGTTTCCCAATACTATAAGCTGTCCGCCTCTGGGTGACTTGTTCAGTTCGGTGTCAGCAGTACGCGTGATCTGGCGGATAGGCGACCTTGTGGTCAGGAAGCTTGCAGTTCGGCATACAAAGTTCCTTCCAACACTAGAATAACAGACAGTCTGCGTGGCTTGTTGCGGTCTTGCGACCATGCGCCTTCAGCGGACTCCATAGCGGTTAGCAGTAGGGGCGACGATTACTCCTTGAGTCCGCGCGACTTGTTTTTTGCTTCATATTTTTTCCTGCTTCCATCAAGTACATTGGCAATCATGTCTCGCTATGTATACCTTGCTTTGTAAAGATTTTTTTATGCGTACAAGATTCTTGCTCTTCTGGTTGCTTTTTGTTTGCTTGGGCTTAGTTTGGTTGAGTGTTCCTACGCCTGGTGTCCCATTTTCCGCTATTACAAATTTTTTTTACATGGTATCAGAGGGATCAGAGGCTGAGGAGTGATCAACCGTCAGTTTGCCTTTTTGCTTCTGAGAGTCTAAGCTTACCAAGGTGATTGCAATGGAAGACAGATTTGCAAGAGGTCTTGTAATTGAGATTATTACGACGACTAACTTCATAAAGTGGAAGTCATGCATGAAGAACTATCTTTTGGGCGCGGACCTTTGGGAGGTTGTCTGTGGAGACAAAAGGCAGGAGGTTACTAATGCTGCTGGTGCTGAAGCAGTGAGAGCTTGGAGAAAGACCAACGTGAAAGCGGAGTTTGTTCTCAAGCGGGCTATCTCATCAGAACTCGTTGACCACATCATCGGATGTCAGTCTGCTGCTGAGATTTAGACTTCCTTTGATGGGTTGTTCAACAGGAAGAATGTAGTATGGCTATAGTTTCTTGATAATGAGTTGGCAAGGGACACTCAAGGTGATCTTTCTATCTCTACATTCTTCTTGAAAATAAAGAACTTGTGCGCTGAGATTTCAGCGTTGCACCCTGATGAGCCTATTTCAGAGGCAAAGCTGAAGAGACACTTAATCCGTTGTTTTCGGAAGGAGTATGCGGCCTTTATCACCTCTGTTCATGGCTGGGCCACCCAGCTGTCTTTATTAGAGCTGGAGAACCTTCTGGCTTCGCAGGAGAGCTTGAAAAGGAAGATGAATAGAGTTACTGTCTCTGAAGGAGGCATTGAGGCACTCTTTTCAAGGAAGAAGAAGAGGTTAGAGAAGAAAACGACTGATGTTGGTGATCCTTTAACTTCTTATCAGCAAGAAAGGAGTGCTACTCCTAAGCGTGAATGAAAGAAGAAGAAGATTTGGATTAAGTACTACAGGTGCAACCAGCCAGGTCATTTCAAGAAAGACTGCAAGGTCAAGCTGCAGTCGGGGCATGTTGTAGACAAGGAGTAGGCTGGTTCCAGTGATGAGGAAGCTGGATGGGGAAAAGTGTTCATGACAGGCACGTGTGTCTGTGCTTTGTCCACCATCGATTACAAAGATGACTAGATTGTGGACTCAGGGTGCAGTCACCACCTCACCGGGGATGAGTCGAAGTTCTCCTCTCTATACACGTTCTCAGGTAACAAAACTATCATTACTGCTGATGATATTATTCATGTAGTCGAGAAGGAGGGTGTCGTTTCTTGAGGTAGTGATAATGGTCCACTCACCTTAAGGAGTGTCTATCATGTACCAGACATGAAAAAAAAAACCTCTTCTCAATGACCAATGTAGTAGACGCAAGCTATCACGTTCTGTTCGGTCCAACATAAGTGAAGTTTCTCTACAACGTGTCAGTAGTTAAGGTTGACATTGCTCATGTAGGGAGAAGAGTTAGGGATTTTTTTGTATTATCAACAAGTTCTTATGTTGATCGTATGAGGGACAACGATAGTGCAGTTATCTGGCATGAGCGTCTGGGACATATTGGGATGGACAAGCTGAAAGCCATGACAGTGAAGAGCCTTGTGAAAGGCTTGCCTACGCTGTCATCCTTTGACGACGGTCATGTCTGTGAAGGATGTCAATATGGAAAGACACATTGCCTTCTGTTTGACAAGTCGCAGACTAGATGTAAAACATCATTGGAGTGTATCCATGGTGATCTGATGGGGCCGACCATCACAGCCTGCCTTGGAGGCAGTAGATATATGCTGGTATTGATTGATGACTACTCGAGGTACACTTGGGTGTATTTTATGAAGGAGAAGTCAGACGCATTTCAGTTGTTTGTGGAGTTTAAAGAGCTAGTGAAGGGTCGGCTTGGCCTGTAGGTCAAGAAGTTGAGAACAAACAGCGGAGGTGAGTTCATTTTAATTGAGTTCTCTAACTTCCGCAGGAAGCATGACATCCAAAGGGAGCTTACTTGTGCTTATACTCCATAATAAAATAGAGAAGCAGAGCTGACGGAAATTTACAAGTGTTGGCTTCATGCTAAAGGCATCCCAAGGTCCTTTTGGGCATAAGGGATGGCCTGTGCAACTTATGTCATCAATCAGATGCCTCTAAGTCCGATCAATATGAAGTCTCCTCATGAGATGATGTTTAAGGAGAAGTCTGGAGTTGGACACCTTCGGGTGTTTGTATCTACCTGCTACATACACATCCCATATTCTCTCAGGATAAAGCTGGATGCAAAGGCAAGGAAGCTTGTCTTTGTGGGCTATGATGAGTGAAAGAAGTGGTGGGTGTCTATAGATCCAGTGACGAAGAAGTTCGTGGTTTCAAGAGATGTTATTTTAGACGAGCTAACATCATATGAAGGTGGCTCCTCTGTGGAGCTACAGGAGAGTAGGTCGGATGACGAACATGAGGTGGCTTTTAAGGATCTTCTGGTGGAGCTGCATGTGTCACCAAAAGCTCCAGGTGTTTTTAGCTCTGGGGTAGAGGCTTCTCGGTCAGGAAGTAGGGGGAGCGATGCTCCAATTTTGCTCGAGAATGGAGCTAATTCAGAAGAAGCAGCAGAGGTTGTTAGCAAGGGTCCGAAGATCGAAGAAGATCATTAAACCACATGCTCGTTATAGTGAAGGAAACACAGTGAGCTTGGTCTCTTGTTTCTTCGCGGGCCCTCTAGACGAGCGAGAGCCTCCTAGCTTTGATGATGCTATTAGAGTTAAGGAGTGGAAAAATGTCATGGATGAGGAGATGACTGCCCTCAGGAAGAATGAGACGTGGTACCTTGTGCCCATGGTCGATGGTATTACTCTGGTGACATGCAAGTGGGTCTATAAGCTAAAGAAGAAGGCAGACATGAGCATCGAGTGGTACACGACTCGCCTTGTAGCTCGAGGTTTTTCTTAGCAGTACAAAGAATATTATGAAGAGACGTTTAGTTCTGTGGCAAAGATGACTTCTGTTTGGGTAGTGATGGCCTTGGCGGCCTGCCAAGGTTAAAAGATGTGGCAGCTGGACGTAAAGAATGTCTTTCTTTACGAAGAGATTAATAAAGACATCTTCATGGTTCAACAGCTGGATACATGTTTGAAGATCATCCAGGATACATCTATAAGCTCGGGAAGGCCCTTTACGGTTTAAAGCAGGCTCTGCGGGCATGATATGAGAAGATCGCAGAATACCTCTAATTCTGCGGTTATTTTGCCTCGGACCCAGATTCGAGCCTGCTCATCAAAAAGAAGTTGTACCTTCAGGTCTTGGTGTTGTTGTACGTGGACGACATGATCGTCACGGGTAACTTCGAGGATGAGGTGACTAGGATCAGGGAAGAGCTAGACATTCGGTTCGAGATTAAGAACTTGTGTGAGCTCCACCACTTCCTTGGAATCGAGGTGGAGAGGAAAGAGAGTGACATACTTGTTTCCCAGAAGGGCTATGCGGATCAGATCGTTCATCAATTCGGTATATGGGAAGGTAAGAGTAGCTCTACTCCTCTTGATGTTGGTATCAAGCTTCAGCGAGATGAGTGGAGGATACTTCCAGATACTCTAGTGTTCCGTGCTGTGGTGGGGAGCCTTATCTATTTGACGATTACGAGGCCAGACATTGCATATTGTAATGCCCCCATTCGTCATATGGAATATAACGGTGGGTCCGGCCGGGGCCCACACCATATTTCACAGACAAACGACAGAATTACATGTGAATATCAAAATCTAGTTCTACTCGTAGCCTAACTCAGAGCATTCTAGCGCAGTATTTTAAGTTGTAAGAACTCATCCACATGAATGTCCACTAAATATATATAAACTCCACATTTACATATAAACCAAGAATGTATACAACACACATATGCTCATGGCCTTAAGGCCTTACAAGTTGCTCTTTACAAATATACAACTTCATACATCGGCACGCAGGCCGGCCACACATGAAATCCAAGAATTCATTGCACGGCCTTCGATGGCCTTTAAGCAGCAAGGGCATCAATCTCCGTGTTCCAATTCAGCCCGCTTAGCACCTGCAATTAGACATCCATCCCCAAGAGCGATAAACAAAGCAACGGTCAGCATTAGCTGACCAATTATAACGACCCTACCCCTTACCTGGGGCAGTGGTTCCTTCCCTGTATGCATTGTAATCATACCATCAGGCACAAAAGTATCACAAACGCCGGCCTCTGCCAGACGCTCTGTGCACTCAGGGCACCTTATTAGTGTACCGGACTCCGTGGCAAGACCACCAATTATAGGTTATTAACATGTTGGTTGGTCGGTCCTAGTCACCCCACCACGCATGCTGGGAACATTCCGCCCAAACCACTCAGAGGTGAGAACCTCACGACAAACTTGAGCATTACCAGATCGACCCACAACTGTGGTGCAGCAATCCGGGTCTGTCTCGCGTCCCCCAGGAATTGCCACCCATTGATCTCCCAAAACAACCAGGGACATGTCAGCCTTTCCTATGCTCAAACCGTCAGTAGCGCACCACTAGAAGCGGGTCGGCTTTCCCTCCTGATTAGCCATAACTTTCCGCTCTCTCAGAGCAAATAGCGCTCACCGCGCTCATACCACAAGGAGCTTACGCAAAGCATCCAAGATCCGCACACAACATAAGGAGCTTACAATCACAAGTCATAACATCACATAATACACAGAGTCTTATCCGTTTCACAACATAACCATCACCAATCCAGATTAATGGTCCGGGTGGGCTTCACACAGCATGCCTATGTCATATTACACACTTCCAACTTTAGATGTAGACTCAACCGGGAATCACTTCCACTTTCCACCTCTTGGTAGAGGATTCCACGCATATGCATAAAGAAAGGACTTCAATTGTCCAAGAAGGAGATCGTTACCCTTGACGATCGCTTCGGAGCCATGAATTAGCTGGATGGCAATCACCGCCACGGCTTTGCCTCCATGAATCTGAACTCGGATCTCGAATCAGCCCGCTGAAGCTTCTCGGGCAACCTTTGTAACAACCCCATCCGTTCATATGATATATTCTAGAAGGTCCGGCCGGGGCCCCACAGGATATACCACAAAACAGTCGGTGAAGGTACAGGATGATACCAGAGTAGCGCATTGCACCTATCACAAGCATTCTAGCGGAAGCCTAAACTACTTGAACTCCTCATGAATGTCCAAACATAAAACTCCACATTTTATATATATAGGAATGTCTTACAACATGTACAAAGAGTTGGCCTTATGGCCTACATGGCTTTCAAACAGTGGCCTAAAACAGATTGGCGCGCAGGCCGGCCACAATAAAAGAAAACATTCAAAAGAACATATTTAGCCTTCGAGGGCTAACAGCAGCAGCAGCAACACCAGCAGGAGCATCAACCTCTATGCATCCCGCTCGGCTCTCCAGCACCTGTGCAAGGGACAATCCACCCACCGGTGGCAAACAAAAGCAACGGTCAGCGTTCAGCTGACCAAATTATAACGACCCTACCCCTTCTCTCGGGGCAGCGGTATTTTTCCCTGCAGGCATATCATAGCACAAGTATGGCAAGCTATATCATCAAAAAGTGCTTTCACGCACACAAGCCATCACAACCGTTCGCCACCCGGCTCAACGGTCTGTGCACTCAGGGCACATTCTTGGTGTTCTGGCAACCTCTTGCCCACCACCGTATCAGGGTTATCACCCAACGGTAAATCTCTTGAGCATTTACTCCATGGCGTGCAGCCGGAGTTAGTCCTCGGACACCGGGATGGCCCATAGCCCCCCGTTGTGTCATGGCGCGCAGGCCGAAGACTCTTGCTATGCGCTCCAACAGACCGCACTTTTTGGTCTCACGTCGGACGGACATAGCGCAGGTCGGATCCTCCACCCCCCGTTGCTCAAATCGCCTTGCCTTCTCCGAGTACAGCGTACTCATGGCTATATCAAAGGCGTGGGTCGGTATCACCAATCCTGTTCCTGGCATTCAAGCCTGGGTATGTCACTATACCCATTTCCTCACAGCAACAGCGGGTCTTTCCTGGGCACACCAGTACTTCCTGTGACTCCCGTCACAGGTGGACACCGCAAATTACAAATGTCAGGGGTCTTTCCTGGGCACACCAGTACTTCCTGTGACTCGCTTCACAGGTGGACACCCTATGACATCAAGCATCACAAAAAGGGCCTTTCCTGGTCCCACCAGTACTTCCTGTGCCTCATTCACAGGTTGGACCCAAAACCATCACATGGCTATTTTCCTGGGCTACCACCCCAGTACTTCCTGCTACTCCTTTTCGCAGGTATAACCCGTAGACTCCTTACACTACACGTTTATCACGGAGTCTTCTCCGGTTCGTATGCAACATCACCAATCCAGACCAACCTGTCCAGATGGGCTTCACACAGCATGCCTATTCCGTACTCCATTTCCGGATCTATATGCAACACAAAGGGGATTTCAAACATCCACCCAAAGATTCCCAAAATCAGCCACCTCTTGGTGGGGGAAATCACAAGATATGCCAAAAAGGGAGCCTTCACATGGCTAGGAAGAAAAGTCATTACCCTTGACGATCGCTTCGGTGCCATGGCCTCCAAGCTAGCTTGCAAGACTCGCAAGAGCGTTTCCTCCGCAACGCTGGCTTCGGATCTCTCGTCGGTAAACCGCAGCACCACCAGCAGCAGCCCCCTTTCTTCTTCCTCCTCCTTTTTCTCTCTCTTTCTCTCTCTTGAAGAAAGATGAAGGCCAAATTAAAGTGAGCAACACTTCTCAGATTTCGGCCTTGAAGAAAAGAGAAAGGAGCTTTCAGCCCTTGGATTCAGACTGAAGAAATGGACGGCCACGATTCTGCCAAAAACACATATTTTGACCCGACACGGCCTCGAACACGGCCGTGTGCCAGGCCGTGTGCCTCAAGCGGTGGTCAACCGACTTATCCAAACCAGTGACACGCCCACGGGACACGCCCGTGTCATGGGCCGTGTCACCAACACGCCTTCAGACACGCCCGTGTCTGTGGCCGTGTACCTGGGTGAAAAAAATCCCAAATCATCCCGAGACTTCACACGGCCTGTGACACGCCCGTGTCCTAGGCCGTATGCCCAGACACGGCACAAAGACACGCCCTGTCGAAATCCTTCGGCGGGCTGAGTTCGTCGCCCGATTTGACACGCCCGGTGACACGCCCGTGTCACAGGCCGTGCTCAACACTCGACCCTCACATCTCGACACTCGACGATCGTCGAGAAAAATCGTCGAGAATGCGACACGGCCTTGGACACGCCCGTGTCCTGGGCCGTGTGCCTCCTCTCGACGGATCGTCAAGAGCAAAAATCGTCGAGACAAAGCCCAATCGTCGACACAACCTCGACACGCCCTACGACACGCCCGTGTCGCAGGCCGTGTCACCTGACACGCCCTGGGACACGCCCGTGTCCCAGGCCGTGTCACCCAAATTTTCCTGTTTCAGAACTTTGGGCTGTTACAATCCTCCCCTCCTACAAGAAATTTCGTCCTCGAAATTTAAAGACAGGAAAGTAACAGAAACAGCAAGAAAATGTGACAACACATCTAATTATGTATGTTACAACATTCTTGCTACAAATTACACAAACAGTTCAGGGAACTCTGCTCGCATGGTTTGCTCGCGCTCCCATGTCAGCTCTTCACGGCCGTAGTTGTCCCATCGGACTTTCACCATACCGACCGTCTTGTTCCGCAACTGTTTCTCAGCTCGATCTTCGATTTGAATGGGTCTAACTCTCGTTGTTAGCCCATACTCTACCGGCACACGATCATCCGCGATCACTTGAGCTGGATCTTTCACGGCCTTCCGAAGCACCGAGATGTGAAAGACATCATGTAATCCACCCAAGTCCGCCGACAGAGCTAGCCGATAAGCCGCTTCGCCAATTCGCTCAACCACTTCGAAAGGACCCAAATATCTTGGACTCAACTTTTTCAATCGTCGAATCCTGGAGACACCTTTGAATGGCTTGATCTTCAAGAAGACCCAATCGCCAACCGCAAATTCAACATTCCGGTGCTTGGCGTTGTAGTACTTCGCTTGTCGATCTTGAGCAATCAGCAATCTCTCTCGAATAGTCCGAATGGTTGAGTTTGCTACATCAACCTTATTTGGTTTAACAACCCGAGCTTCGCCCGCTTCTACCCAAGCCAAGGGAGTACGACACTTCCTTCCATATAGGGCTTCATATGGTGCCATCCCAATGCTTGCTTGGTAGCTGTTATTATATGCAAACTCGACCATATAGAGATGATCTTCCCATCTCTTTCCGAAGTCAAGGGCGCACATTCGGAGCATGTCCTCCATTGTTCTGTTGGTACGTTCAGTCTGGCCATCCGTTTGGGGATGAAAGGCCGTACTGAAAGTCAACTTCGTGCCCAACAGTCGGTGAACTAGCCTCCAATCATTTGACGTAAATCGCCCATCTCGATCACTTACGATGCTCCGAGGAACACCGTGAAGACGCACAATTTGATCAACATATAACTTTGCCAAACTTTCAACCGAATCATCCCGCCTGTTCGGGAGAAAATGTGCTACTTTTGTTAGCCGGTCAACTATCACCCAAATGGAATCATTTCCTCGCTGCGATCTTGGCAATCCATGCACAAAATCCATGGAAATATCATCAAATTTCCACACTGGGATCGGCAGTGACTTCAAATAACCGCCCGGCTTTTGGCATTCCGCCTTCACCATCGCACATGTTTGACATTTGGCTACATACAGGGCAACATCTTTCTTAAGCCCTGGCCACCAGAAAAGCTTCTTCATATCGTTGAACATCTTTGTGCTCCCGGGGTGAATGGAATACTTAGTATAATGTGCTTCATACATCAGTTCTTCCCTCAGTTTCCCCACATTCGGGACGCACAACCGGTCCTCTTTTCGCAAAAGACCGTCATTCCAGGTGAATTTGCCTTCTGGCCCTTCATTCACATAGCGTAAGAGATCTTCATCCAACTTCGTTGCCCGTCGAACTCGGTCCGCAAGGTCACATTGCACCTCGGTCCAGTTCAAACATGCAGTGGCAGTGGAACTCTTGTCAACACAATAGATCTCCAATGCTTCCAACTCCTGGATAAGACGTTCATCATGCCTTTGTAACCAATTTGCTCTAGCCGGAACTCGCCGACTCAAGGCATCCACGACAACATTTCCCTTCCCGGGTGTATAATGAATCTCGAAAGTGTAATCCCCAAGGAACTCCAACCACCTTCGTTGTCGCATGTTCAACTCTTTCTGCTCTAAAAGATACTTTAGGCTCTTATGATCAGTATAGATCTCCACCTTCACACCATAAAGGTAGTGTCGCCACAACTTGAGTGCAAAAATCACCGCCGCTAATTCCAAATCATGGATGGGATAATTTCGCTCGTGCACCTTCAGCTGGCGTGAGCCATAAGCAATCACCTTTCCGCTCTGCAGAAGAACGCAGCCTAAACCGCTCCCTGAGGCATCACTATAAATCACAAATCCATCGGTTCCACATGGCGAAGACAACACCGGCGCCGTGGTCAACCGAACCTTCAGCTCTTCAAAAGCTCGTGCGCACTCTGGCGTCCAAACGAACTTCTGATCCTTTCGCGTCAGTGTGGTTAGCGGCAAAGCGATCCGCGAGAAGTTCTCCACAAATCTTCTATAGTAGCCCGCAAGTCCAAGGAAACTCCTGACTTCGGCCACGGAAGACAACATTGGCCATTCTTGTATGGCTTTTATTTTCGCTGGATCCACTGCAATGCCCGCTCCACTCACCACATGGCCCAAAAATGCCACTGACGATAGCCAAAACTCGCACTTCGAGAACTTGGCATAGAGCTGATTTTGCCTCAACGTGTTCAACACCAACCGCAAGTGAATCTCATGCTCAGTTTTGGACTTCGAGTATACCAGGATATCATCAATAAACACTATCACAAACAGATCCAGGTACTCACGAAAAATACGGTGCATCAGATCCATAAACACCGATGGCGCATTACACAATCCAAAGGGCATGACTTTGAACTCATAGTGCCCATAACGCGTTCCAAATGCGGTTTTGGGAATGTCACCTTCCCGAATTCGTAACTGGTAATAACCAGACTTCAGGTCCAACTTCGAATAGACGGTAGATCCCACCAGCTGATCAAATAATTCATCAATCCGAGGTATAGGATACTTATTCTTCTCGGTCAGCTTATTCAATTCACGGTAATCTATACACAACCGTAACCCACCATCTTTCTTCTTTACAAAAAGCACAGGCGCGCTCCAAGGTGACATACTTTGGGCGGATATAACCTTGCTCTAGCATTTCTTGTAGTTGAACCTTCAACTCAGCCATCTCTTTAGGCGCAACGCGATATGGCGAGCGGGCCACGAGTTTCGCACCTGGCACCAACTCAATTGTGAAGTCAATCTCCCGCTGGGGTGGTAGCCCAGGGAGATCCGTGGGAAACACATCTGTAAAGTCTGCCACAATCGGAACCTCGCACAACGTGGCCTTAGGCTCAACAGCCTGAATTAGTGCAAAGTAACACTCCGCACCCTTCCGAACAGCTTTGACTACCTGGAGTGCAGACATCAACGTCCCACCTACTCCTCGCATACCCGCGAACTTGGTCTCCTGTTCGGTATTCTGGCCCAACGTGATTTCTTTGGACTGGCAATCAATCATAGCATGCTGCTCCGTAAGCCAATCCATCCCAAAAATCACATCGAATTCCGATATTGGCAAAACAAATGCGGTTAAACAAAAATCCCGACTTCCTAACTGAACCGCCACATCGCAAGCTTGATCCGCAAGCATCCAACATCCATTCGGCAACACTACTCTGACGCTATCTGTCTTTGCACGACTGGGTATCCCAAGCCGCGTAAGAAACTCACTAGACAGAAAAGAATGTGATGCCCCTGTATCAAACAGTGCTCGCGCCAGCGTGTCCCGAATCATCACAAAGCCTATGACAAACATGTCACACACACAAACCACAAACATAGGGGTACTAAGCTAAGCATACAAACATTAGCATATGCAAAACTAAACTCATACCTGTGACCACGTCACTCTGCTTGATGGCCTCTTGCAGGCCAAGATTGTAGACTCGGGGTTGCGCCTGCGAGGCAGAGGAATCCACCACCGCCTTTCCTTTTTCCGCATAGGATGCCCCCGCCTTCTTTTCACTCTTTGGCGGCATCCGACAATCTCGCGCAATATGCCCCATCCTACCACAATTGAAGCAGGTACGAGTGTTTGGCTTGGAGGTTGCCCCTGATGTTGCTCCTGTCGCAACAAGAGTGGAAGACGCCCCGATCGGGAAAGCAGCTCAATTGGTGATGAGAAGTGAAGGAACTCCATAGTTAAGCGTGCTTGGGCGAGAGTAGTACTGGGATGGGTGACCTCCTGGGAAGTCCCCGTACGACCCAACTTAACTGTCGAGTTCGCTCATCAAAGGGAGGCTGTGGCCACCAATAACCCGCCAGTGGGCTGGAGAGGGGTTGGGGTGCTTGGGCTGCAGCCCGGTAGCGTCGCCTAGAGCGGAGCCGTGACGCTGTCACGTTGGATCGGCTAGGGACGTTACAATAAAAGTGCACTTTTTATTGTAAGGCCCCTAGCCGATCCAACGTGACAGCGTCACGGCTCCGCTCTAGGCGACCCTACCGGGCTGCAGCCCAAGCACCCCAACCCCTCTCCCTCCACAGGCGGGTTGTTGGTGGCCACAACCTCCCTTTGATGAGGCAAACTCGATAGTCAAGCCCGCACTACGGGGACTTCCCAGGAGGTCACCCATCCCAGTACTGCTCCAGCCCGAGCACGCTTAACTATGGAGTTCTTTCAACTCTCATCCCGAAGCTCAGCCATCTTAGCTATGTAGTTCTTCTCCCCCTTTTTGGCTTCGACTGCGATGAAGTTTGCATAGGAGTGCAGTGAGTCATCAATATGCTTGGTAGTCCTGGAGAATTCAGTGACCAAGGCCTGCTGATTGGCGTTGAGAGTTACCATATTACCGTCAAACTTTTGAATGTTGTTTGCTACAACATGAGCATTCTGATTCACTACGGCAAGAGTATCGGTGTTCTTCTTCAATCCGGCCATAAGAAGTGTGACAGCTTGGCCGGCCGCTGTATACTTTTCTTCAAATTTCTTGTCCATCATGTCAAGTTTATGATTGATCTCCACCATGTTCTTGAGCATGAGATTTTCAGACTTCTTAATCCTTTTCAGCATTTTATTCTGAGCTTTATCAAAGGAGGCTTTTAGTTCATTCACTATGCCCTGAATGACATTCACGGTATGAGTGGCTAGATTATCTCGTAGTGGAAGATCCGGAGGCACTTCTTGGCCTTGCACTTCATCAGATGCATCTGTAGAGCTGGACAGGAGCACAGCCTCTAAGGGTGGAATACTGGCAGCATCTGTAGATTTTTCAGACTCCCCCTCCACTTGTGCACCAATGTTTTCAGGAATGATTTTAGGTGCGTGCTTGTCAGATGGAGGTTCAATGAGATCCTGAGTCTCCAATGCTTCATGTCCCTCATTGCCGTCTTTCTCTCCTTCATCATCCATGAAATCATCTTCATCAGCATCCTCTTCCAACTCTTTGTCAGCAGTCTCCTGTACAGTAGCTTCGGCTCCTTGATCTTTCCGGTTCAGGGCCTCCTCATTCTCCGGCACAGCTTCACTGTCTTCTTGTATATCTGCCGCAGCATCTCTGGCCATTTGGGAGATGTCAGATACGATATCAGCATGAGTGGGTAGAGGCTCCCCCTCAATTCCTACAGTCAAAGTATCAGGAATTTCACTGGGGGTTACTGCTGGAGATACTTCCTGTTGTTCTTCCACGACAGCCTGCCCAATTCGCCTCTCCCATCTGTCAAAAACACTTGAATCCATCTTCTTCAAGTAGTGTAGAGGAACACCTTTACTCATGTCATACTTGTCTCCATTCAGCTGATTGAGATACAGACTTATGATTCGGCCAAAGCTCGGAGAGCTCAGGGTGCCCTTTATCTTCTCGAACAGCAATGCCCCCCTGTTGAACCTTTTACGGCAGACAATTGCCACCAGGATCTTGAACATATCCGTAGAGATATGGTCATGAGAGCCCGGCTTGCAGATGAGTACCTTTCCAATTATGTCTGACAGGAGCTTCCCTTCTTCATTCATATCCTTTCTCTTTATTGACCGAGTTCCTCGTAGGAGACCACAGAATAAGAGAGTCCTGGTTTTGTCTTCTTCCTCAAGATAGTCCTCGTGCTCCGAGCTAGAGAGCTGCAGGAAGCGGGTTAGCTTGCTGGCAGACAACTTGACCTTTGCCCCAGCCACCTTGCTCTTGATAAGAGAGTCTTCATTTCGGAGTCTGGCGGTAGCGAAGAACTCCAACACCTCTTTGTCCAAGATTTTGCACGGGTGCTCCAGGACGAATGAGAGCCCAGCCTCTTCCAGCATCAGAATGATGTTTCTGAATTCGTCAGAGGCATGAGAGAACCCTGTTCGAACTAGCTCGCAACCAGTGACCAGCCCAGCGGTTGTCCTTGGAGCCATTGCAGATCTAGGGAGAGAAGCCCTACTCTATGCTTAATCAAAAATCAAAAAGGAAGCGACACTAGTGATCAAGTCCAAGTAAGGGTGAGTAGGTGGTTACCTAAAGGCGTAGACGGTGAGTTAGTTCGATGAAAACGAGGGACACCCGATGAGTGCACGCGGAGAAATTCCTGGAAGGAGGAATCGAAACCGGGAGAGATCGTCGGTGAGAAACTTCGGCGGGATTCTTGCGGGAAACCTTCGGTGAGAAACTAGCGGGTTCGGTGAGTTTCCAGCGGAGTTCGGCGGGATTCGGCGGGATTCGACGGAAGCCTGCACGATTCCTGGTGAGTTTCCTGCGGAGTCCTGCAGAGTTCTTCTTCGCTCGACGAAAATCCTGCGGAGTTCGGCGGGATTTGGCGAGAACCTTGCGGGAAGACGATTCGTCGGAGACCTTGCGGGATTCGTAAGGAATGTGAAGAGTCGGCGGGAATGGGATTCTCCTTTACTGTGATTCTCCTTAAAGCCAAGCTCGACGAGTTAAATAGGATTCTCACGGTTTCCATTTGTCTAAGTTAATTTGAAAGTCTTCTAACTATATAGATACTCCTTAAAGCCAAGCTATTAGGGTTTGATCCGGCTTTTCCATAAATTTATTGATGGCAAGGTTTCCAATGATGTATTTTCGTTGTCGAGATTTCCAAAGACGTATCTTCGTTAGTCTTCAGTGAACTAATTTACGCCTGTAGATGTTAGTTCTCGAATCTACCAGTGGAATTTCCGATAACTCTTTAATGAGGCATCTAATCTTTATATTCACCGTGTTGACCTATCCTTAGATGTGCACACATATATGTATAAGCATAAGTATAAATATACATATATATACATATATATATATATATATATATATATATATATATATATATATATATATATATATATATATGTAAATGTGGATACAATATGACTCAAGTCCTTGAACTGATCAAAAGTACCTGGTATTATGAGAGTTAACATTTAGTCTCTCTGACTATAACATACCAGGTGCTCGATGTGAGTATGCTTATATAGATATCACTTCTGTTATTCCAGATGCATGTTCTAATTCAGTCTTGGAACACCTACTGTCTAGTTCCCATCATATTTACGGGAACCTAGACTACCCTGCAAGAAAGAATTACCTTACCTTAGGAACCCAAATCATATTGGGTCCTAGGTTCTTGTTAGCATAAGCACTCGACTGCCTTCCCTCAGAAAACCTGTCAGGAAGACTACCTCTGCCCAAAAAATGTGGATAGGCCCTTGCCCTTGACACAGAGGGGTTGTGCCAACAGTCGATGGCAAAGTGTCTCACTTTGCCACATCACCAACATGGGTGAATGTTGTATCGCCGTTTCCGACCTGATCTAGTGACTGAGGTAGTCACGGTCCTAGGTCTAAACGGGATAGGGCATGATATCCTCACAAAATTTCCTCTTCCATCGTGACACGTGGAAGGGTGGAAGGAATGCATGTTGCGAGCGTCATGAGGCCGGGGAGGTGGTGCCTTTCTTTCAGGCATCCCCCTTCCTGAGGCCCCATGAAAACTTACACCATGACTTATAACCTCCCTATCCTGTGTCCTCGGGTGATGAGAAGTCTTCTGTGAGCTGTGACATGCAGATTCACACCGAGTTGAGGCAGTGGCAGTGAATACAAAGGGCTCAGAATGAGCCTTAGGTATTCTCTCATGGGTGGCCACGACGGCCCTTGCACTACGGGTGTCTCCACATGGGGACAGATCACCCTTGCAGTGACCACGACTATTCCTGTGGTCATACCTGAAGGCATGATGAGTTGCCTTCCTTCTTGGAGTGGGGGTCGGAATACCGTTTCCCCATTTCTCCACGAATTGATAATTCGGGAGATCCACTCATTTTCTTGCTTTCTCTTTATAGCATCAACATTGGAAAAGTTCGATACTATTCTTTTATCATTCTCTAGACTACTCTATAGAGCTGAGATTTTAGAGTCCTTGACCTTGTTGGACGCCAATTGGAGAACCAACAAGATCTTCAGTCGAGCAATCTCTTGAGCTTTCTCCTCAGCAAGTAGGTTGCTTTTCTGAAGGGCTCTCTTCAGGGAATCAGAATTTTCTGAAGGAAAGCAGTTCCTGTCTTCAGAAACTTCAAGAGATACGGGGCAGGATGAAGAAGTTACCTGCTCTTCTGTGTTATTGTCATTAGAGCTAGTGACCATTGTGTCATCCTCATCAGAGCTTCTTTCCTCACTGGCCTCTTCAGTCTCTGACACGGACACGAGAGCTCTGATGCTATCCGAGAGATCCTTGCCTTCATCTTCAGAGGTGAGTACCCCCACATAGGCTTCATCCTCTGGTTGACAGCAGATTCCAGCTTTCTCTGACCCCCCCATCAGCTCTGAGATCATCACCCACATAGATTTAGCCGTCCTACATTTTTCCAATCTAGAGCGAGAAGCTCCAGACCAGATATCCAAGATAATTTGACGAATCCTCTTGTCCAAGTTAAATAGTGACAGTTCCGTCTCTGACATCTCTGCAATGCACTTGGGCACTTCGATATTCTTTCCAGAGCAGAGGGTCTTCATAGGAATAAAAGGACCCTCTTCCAGGATGAAAGATGATCGAGGATCGATGGCCTCCAAGTGATATTACACCCTCATTCTCCAGACGGGATAATACTCCTTTGTACATGCGGGGAGTCTTAGTGGCGATATCTCATAATCCAGCTCCATGCTTCTGACACTGGTGGCAGGATACAACTCAAGGTGTAAACCTTTTTGATGAGTAACCTGGCTCTGATACCACTTGAAAGTCCACCTAGTGTCAACTATCTTCACCTATGGGGGGGGGGGGGAATAGGTGACGTGCAGTGTTTTTGCGGAATTTAAGAATGTACCTGCACAATAAAAATAAATAGCACAGCACACAGAATACACAAGCAATTTATAGTGGTTCCCCGACTTGGGTACATCCACTTTCCCCCTTCGACCTATCTCCCACCAAGGGATGACTCGGTCTCTTCTCCAACAGGATTGAAATCCAATCCATGCACTATCGGAAGGAACCCTTCCACACGTAGGAGTCAACACTCCCACAATACGGGTTGTACCCAACCCTTACAACACGGAACAAACGTTCTTTTACAACAAAAGTAAAACTAGAATGTATAAAAGATATAAACTATGTTTGGAGACTAAGGTGTCCCTCTTTGTTGACGACGTGTTCTTGTAGTCCACAACGAGTCCACAACCCTAGACCTCTCTTGGAGAGGATCTCCCCGGAACCGGCAGCGGCAAGATGGGCGGCGACAAGGTTCACGGGATCGGCGGCAACAACAATGTGCGGCTGCACTTCTTTAGAGATCCAAACTTCGTAGCGAAGCTAGCTAGGTCTACCAACGGTCACACTAGGATCAATTGTCTCGATCGATTCGGATGGGGGGGATTTTCCCGATCTACAAATCGAGAGACAAGAGATCTCCGGTTAGACACGTGAGACGCTGAGCTTAGCTAGGCTTCTGTCGCAGGAGGATCTGGGCGAAACCACGATCAACCGGCGAACAACTTGGCGCGAGCGGCGGCGGCGGTGGAGCGGAAACGGCGATCTAGGTCACGTTGCGGCTCGCGTATTTATTATCTTCTTCGCTGCTTTACTGTTCAAAAATACCTGTGTATTTATACACTATAGACACTTACAATATGACCGTTGTGGGTCCCACACGTAGAAACCTGAAATCCGGTTCAAAATAGTCCAGCGGCAGAATCCGGTCCAGCAGCTTCCAGAGAAAACGCCAAGTAAAAATCGGCGAGAATCGCAGGTGATTCTCGACGAATCGGCGAGAATCAGTTAGTGATTCTCGACGATTCGTCGAGAATCACTAGTGATTCTCGCCGAATCACTTGTTGATTCTCAACGAATATAACTTGGTATTCATGATCTGCTCAACGATGGGTTCGGCGAGAATCACTAGTGATTCTCGCCGAATCTTACTTGGCACCGTTTTGAGGTAGCCGGATACCCAAGAGCTGCTCCTTGACCCATCCTTGCTTCTTGTCTGCTCTTGTATAAACACGGCCCTGTTCTTGAAAGTAAGTGCACTCCAATAGAGAGAGTACACGTAGGCCAACACACTGATCTGCTCAACGAGGGATTACGTCGTGCAGACCCGTGTATATTGACCTACTGCACCCTGACATTGGTGTGCACTTAGCGTGGAATAACTGCAAGCACAACTTGAGAGGTTTCATCAAATACATTGTGAATTCATCTTAGCTTGACAGGTGGCTTCCTCAAATCTAGGTAATTGTGGATACAATACCCAACACGTAGTCTAACTCAGAGCATTGTAGCGCAGCATTTTAAGTTATAAGAACTCATTCACATGAATGTCCACTAAATATATATAAACTCCACATTTACATATAAACCAGGAATGTATGAACACACACACGCTCCTGGCCTTAAGGTCTTATAAGTTGCTATTTACAAATATACAGATTCATACATTGGCACGCAGGCCGGCCACACATGAAATACAAGAATTCATCGCATGGCCTTCGAGAGCCTTTAAGCAGCAAGGGCATCAATCTTCGTGTTCCAATTCAGCTCGCTCAGCACCTGCAATTAGACATCCACCCCAAGAGTGGTAAACAAAGCAACGGTCAGCATTAGCTGACCAATTATAACGACCCTACCCCTTACCCGGGGCAGTGGTTCCTTCCCTGTATGCATTGCAATCATACCATCAGGCACAACAATATCATAAATGCCGACCTCCGCTAGACGCTCCGTGCACTCAGGGCACCTTATTGGTGTACCGGACTCCGTGGCAACACCACCGATTAGAGGTTATTAACATGTTAGTTGGCTGATCCTAGTCACCCCAACATGCATGCTGAGAACATTCCGCCCAAACCACTCAGAGGTGAGAACCTCATGACAAACTTGAGCATTACCAGATCGACCCAGAACTATGGTGCATCAAGCCGGGTCTGTCTCGCGTCCCCCAGGCATTGCCACTCATCGATCTACCAAAACAACCAGGGGCAGGTCAGCCTTTCCCATGCTCAAACCGTCAGTAGTGCACCACTAGACGCGGGTCAGCTTTTCATCCTAATTAGTCGCAGCTTTTCGCTCTCTCAGAGCAAATACCGCTCACCACACTCATACTACAAAGAGCTTACGCAAAGCATACAAGATCAGCACACAATATAAGGAGCTTACAATCACAAGTCATAGCATCACTTAATATACGGAGTCTTCTCTGGTTCACAACATAACCATCACCAATCCAGACTAACGGTCCGGGTAGGCTTCACACAACATGCCTATGTCGTGCTACACACTTCCGGCTCTAGATGCACACTCAACTGGGAATCACTTCTGCTTTCCACCTCTTAGTGGAGGATTTCATGCATATGCATAAAGAAAGGACTTCGATTGTCCAAGAAGGAGATCGTTACTCTTGACGATTGCTTTGGAGCCATGAACTAGCCGGATGGCAATCACCGCCACGGCTTTGCCTCCATGAATCTAAACTCGGATCTCGAATCAGCCCGCTGAAGCTTATCCGGCAGCCTTCTCCCTTCTCCCTTTCCTCCCTTGATCCCTCTCTCTTTCTCTCTCTAGATCTTTGAGAAGAAGGAGAAATGAATGGAAGATGAGGCTTCCAATCTCTTATCTCAACAGGGAAGGACTTGGGCCCTTGGATCTAGGATGAAGGAAACAAACGGTCTTGATTTGCCCATAAATAGGCTGAACATGGCCTGATACGCCCTGTGACATGCTCGTTTCACAGACCGTGTCTCTTAAGCGACACACAACCGACTTATCCAGAACAGAACACAGCCACGTGATAAGCCTGTGTCACATGGCTGACACATTTGTGTCACACAGTACATGCACGTGTGACATGGCGTGTTCCTCAGAAAACACACCACAAACTCAACCCGAGCGGGACACGGCCAGGTGACACGCCCGTGTCATAGGTCGTGTTCCCCACGACACACCCGTGTCCACCAACACACAGAATCCTGGCCTCTCCCGAGCAGGACACGGCCAGTGACACGCCCGTATCACCGGCCGAATACCCTGACACAGCTGCAGACACGCCCTGTCGTGTATTCGTCGAGTGGAGTTCGATGACCTCGAAGAGGACATGCCATCTGACACGCCCGTGTCGCTGGGCGTGTTCCCTCTTGAGAACTTCTCGAGTACATTTCATCAAGCACTCGAGAGGCAGGTTGCTCAACCCAAGCAGGACACGCCCTGGGACACGCCCATGCCCCAAGCCGTGTCACCCAATCCTGAACCCAAATTGGGATTTGGGGTGTTACACATATGATGTAGGCCGAGTAAGTCAGTATATGGCGGAACCTCGGAAGCCTCATCTGATGGCGGCAAGGAGCATTCTGAAGTACTTGAAGTTCACTTTTGATATGGGTCTCCTTTATGGGAGAGACACGAGCTTCAACCTGCACGGATATACAGATGCTGATTATGTGGGAGATTCAGACGTCCAGAAGTCAACATCCGGTTTTGTCTTCACATGTGGATCAGCGGAGATTTCTTGTTGCAGCAAGGACCAGGATTTAGTGTTCGTCTCTACTACAAAAGCGGAGCGCAAGGCTTCTGCCTTGTCAGCTCGAGAATCCATGTAGCTTAGGAGGCTAGTAGAGGACGTCCATAAAGAAGTGCACGGTCCTACTCTGCTACGCGGTGACAATGAGAGTGCCCTGAAACTGGTTAATAATTCAGTTTGTCACGCGCGGACTAAGTACATTGAGATTGAGCACCATTTCATTCAGGAGAAGGTGTTGGAGTGGTCTCTTGTGGTTGGACATGTATGGAGCGAGGACAACATCATGGATATCTTCACAAAGTTGTTGTCGAAGGGGCCATTTACTTGGTTACGGGGATTGCTTAGGCTAGTCTCCACTTCTCACTTCAAGAGGGAGTGTTAAAATTGTTGAAGTGAGAGTGGCAGTCTGGGCGGTTTGTTCGTGCGGATTGTGCGAATAGTTCAAGAGTCTCAGTGGTTAGACTGTGCGGTCTGAGCGGTCAGAGCTGGCGACTAGCCAGGTTAGCCAGTGTTCTGTAGCTTGTTCTCCAGCCTGTAACCAAGCAGATAGTTCTTGTATCCGCGGTTGGGGCAATCTAGTGTTGGTGTCTGTTTGTGCCTGCGGGCTGTTGGTGTGGTCTGGTTCTGTTTCTAAGTCCTGACGAGTTATCCAGGGTGTTACGCAGTTTGTGCGGACTGGCTGTCTAGTCCGCCGAGTCCGATAGCTGTCATCTTTTCCTTAGCTGCGGGCTCGGGATATGCAGACTGGTGTTGAGTCACTTGTGTGCAGACTGATGGTTGTTCGCAGGTGTGCGGACTGTTGTTCTATCCGCAGAGTCCGCCTGGTTGGCGACCTTGCCTTGGTGGTTGGTGGCTTGGCTTGAGTTCTTGCTGTGATGATGCGACCTTAAAAGGCTAGGTTTGGTCTTGTCGCGGCGGCTTGTTCTTGTGTCCACAACTTGGCGGATACACTTGGTGCTCGCACTGGATAGGGCGGTTATCCTATCGTATAGGACGGTGATCACACTCCTCTCAGCGCTTATAAATAGGACCCCCCTATCACATCATAAGATACCGAGTGAATAGTAAGTGAACTCGCTAGAGGTTGCTGAGGTTAGGGTTTTCTATCCGCGCGGTTTGAAGAGTTTGACCGGCTTGTGTTGTGCAGGTTGTGCAGATTGCGCTGGAAAGCCAGGGACTTGATGCTGATTGCGGTCAGGAACAGTGCGGACTCTGTGGGTAGCAACCAGTGATTAGCAGCAGGTCGCGACTTGGGGCCAAGCGGTATTTTCTTCTGCAACTTGTTTCCCAGTTTAATAAGTTGTCTGACTTTGGGCGGCTTGTTCAGTTCGATGCAATAGTCTGCGTGATCTGGAGGCTAGGCAACCTCGCGGTCAGGTAGCTTGTAGTTCAACATATAGAGTTCCTTTCAGCACTGGAATAACGGGCAGTCTGCACGGCTTGTTGCGGTCTTGCGACCAGGCTGCTTCAGCGTACTCCATAGCGGTTAGCAGCAGGGCCGGTTGTTACTCCTTGAGTCTGCGTTGCTTGTTTTTTGCTTCATATTTTTTCCTTCTTCCGTCGGATACATTGGCAATCATGTCTCGCCATGTATGCCTTGTTTTGTAAAGATTTTTATACGTACAAGATTCTTGCTCTTCTTGTTGCTTTTGATTTGCTTGGGCTCAGTTTGGTTGAGTGTTCATGCGCTTGGTGTCTCATTTTCCGTTATCACAAATTTTTACATTTGCTATGTGTGGATACAGTGTGTTAGCCGATGAGTTTGATGAGAGGTTATTCTATCGGTGTGGGTGGTGACAGCACTCCTCCTCACATCTATAAATAGGACCCCTCAGCTCGTCATAAACAAGTAGTGAACAGTAAGAGCAAGCTCGCACTTGATTTTGCGGTTACGGTTTTCTAATCGCTGCGACTAAGGAAGTTGGTTTTGTGCAACCTGTGCGGCTAACACCATGCGGCTAGGCGACTAGCGGGAACGTTGGTGTGGAATAGTTTGCAGATATAGTCAGCGGTTAAGCAGCAGGTCGCGGTGTTTGCGACTTAGTCTCTTCCTCGGAGTTGCGGATAAGCAGAGCAGTTCGCCCGGTCATTCAGCGGGTTCTGTTCTTTGCTCAACATTTGCAATAACAACAATCCGCGTGGTTAGCCGCGATTAGGCGGCTTCGGCGGTCTCGACAGACTCAACTTGAGAGTAGGCAGTTTGTGCGGTTACTAGAATCAGACCACGCGGTTAACTTCTTGATGTATTTTTGTATTCTCCAAGTACATTGTAAAAACATGTCTTGCAATGTATGGCTCGGCCTATAATAGAAGTTGATCTCAATTGAAAACTCTTGTGTTACTGTTGCTGCTGTCTTTTACTTGACTTCGATTATGATTGAATGTTCCTGCAAATTCGTTAGCTTCGGCTTCAGAATTTTTTACATAAATACACTAAATATCTTTAGAATTCTTGTGTTTATTGAGGATCTATTGCTCTGTGGAATTGGCAAAGGTCTTTGAGCAGAGTTCTAAAATTCGCATAGTCGTGTTGTACCGATTTGAGTCGATCAGAACATGATGTGTGAAGAACGCATTGATGAATCGTTTCGAATACTACGTAAAAACAACATCAAGAGCAAAGACATCTAGATTTTGACTTTAGTTCATAAATCATTGTAAAAGACTAATATTTTATATCAATTTAGTTATTAATTAATAATATTTTGTTGGTCATGGGTCAAATTAATCAAATTAATGTGTTGTCTTTTGTGCCTCAAATTAATTTGATATATATATCTTTTGTTTTAGTTATCTATATTAACTAAACTAATCAATTATTTCTAATTAATTCAATATTTTAAATATGCATCATGTGAGCTTCTTCAACTAAATGTTTGATCACATGGATTTTTTCTTTAACCTTTAAGCTAGTATGCTCACAATGTGTCCTCACTTATAGATATATTTGATTAATCAAATTAATTTAAAAGTCATGTTAATTAACTCATTACTTAAGGAGCATTAATTCTTACAATATGTCATGAATACATAATCATAAATTGATTAGTAATGCATTACTAATTAATTACTATATATTTATTTAGCTACTGTCAAGCTTCACACTGAGTTTTCATTCCACTCAAAGTATCCTCTTTGTAACCAATCTAAACCAAAGAATAAATAAAGGTATGTTTGGGGCAAAGGTGGTGGTCGTGAACGGTGATGGTTACGAAATGTCTTCTGTTTGACGCGATGTTCTTATCACAGTAAATTTGGACGAAAACGTAAATATGAGTTTGACATAACAACGATTATAACCACCATGAAGGAAAAAATAAACATAATTTTCAGCATAAAAATGAAAAAAATTTCTTAGGTGTGGCCGAGCATTCAGGAACGATGGTTCGTAATCATTTGTTGAAGCCGCGTGCAAATAATCATTCGATTTCGAGCCGAGTCGGAGTTGAACTGGTATCGGCCTTCTCTCGAATATGGTGAGTCAAAGAGAGTCAAGAGAGCTGAGGAGGGCCAGAGTTGAATTTGGTCCGCCTATATAAATAAATATTTTTGATTAAAAATTCAATAATAAGCTGTTGATAGTGGCCCAGGCCTGGCCCATTATATTCATGGCAGCCCATTAATTTTGAATATTCCCAACGGCTATATCACTCCATTGCGGGCCCCACCACCATTTCACATGAGTGAGCCATTCTTGTCATGGCGTCGCCTAGGCGTCTCCTAGGCGTCGCCTAGGCGTCTCCTAGGCGTCGCCTAGGCGTCTCCTAGGCGTCCTGGCGTCCAACTGTAAACAAGGTGATGAGCGCCATTTTTAAAAAAATATGGGAATAGACTGCGGTTTATATATAAACCGCAGTCTATTCTATTAGCCCACGTAGACGACGATTTATATATAAACCGCAGTCTATTCTATGGCTTAGAGAATAGACTGTGATTTATATATAAACTGCTGTCTATTCCATGACTGCGATTTTTATAGAAACCACAGTCTATAGCATCTATTTTAAACAGTGAACCGTAAAAATCTCGTTTTACCTCGACCATTTGGTTCTTACAGACGCTGCTACTTGCGTAAAACCCTAAAGGCGATTTTGTTCAAGTTTCTGCTCTCGTTGAGTCCTTGCTCTCCTTCGCTTCGATTGGAAGATTCTTTTTCGACAAATCTCATATTCTCACTTAGGTCTATTTTTTCTTATGACATTTCTCAGTTTTGATCTTTGTGTTATAATGTCTTTATTAGTAGTAGTATTAGTATAAAGTATAAACTATTAACATTGTGTAGCCGTCTAGCAGGCACCCACTTGTAGGTTGTAGCATTTTTGTATTAGATATTTAGATATCATAAAAACATACTAACTCTATATATTTGCCTAAATATTGCACTGACATAGTAACATATATATTTATATGGGTGATTGACTGATTGTGTGGTAGTAGCTCAATGTCATTGTTCTACTTTATGAATTTGGTTTAGGGTTATTGGATGGTTTAGGTTTTTTAGGGTTTTCTTATTACAGGAAAATGACTGATAAGCACTCTTCATCAAAGTCAAGAAGAAGCTTTACAAAAATGAACGAATTGAATAAGCTTAGGATAGAGGGGAAGAAGCTTTATATTTCTGTGAGTGATGATGGCCGCATTATTCCCAGGCCAGAGATAACTAAATTGATGAGTTTTTTGGGATCTCTTGTGAGGTCTTATGTTTCAATTACATTTGTTGCATGGAAGAAAGTTGATAAACAAATTAAAAATCAAATATTGGTAGAATTAAATGACGTAACTTTGTTTTCAATGATTAGTGATTACATAACTGTGGTGTTTTAGTTAATTTTTAATTGATATTGTCTATTTTTTCAGATTTATTTTGATAATATTGATGGTCTTTGCAATGCATTAGTGAAAGACATGGGTGAAAGTTGGAGAACTTGTAAATCCAAACTCTTTATCACGTATGTAAAAGATGTTGATTTGGAGCATCGATACAATATTCCTGTCAAGTATAGCTTTATTACTACCGAAGTTTGAAGAGTTTTTGTCGACCATCGCACCACTATAGAATATATGGTATGTGTTCTTAACTTCTTATTAAATTCAATGTTTAATATCATTCTTTATCTTTATAATTTATAAGCAATCTAAGTATTAACAAATATTTATTTGTGTAGGAGAAAAGTATGGTTAATACAGAGAGAGCAAAACCACAAAAGTCATTTTATACTACTTCTAGAATGGGTTATTCTGGATTAGAAAAAAAATGATATTAGTTGATTAGTTCTCTACATCTCTCTCATATTTTTATTGTACATATTGGTTTTCTCAATAATTTAAATAATACTTTACTTTTATTTTATTGTCAAGGTTGAACAAGGGGCAGCTGCACCAATTTCACGTGCAGAGTTATGGAAAGCCGGTCATAAAAGAAAGACCGATGAATACATTAGTATAGATGCAGCTGAGTTGACATCTAAAATTGTAAGTTTAAATGTTTCATTTATTCATCTGTAAAATATCAATACTTCAATAGTAATATTGCTTATGAAGTATAAATGTATAATTTTTTATCTGTAATTCCGCATTAATTTATATTACTTATTTTAAGGATGAGTTATCGAGCCAAGAGTCCCAGTGTGCTGAAATAGTGTCACAAGGAAGAGATGACCTCTTTGCATCTGTTTTAGGCCAAGAACATCCAGGCAGAGTTAGAACTGGTGGCATGTTTTCCACCATTACAAGTTTTTCCAAGAATGATAGGCGGAGCTAGAGGACATCAGTAGCTCGTATTGGAGATGTCGAAGCTATAGTCCAAAAAATATTGAGTCAACAACAATTATGGAGCCAACAACAACAAGTGCAACAACAATTATGGAGTCAACAACAACAAGAGCAACAACAAATATGGAGCCAACAACAACAAGCACATGAAGCCTAGATAAACAGTATGAGGAATCAAATGGAAGAACTTATGAGCATGTTTAGTGCTAGAGCTAGAACTGGAACTTCACAGGCTTCTCAGGTATTATTAATTATTATGTTTTTATATTTAATTATTTATACTTTCATGAAATGTTATGCTCTTTTTTTGTTGCGCATAAATTTTTTGTTATTTCTCAGCCGGAGCATGAAACGGAGCATGAAACCAGGTCATATGAACCTGAGACATCAAATGACTTTATTGTTATGTTACCCAGTTTCATAAATAGGAAGGTGAATGAAAATGAAACAATAACTCTAGTATTAGATTCAACAGTATTTGGGGGTGTTGAATCAACAAGTACATACTTTGAAGTATCAGAGTTGTACGATTTTCAAAATTTGTAAAAAATTGGAGTTAACATCATATTTGCATGCATTGGGTGAGTACCGACTACTGATTATAGAGTATCAAATATTACAAAATTAAATTTTTTTATTAATATATAAATTGATTTTGAATTTACATGTTTTATTGCAAGTACATAGATTCTCAATTAAAGAAATTTACATTCAATAGAGGTGTATATTTTCATAATCCAATAGTCATTTGTCATTTTGATGGTCTCTATGCCAAGGCTAATTCAAAGACAAGAGTTGATAATCTAAAAAACAGACTTAGTCAACTCCAATCAGAATCTTTATTATTTTTGCCCTATCATAGATTGTAGGTATGAAGTATCTCTATATCAATAATTATTACAATTTTTAATTCTAGTTAAGTTATTAATTTTTTCATTTATTTCATAGAGAACATTGGATGTTGGTTATTATTGATTATGATAATAATACAGTTTATTGGCTTGATCCCCTAAGTCATGACATTCATGATGATATTAAAAATATCATTTCAAAGTAAGTTTATTAATTAGTTATTTACTTATTTTCCTATTTGGAACTCAGATTTTACTATAAACTAATTTTTTTTAATATTTTATGAAGTGTATTTACGAATTTAGCAAAAGATCGGCATACAAATTTCCGTAAATCAAAGGTTTTAAAGTGGAAGCCGGTAAATTATAGACTTATATCCAAAATGAGTTTAGGTATTCTAAATTTTAAAATATTTAAAAATTTGTAATTAAAATACTTAGTTACTTACCAATTGTTTAATTTTTTAGTGCCCAATACAACCAAATAATATTTAATGTGGATACTATATCATGTGCTACATGATTGACATAGTTGATGCTTTTAGAAGTGTGTCAATGTCATCATTGGTATATAGAATGCATCTACATTAATAAGTGATAAATTGATAATAATTATGTTGAACTAATTTTAACAATTTTTTTATTACAGATCTATAATGGAGTGAAATAATTTTCGTCTGAGAAAATAGATAATATTAGAAATAAGATTTGTGCTTATATAGTCAATAATTGTGTTTGACTAACTGCATACTTGTAGTCTTGTATAGAAGTAGAAGTGTAGAACAAATGAAAATTAACTTCTTTACTCTTGTAAAATAACAACAGTCTTTAATTCTTTATAGTTTATACTTTAAATGATCTTTAAATTATTCTTTGTGTAGAAAAATCGTAGATTGCAATTTATTTGATAGTTCTAAAAATTATTCATTGTGATGATTTCTTTAACTTAAGAGTTAAGATTAGCTGGTTATTTCATTGTCCAGACCTAACTCTGCAATCTATAGGTCTTATTGGTGAAAAATGGAAGACCAAAACAACAACAGTCTTGCCTCATCCATTGATAACAATGAACTTGATCCCAAAACAGATTCTAAAAGAAAAGCAAGGTCAAATGATCCTGGTTGGAAATATGGTCATTGAGCCGACATAAAAGATAAAAATACAGTTAAATGTAATTTGTGTGATAGATTGATAAAAGGTGGTATTAAAAGTTTGAAGCAACACTTATGCGGCGGATATGAAGATGTATTCACATGTTTTAATACTACTTCTGAAATAGCAGCTGAGATGTATTCAGCTTTAAATGATAAAAAAAGGACAATGTGCATCTGACTGCTGATGATGACAATGAGAGTGAACATGAAGGAGAGCCAACAGGATCACATAATGTATCCCCGGTATTATCTACTGCTAAATCGTCATTTGTCCCAAGTTCTGGGACAAGTGCCAAAAAGAGAAAACTAATCCACTTGCCACAAAAAGGGGCCCTATGGATACTCATGTGAGGCGTGCTCCTAAAGATGTAGTAGATGATAGACGTGCTAAAGGCGCGTCAAAAACTACTATCGAGAGATGTTTTAGGTCACTAGAAGAAAAAAAAGAGTTGATAGTTATGTTGTTGATTGGTTCTATGAGTGTGGAATTCCATTCAATGCTGCAAAGGCACGAAATTTTGAAGTCATGCTTGAAGCAGTTGGACAGTATGTGCCTGGTTATAAAGGCCCTAGTTATCATGATTTGAGAGTCTCATTGTTATCAAATACAAATGATAAAGTTAAAGAGATGAAGACAACTTATCAAGCATACTAGAGGAGATATAGTTGTACACTTATGTCAGATGATTGGACATACATGAGAGGGAGACATTTGATCAATTTTCTTATCAACTACCCAGAAGGATCCTATTTTATGGGTTTCGTAGATGCATCCAGTCATATTCAAGATGCCGCAATGTTATTCGAGTTGCTTAATTGTAAGATTAGAGAGATAAGAGCTGAGTGCATTGTTTAGGTAAATTTTTTAGTCTCACTAATTTTCATATTTCAAGTTAATAGTCTACAAGACTACAACTTTCAATATATACAAATTACAAAGTTATATTGTATGTCTTGTATGCATGTGGTGACTGATAATGCTTCCAATTACAAGGCAGCTGGTAAAATTTTAATGGAGAGAAGACCAGCATTATTTTGGACTCCTTGTGCAGCTCATTGTATTGATTTTATGCTTGAGGATATAAGCAAGCTAAAATAGAACAAAATTGTTATAAGAAAGGCAAGGATGATCACAAATTTCATGTACAAACACACTCGTTTACTTGATGCAATAAGGACTACTATAGGTGGTGATCTAGTGCGGCATTCAGTGACTAGATTTGCAATATCATTCCTTACTCTACAAAGTGTGCTTAAGCATTAGGAGAAGCTGAGATTATTTTTTGTGTCGTCTTCGTGGAATGCCGCTAATTTGGCAAAAACTGAAACCGGAAAACAAGTTGTTGAAATAATACTTTCAACCGTTTTTTGGAATTGAGTAAGAGATTGCCTAAAAGGAGAAAAACCATTGATTGCTGTTTTGCGATTAGTAGAAGGAGATGAAAGGTCGGATATGCCTGAATTATATATGGCGATGGAAGAAGCTAAACAAAAGATCAAAGATCATTTTGATAACAAAGAAAGATTATTTAAAAAGATTATTGACATTGTTGAAAATATGTGGACAAATCAAATGGAGAAAAAGTTGTACATGATGGCTTTGTTTTTAAATCCAAGCAAATATTTTGAATACGAGGAAAAACATAATGATGATGTCTGGAAATTTCAAGATGCTTTCAATGATGTTATTGCAAGACTAGTGTCCGATCAATAATTGCAAGACAAGATTGCAGAGCAAGACACTAACTACAAAGCATCTCAAAATAATTTGGGAAATCCTATGACTATTAAGCAACAAACCACCTTAAATCCAAGTAAGTATTGATTAAATTTTTATTTTTTCTTAAATTATTTATATGTTAGATAATTTATATTTGTCTTAAATGAATAGTGGATTGGTGGGGTGCACATGGAAGTCCGAATGTTGACCTTACAGAGGTAGCATTGCGCATACTTGGATTATATTATTTTTCTTCTAGTTGTAAGCGCAACTGAAGTACTTTTGAGTTTGTAAGTATACAAATATTCAATCTAAAATTTAATATTTTTATATTGACTAATAAGTTTCCATTTATATTGATTCAGATTCACACCAAGAAAAGAAATATATTGGAGCATCAAAGGCTTAGTGATCTTGTATACACCCAATATAATCGTTGTCTACAAGCAAGATTCCAAAAAAGACATGAAAAGGGAAGAAATTACAACTCTTTAATGCTTGATGAACTAGATTGGAGTAGCGAGTGGATGATGAACAAACTAGAGGATGCACTATTTTTTGAAGATGATAATCTCACATGGTAAGTTGTAGAAAGTGCTGTTGGAGCTGAGGCTCGAAATTTACAAATTGGAGCTGGAGCTAATCCTCAACTATTGGATGAAGATGATGAAGATTTCGATCATTTTTTATTTGCCAATGATGATGAAAATATTGAAGATAATTATAAGCAAAAGACAAGTACCTCAAACCAATCAAACACATGTAATGCAAATGACGACTTACTATATGATGATTCTAGTTGATCTTTTATGATTTTTTAAATTTTTTTAAAAAACATTATTCATGCTAATACGTTATTGTGTAAGATAAGATTTTTAATATTTTTTGTGTTCCCTTTTCTATTATTGCTCTCTCTGAAGTCTGTATTCAACTACTGAAAGGCATTTTGTTTTCTTACTGTCAAGTGCTAAGTTCTAACTACTCATATATGATATATCAAAAGTTACGATTAGTTGCTTTATCTGAAGTCTGTATTGAACTATTGATTGACATTATTTTTTCTTACTGCTAACTGTTCATATATCAGAAGCTACTGCTTAGTGCTATGAAGAAAATATCTGTATGGCTATGTGTTTGTATTTGGTAGTTTGATAGATTGACATTGATTTTTCTTACTGCTAACTGCCCATATATCGAATTTCAGAAACTACTGCTTACTACTATGAAGAAAAAATATGTGTGATTGTGTTTTTGTATTTGGTAGTTTGGTAGATTGATATTGATTTTTCTTACTGCTAAGTGCTAACTGCACATATATCAGAATTCAGAAGCTACTGCTTACTGCTATGAAGAAAAAATATGTGTGGTCGTGTGTTTGTATTTGATAGTTTAGTAATTGGTAAACATTCTGTTTTAAGTTTAAAAAAGGAGGTTTAGACAGCTGCTATTATAATAACCGCTGTCTAAAGTCTGGCAGACAGGCTTCATGACAGCGGTTATTATAATAATCGTCGTCTATAGATGACTATAGACTGCAGTTATTATAATAACTGCAGTCTTAAAGCCTGTAGACTATAGACTGCGGTTATTATAATAACCACAGTCTATATTCTGCAGGCTTTAAGCCCGCGGTTCTTATAATAACCGCAGTCTTAAAGCCTGCAGACTATAGACTGTGGTTATTATAATAACCGCAGTCCATAGTTTGTTTTTTTTTTTTAAAAAATGAGTAAATTGGCACCTTGCGACTTGCTCGCATTGTGGTCACCTAGGCGTCAGCCTTGTCGCCTAAGCGTCAAGGCGCCCGACGCTCGCCTTGGTTCGCCTTGACGTCGTGACAAGATTGGGGTGAGCTTGAATTTTAATTGTTAGCCCTCCGAGCTCAATATTTAAAGACCCAAACAAAGTAGGAACCTCTTGCAAGAATTTTATTTATTTATTTATTTCGTTTTATGGATTTTATAATTTATATTATGTTGAAAATTGGGGCAAGCCACTCATATGGAGGGAGTATGGCATAGCCAAGTAGGCACCCCAACAATTGAACTGTAGTATGTGCACCTCAACTATTTAGCCTCCCTCAATATCGGGTATTAGGAGTGGCGTTAACGCCTTGATAAAGGAGGTCTTGAGATCAATTGCCAGCCTCAACATCCTTCCTCCCGATATTAAGAGAGACTAAGGCTCTGTTTCAGGGGACTTATTTTCACCGGTCAAGCGGTTGCGACCGCACGTACCAGACCTTAATTAAGGTCTGGTACGTGCGGTCGTAATCGCTTGACTGTTGAAATTTTTGAAGTGTAAGTGGCTGATCAGGCAAACCGCGATGGACTGAGCGGACAGCATAGCAGATTGGAGGTCGCGGTCTATGCGGGCTGCGGTGTGGCCTCGTGTATAGAGGAAGCCGTGAAGATTGACCTTGAGCGGCCTATGCGGACTGAAGTTGGAGTTCGGGAGATCGATATTGGTCTGGCGGACTTGGCGTTCTGATGCCTTGTTCATAGTATTGTTGTGAACTACCTTGCCTATCTTTAACAGACTTGGCGGACTTGGCGGTCTATTGCGAGCTGGAGTGGTGTCCGTAGGTGTTGCAGACTGGTACTTATCTAGGAGTGTTGTAGGCGGGTTGGCTTGTGGACCGACCATGTCCAAGCGGACTGAGCGGACTGGTGAAGGCTGATTGCTGGCTGGGGGAGGTGATCCTATCAGCTAGGGCGGTGACCACATCTCTCTCCGTGCCTATAAATAGGACCACCCGGTGACAACATCATCATCGAAGAATAGTAAGCACAAACTCGCGTTGGAACCTGCAGTCTGATTTTTCTGATCGCGAAGGCTTGCTGAAGTAACTTGTCAATGCTGGTTGTGAGGATAGGACCAAATAGCTTTTCTTCTAGCTGGCGACTTGGGGCAGTTTGCGAATAGCAATCTGTGGAGTGCAGAAGTTCTGAAGCAACAGTTTGGTTCTAGAGGTTGCGGATTGTGTTCGTGTTCGAGCGGCTAGTGCAGTGTGCCGGTTTCGGCGGTCTGACGGACAACAGTTGCGATTTCGGCGGACTCTGTTCTCTGGCCGCAGTTATCTTTCTGTTTTTGTTCTGTTGTTTTTCATGCTGACGAAATCATGTCTCGTCATGTATGTCTCGCCTTGTAAGAAGACTGTTATTATCAATAAAGATTTTTTGTTGCTGCATGTGTCTCTGGCTGTGATCTAATCTTTTAGTTGATATAACTCTTATTCATTCTAAGATCCGAAAAATTTTGCATTGACATGTGAAAATAAGTCCCCCCAAACGGAGCCTAAATGGTTGGGGTGCAGTCCGGCTGTTGGGTATTTGGAGTGGTGTTAACACTTCAATAAAAGAGGGCTTGTGATTGATTCACAACCTCAACTCCCTTTCTCCTGATATTGAGGGAGGCTAAATGATTGGGGTGCACGGACAATCCGGCTATTGGGTTGCCTAATTGGCTACGCCTTACTTCCGATGAATGATTTACCCCAACTTTCAACATATTATTTGAACATAAAAGTGGATGAAGTTTCTTAGGTGGACGTTAACAAATGACAATTTAACCTCATGTTTATGACCGCCGCCACCGTGCCAAACGGAGCCTAAAGGTTACACAAAATTAGAGAATTTCTGGGAAAGAGCTCTTGTGGCATAAAAAGAGGAAAGACAACGGAAGTGAGATATCCATCCTTATTCATTGAAGTTTAGACATTTTTAATTAGTGCTACCATTTTAAAACGGAACTTTGTGTGTTTTATACTTCTCGGTTGATAAATAGGTGAAATAATAACGGCATGTACATAGTAAATTATTGCAAAAATAGATGTTGCAAACTATACAATAATGTGCTACAAATATCAAATATGATGGTTACGGTTTGCGGATAGCCGTGTAATCACGGTAAACACTCATGAGGCCTATAAATAGGACCACAATCTCTCCTTTGTTCTCACTTTTTTCCTCCTCGCTATCTTCCCCCCCCCCCGTGCTAGAGATCTCCAAAAATCTTCATCGCCTCCTTCGAAGATTTTTGAACTGTAAAAATTTCCCAAAATGAGTGAAAACAGAAAAGAGGTCGCAGGAACACTCAACCACAATCAAAGACAAGTAAAAATCAGTAACAATAACAACACAACAGTTTCCATTTGAAATTAACTTCTTTACAGAGCGAGATATACATTGCAAGACATGATTTATAATGTAATCAAAGGAAAAGAAATCTGCAATAAGAAGTTGATCTCGCGGATAGATAACTGTGACCGCATTAGTCGCCGGACCGCTAGCTGAGTCCGCCAAAGCCACCTATCCGCGACTAACCATGCGGACTGCTGTTATTGAAATGCTGAAGGAACTTGGACAAAACCCGCTGATAGATCGGGTGAACTGCTCCGCTTATCCGCAACTCGGAGGAAGAGATCAAGTTGTAGAGACCGTGACTTGTTGTTATCCCCTTATTGTTATTAACGAACTGTTCCACACCAAACTTCCACTAGTTGCCTAGCCGCCTGATCTTAGCCGCACAGCCTGCACAGAATCAACTTTCTTAGTTGCAGTGGTTAGAAAACCATAACCGCATAAACCAAGCGCGAGCTAATTCTTACTATTCACTGTTATTTATGACGAGCCGAGGACTCCTATTTATAGCCATGAGGAGGAGTGTCGTCACCACCCATAGCGATAGGATAACCGTTCGTCAAACCTATCAGCAAGAATCAAATCCGCAAATACAAGAATCAGTCAGCCACATAAGGAAGACTATCCACAAAAAATACAGACACCAATCTTGTACACAAGAACAATCAAACTGCCAGGCTTGCAGACACAACTCAAGTCTGCGCAAAGCTCCGGACCGCGACAACCATGTCGCCAACTTACCAAATTCGGCGAGCTCAAGAAGCAGTCAGCACTCAGGCGATCTCGGCGAGCTAGGCAACAAAGTTGGACTTAGTCACACAAGACCAAGTCCACGACAAGCTTCACGGTCTCCAAGTGACCACGCCACCTGATACCAAGACCACGCCCAATCCGAACAACACATGTCTGCCACCTTGCGGACTGCTCCATCAGATTGCGCGACCTCTAGGTAAACCAGTCCACGCAACTGTGACGACCTCCATGATCAAACAACCAGATCGCAAGCACAGAAACAAGTCGGACACCGACGAGCTCCAGAAGAGTCCGCTACAACCGCAGTTAGCCAACCCTAACTGCTCGATTAACCAAGGATGCTTGCTGAGCCAGACCGCAAGAGATAACCAGCACCTGCCAAAGGCAATCCACTAAAGCTGTCCGCCAGGCCACGACGGACTCTGCGGTCTGTGTGGTTTGACCAGTCTAACCGCCCAACTCCACTTTTACTCTCACTTCGATAATTCCAAAACTCCTCGTTGAAATTAGAAGTGAAAACTAGCCAGAGCAATCCTCACAATCGAATAAACAGTCCCTTTGACAGTGGCTTCGTGAAGATGTCTGCAACATTATCCTCGCTCCGCACATGCTCAACCATCAGAGACCCCTCCAGTACCTTCTCCCGAACAAAGTGATGCTCGATCTCGATGTGCTTCGTCTGTGCGTGATAAACTAGATTATTGACCAGTTTAAGAGCACTCACATTATCACCGCGAAGCAGAGTGAGACTTTGAACCTCCTCATGGATGTCATCCACTAACCTCCTAAGCCAGATGGCTTCCTGAGTTGTCAAGGCTGACGCCTTGTATTCTGCTTTTGTAGTGGAGACGGACACCGAATCCTGCTTCTTACTACACTAAGAAATAGTTACTGATCCCGTGAAGAAGACAACCACACGTCGACTTTTGATCATTTGTATCTCCTCCATAATCAGTATCCATATAACTGTGCAGACTAAAGCTTGTGTCCCTCTTATAAAAGAGACTCATCTTTGAGGTAGATCTGACATACTTCAGAATTCTTTTAGCGACCACCAAATGATGTTTCCGTGGCTCCATCATATACTGACTAACTCGTCCCACCGCATAAGCAATATTTGGCCTAGTAATTGTCAGATATATGAGACTCCCCATGAGAACCCGGAACACCAAAGGGTCTGTAAGAACCCTTCCCTCATCCCGTCGAAGTTTCAACCCGACTTCTAGAGGAGTAGAACTGATCTTCCCTTCCTGCATGCCGAATCATTTGACAATTCTCTCTACATAGCCCTTCTGGGTAATGAGCACGTTGTTATTCTGCCTCTCCACCTCGAGTCCAAGGAAATGGTGGAGCTCACCCAGATCCTTCATCTCGAACCGAATAGCTAGCTCAGTCCTGAGCCTAGCTACTTCTTCCTCTGAGTTCTTCGCGACGGTCATATCTTAAACATACAACAGAATGAGGAACTAAAGCTCCCCACTTTTCTTAACGAAAATACTAGAATCAGAGTCTAAAGCAAAGTAACCACGGAACTGGAGGTATTCCATGATATTCCCATACCACACCTGAGGCGCCTGCTTCAGACCATATAAAGTTTTATTCAGCTTGCAGACGTGTCCATGATGTTCTTGAAATACATAACGAGGTGGCTGCACCATGAATATATTATAGGATCAAGCGCATACCCAACTATTACAAAAGCCCGGACTGTTGAAAAGGGTGCTACTTAATTTCTTAAATAAGTAGCAGAGCTCCACAGGTCAAGTGAGGGAACGCTGGACACAACAATCCCCCCCCCCCCGACGTCCAGCATAGCCCGTCGGCTCAGAGGTGGAGTTACCACATGGCCCACAAGGCTCAGAGGTGGGGTTACCACATGTCCACGGTTGCCTGACCCGCCGGACCCACACAGGTAGAAGGGAAAAATCGGGATTTAATAGCGCCACCCCGATCTTGAACCCATGACCTCCTCTGATACCAAATGTAGGATCAAGTGCATACCCAACTATTCTAAAAGCCCGAACTGTTGGAAATGGTGCTACTTAATTTCTTAAATAAGTAGTAGAGCGTCACGGGTCAAGTGAGGGAACGCCAGACCCAACAGATATCCTTGTCAGTCTTGCCGTAAAGGAAGGCATTCTTTATGTCGAGTTGTCAATTCTTCCATCATTGGCAAGCCGTCAGGGAAATCACCACCAAAACTGAAGTCATCTTAGCCACTATACTGAGTGTCTCTTCATAGTCCTCCCCATATTGTTGTGAGAACCCCCGAACTACAAGGCGAGCCTTGTACCACTCGATGCTACCGTCAACCTTCTTCTTAAGTTTGTAAACCCACTTGCAAGTAACATGAGTGATGTCATCGATCTTGGGTACAAGATCTCAAGTCTCCTTCTTGTTAAGGGTGTCCATCTCCTCATCCATGACATCTTCTCACTCCTTTATGCCAGTGGCGTTGTTAAAGCTCGACGGCTCCCATTCATCCAAGGGACCTACAAAGAAATATGAGACAAAACTCACCATGAACTCGTCCATATACCGTGTTGTTGAAATAATTGTCATCTTAGACCTCCACAGGGCTTGACCCTGATCCACCACTCTCGCTGCTTCTTTTGGCCTAGCTCTGATCCCGGGCAAACCAGGAGCATCGCTCCCCTGCTTTTAGATACAGAAGCCTCCGCCCTAGAGCTAAACGCCACCGGAGCACTTGGTGACACAGGCAACTCCACCAGAATATCCCGAGCAGCTTCTCCTTAGCCCCTGTCTGACTTGCTTACATGTAGCTCCTTAGATGAGCTACCCTGGTACGATGTAAGTTTGTCAAAGACAACATCTCTTGAGACGCCGAACTTCTTCGTTGCAGGATCCATGCACTTCCATCCCTTCTTCCGCTCATCATAGCAGTCAAAGACTAGCTTCTGTGCTTTTGCATCTAGCTTTATCATGAGAGCATCTAGAACGTGCACGTAGTAGGTAGAGCCGAACACTCGAAGATGTTCGACAATGGGCTTCTCTTTGAACATTAACTTATGAGGAGATTTCATGTTGATCGGAATGAGTGGAATCCTGTTGATGACATACATTGCACAAATCTTTCCCTTTGTTGAAATTTGTGAAGTGGAAGTGGGTGACGGGACAGGCCGGGCGGCCTGGGGCGGACAGCTTTGGCGGACTAGGCGGACTGGGCGGACTGTGATGTGCGGCCTGGTGGTAGGTCTAGTGGAAAGCCGGCTGTCTTCTGAGCGGCTTGTTGCATGGAGTCCGCGGACTATGCGGCCTGGTTTCTGCGAATAGGGTGTTTGCTGATTGGCTTTGCCAAGGAGCAGCCTGAGCAGATGGAGGCTTGCGGACTGGTGCATTGCTCAGTGGCCGCAGGTGCAAGCTTGTGTTGATAGGTGGGTTGGCTCATGTTCGCGGGAAGCTTGCGGATTGGCGTGTCCGCGGTTTGGATTGTTGCGGACTGAGCTTAGAGCTTGGCTGAGGCCTTGTCGAGCTCTGGTGGCACAACAGGTGCTTTGATGTAAAGGTTTTTGGCGGACTGGTGTTTGGAGTCCGGGAGGAGGCTGCTGCGTTGGATAGAAGTGCGAGGAGCTCGCGGACTGATGGCGGTATGTGAGAGGGTGTTTGGCGGACGGGAGTTTGTGTCCACCATGCTCGCATGGGCCTTTGATGGTTCTGGACTTGGTCACACTTTGTGCCAAGACCATAGTGTCCGCGGTATCCGCCAAGTCCGCTGTGTCCGGGCGGACTATTGCTGTCTACCTTTGGTCGTGGACTTGTGGCAGATTGAGGTGTGAGTCTTGCGGACTGCCTCGGGTTGGTGCGGACTGCCATTGAAGGGGGTTGCTGTCCTGCAGTGGTTGGAAGCTTGCGGGCTGATGCCTTGTCCGCATAGCTTGGGCGGACTGGAGAGGGTTCGCCATTGTTTCCTTGCTCCTGGCGGTTTTCCTTGGTATCCGGCTATGTCCATGCGGACTCGGCGGACGGGTTTTTGCTATCGCGTGGGCTGGGGCGGTGTCGCTATCTCTTGGGCGGTGACCACACTCCTCACCTTGCTTATAAATAGGACCCCCCTGACACATCTACAGTAACCTAAGTAACTTGAGTGAACAGTAAGTTGGGTTGAGCGAAGTGCTGCGGTCTCAGTTTGTCAATCCGCGCGGATTGTTTCAGTGCTGACGTTTGCTGTGTGCAGGTCGCGCGGGTAGCTTCAAGGAGCCAGGAGTTTGGCTGTGACTTCGGTCAAGTACTTGGAGTGTGCGGTCTCTGCGGACTCAGCAGGAGGTCGCTCTGCGGCTTGTCAGTTCTGTTTCATCTTTGCCAGCTTCAATAACATGTCCGCCGGCTTCAGGCGGGTAGGGGTGTTCCTCAGTTCAGGTTCAGCAGGAGGCGAATAACGGTGTGTCCGCGCGGCCTTGCGGTTTCGGCGGACTCCGTGGGATTCGGCGGATTGCAGCGTAGCGTGGGCGATCTCAGTGGACTCGGCGACCTCGGCGACCTCGCGGTCTCGGCGGACTCCGGTACTGTCCGCCCGGCTTGTTTTTGGTGCTTTCTGTTTACAGCTGTTATACTATCGAAATCATGTCTCGCTATGTATGCCTCGTGGTGTAAAGAAGTGAATGAATAAAAGACCTGCTTGTGCTTTCATTGTTTGTTGAGATTAACCTTTGTTCCTTGGTTTCCGCTGGTTCAACGTGAGAACTGGGTAGTTCCGAAGATATTAATTTGGCGTTTGGGCTATCTTGCTGACCACGTTGAGAAAATTTAACATGGTATCAGAGCCAGGTTCTGATATGTTGCGAAGGAACCTCACGTATGTTGGCCCAAACAGAACGTGATATCCAGCGTCCACCGCATTGGTCACCGAGAAGAGGTTTTTCTTCATGCCCGGCACGTGATACACACTCCACAACAAAATGGGGTAGCGGAGCGGAAGATCCGTCATCTGACGGAGACCTGCAAATGCTGGCTTCATGCGAAAGATATCCCAAGGTCCTTTTGGGCGGAGGGAATGTCTTGTGCTGCTTATGTTATCAACCGGATGCCACTCAGCCCTATCAACATGAAGACTCCTATTGAGCTGTTGCTGAAGGAGAAGCCGTGTGTTGGACACCTTCGGGTGTTCGGTTCAACTTGCTACGTGCATGTCCCGGATGCTTAACGGACAAAGCTGGATGCGAAGGCAAGGAAACTTGTCTTTGTTGCCTACGATGAGCGGAAGAAGGGATGGAAATGCATGGACCCTATGACGAAGAAGTTCGCGGTATCAAGAGATGTTGTCTTTGACGAGCTGACGTCATATGGAGGTGGCTCGGTTGAGCTAACCGGAAGTAGCAAGGTTGATGAAGCACCGGTGGTGGCTGCTGAAGGCTTGAAAGAGGAGCTTGCTGTTTCACCAGCAGCTCCTGTTGCTTCGAACTCCGAGGCTGAGCCTTATGGCTCAGGAAGCAGGGGGAGCACTGCTCAATGCTTGCCCCAGGTAGGAGCGGAGCCCGAATAAGCAACGGAAGCCGTGAGCAAGGAGCCGTGTCTTCGAAGATCGAAGAGGGTGGTTAAGCCACCAGCTCGATACTGTGATGGGAATGCAGTGAGCTTTGTATCCTGCTTCTTTGCAGGTCCTCTAGATGAGCGAGAGCCTGCAAACTTCAACGAGGCCACTGGAGTGAAGGAGTGGGAAGATGCCATGAAAGAAGAGATTGATGCTCTGAAGAAGAATGAAACCTGGGACCTTGTGCCCAAGGTTGATGGCATTACTCCGGTTACTTGCAAGTGGGTGTACAAGTTGAAGAAGGTTGATGGGAGAATTGATCGGTTCAAAGCTCGCCTGGTCGCTAGAGGATTCTCACAGCAGTATGGAGAAGACTATGAGGAGACATTCAGTCCAGTTGCGAAGATGACTTCTGTAAGAGTGGTGATCGCCTTGGCTGCTAGCAAGGTATGGAGGTTGTGGCAACTCGATGTGAAGAATGCCTTTCTTTACGGAGAGATTGACAAGGACATCTTCATGGATCAGCCGCTTGGTTTTGTCTCTGAAAAGCATCCGGACTATGTCTGCAAACTCAGGAAGGCTCTCTACGGGTTGAAGCAAGCTCCTAGAGCTTGGTATGGGAAGATTGCAGAGTACTTGCAATTCTGTGGATACCTTGCTTCCAACTCGGATTCAAGCTTGTTCGTCAAGAAGAAGGGAGAGCTACGTGTCTTGGTCTTGCTGTATATGGATGACATGATCATCACAGGGAACTCGGAGGGGGAAGTAGCAAGGCTCAGGGCTGAGCTTGCTATACGCTTCGAGATGAAATACTTGGGAGAGTTGCATCACTTTCTCGGTCTGGAAGTGGAGAGGAAGGAGTGCGGGGTTCTCATTAGCCAGAAAGGGTATGCTGATCGCATTGTGAAGCGATTCGGCATGGGCGAAGGGAAGAAGTGCTCTACTCCACTGGAATCTGGGCTAAAGCTTCGACGAGATGAGGGAAGGGTTCTTCATGAACCCTTGGTGTTCAGGGCTCTTGTTGGGAGCTTGATTTACCTGACGATTACAAGGCCGGATATTGCTTATGCTGTTGGCCGAGTAAGTCGGTATATGGCTAAACCAAGGCAATCTCATCTAGTGGCGGCGAAGGGAATTCTGAAGTATGTCAATGCTTCTTCTGACATGGGACTCCTCTATAGAAGGGACTCGGAGTTTGCGTTGCTCGGGTACACGGATGATGACTATGGCGGTGATTCGGATGATCGAAGGTCTACTTCAGATTATGTGTTCACTTGCGGTTCAGCTAGCATCTCGTGGTGTAGCAAGAAGCAGGACTCGGTGTCGGTTTCAACCACGGAGGCGGAGTATAAGGCTTCGGCCTTGGCTGCTCGGGAAGTCGTTTGGCTGAGGAGGCTTATAGAGGATGTTCATGAAGAAGTGCAAGGGCCTACTTTACTCCGGGGTGACAATGAGAGTGCTCTCAAACTGGTTAACAATCCAGTGTGTCACGCCAGGACTAAGCATATAGAGATTGATCACCATTTCATCAGGGAGAAGGTGTTAGAAGGATCTCTGCTGGTCGGGCATATTCGGAGTGAAGATAATCTTGCTGACATCTTCATAAAGCCACTGTCGAAGGGGCCCTTTGAACGCTTGCGCAGCTTGCTGGGCTTGGTCACCACTTCCCACTTCAAGGGGGAGTGTTGAAATTTGTGAAGTGGAAGTGGGTGACGGGACAGGCCGGGCGGCCTGGGGCGGACAGCTTTGGCGAACTAGGCGGACTGTGATGTGCGGCCTGGTGGTAGGTCTAGTGGAAAGCCGACTGTCTTCTGAGCGGCTTGTTGTATGGAGTCCGCGGACTATGCGGCCTGGTTTCTGCGGATATGGTGTTTGCTGATTGGCTTTGCCAAGGAGCAGCCTGAGCGGATGGAGGCTTGCGGACTGGTGCATTGCTCAGTGGCTGCAGGTGCAAGCTTGTGTTGATAGGCGGGTTGGCTCATGTTCATGGGAAGCTTGCAGATTGGCGTGTTCGCGGTTTGGGTTGTTGCGGACTGAGCTTAGAGCTTGGCTGAGGCCTTGTCGAGCTCTGGTGGCACAACAGGTGCTTTGCTGTAAAGGTTTTTGGCGGACTGGTGTTTGGAGTCTGGGAGGAGGCTGCTGCGTTGGACAGAAGTGCGAGGAGCTCGCGGACTGATGGCGGTCTGTGAGAGGGTGTTTGGCGGACGGGAGTTTGTGTCCACCATGCTCGCATGGGGCTTTGATGGTTCTGGACTTGGTCACACTTTGTGCCAAGACCATAGTGTCTGCGGTATCCGCCAAGTCCGTTGTGACCGGGCGGACTGTTGTTGTCTGCCTTTGGTCGTGGACTTGTGGCGGATTGAGGTGTGAGTCTTGCGGACTGCCTCGGGTTGGTGCGGACTGCCATTGAAGGGGGTTGCTGTCCTGCAGTGGTTGGAAGCTTGCGGGCTGATGCCTTGTCCGCATAGCTTGGGCGGACTGGAGAGGGTTCGCCATTGTTGCCTTGCTCCTGGCGGTTTTCCTTGGTATCCGACTAAGTCCATGCGAACTCGGCGGACGGGTTTTTGCTATCGCGCGGGCTGGGGCAGTGTCGCTATCTCTTGGGCGGTGACCACACTCCTCACCTTGCCTATAAATAGGACCCCCCTGGCACATCTACAGTAACCTAAGTAACTTGAGTGAACAGTAAGTTGGGTTGAGCGAAGTGCTGCGGTCTTAGTTTGTCAGTCCGCGCGGATTGTTTCAATGCTGACGTTTGTTGTGTGCGGGTCGCGCGGGTAGCTTCAAGGAGCCAGGAGTTTGGCTGTGAGTTCGGTCAAGTACTTGGAGTGTGCGGTCTCTGCGGACTCAGCAGGAGGTCGCTCTGCGGCTTGTCAGTTCTGTTTCATCTTTGCCAGCTTCAATAACCTGTCCGCCGGCTTCAGGCGGGTAGGGGTGTTCCTCAGTTCAGGTTCAGCAGGAGGCGAATAACGGTGTGTCCGCGCGGCCTTGCGGTTTCGGCGGACTCCGTGGTATTCGGCGGATTGCAGCGTAGCATGGGCGATCTCAGCGGACTCGGCGACCTCGGTGACCTCGCGGTCTCGGCAGACTCCGGTGTTGTCCGCCCGGCTTATTTTTGGTGCTTTCTGTTTACAGCTGTCATACTAGCGAAATCATGTCTCGCTATGTATGCCTCGTGGTGTAAAAAAGTGAATGAATAAAAGACCTGCTTGTGCTTTCATTGTTTGTTGGGATTAACCTTTGTTCCTTGGTTTCCGTTGGTTCAACGTGAGAACTGGGTAGTTCCGAAGATATTAATTTGGCGTTTGGGCTATCTTGCTGACCACGTTGAGAAAATTTAACACCCTTTACCCAGAAGGCCCTGGTAATGCTTTTGGCGTGAAGCCAACACTTGCAGGTTTCTGTCAGATGATGGATCTTATGTTCTGCAACTCCGTTTTATTGTGAAGTGTGAGCACAAGTAAGCTTCCTCTGAATGTCAAACTTTCTACAGAAGTTAGAGAACTCATGTGAAGTGAACACTCCATCATTATCGGTTCTCAGCTTCTTTATCTGCAGACCGAGCCGACCTTCTACGAGCTCCTTGAACTCCACAAGCATCCTGAATGCCTCTGACTTCTCTTTCAATAGGTATACCAAAGTATACCTGGAAAAATCATCAACAAGAATAAGCATACACGTGCTACCGTCGAGACTGAGAGTGGCGGTAGGTCCTGTTAGGTCAGCGTGGATGCATTCCAGCGGTGCTTTACACCTAGTGTAACGACTACATCCATTCATATAGTATATAATAGAAGGTCCGGTCGGGGCCCCACACCATCTGCCACAAAACAGGCGGGGACGTTACAGGTTAACACCAAAATACAATCGCATCCTAACACAGAGCATGCTAGCGGAAGATTTTAATAGAATATTGAACTCCAACCATGAATGTTCACTATATATAACCAACCACATTTATATATAAACTCTCGAAGGAATGTACACAAATACAACATCGTTTGGCCTTATGTCCTTACAGTTACACTTTCCAATTGTGGATTCAAAACATCGGCGCGCAGGCCGGCCACACATGTACAAAAAAACATTCTTTGCTTAGCCTTCAAGAGCTAGCAGTAGCAGCAGCAGCAGCAGGGACTTCAGCCCTTATGAGTCCCACTTGGCTCTCCAGCACCTGTACAAGGACAATCCACCAAACGGTGACAAACAAGGCAACAGTCAGCATTCAGCAAACCAATTTATAACGACCCTACCCCTTTCCCGGGGCAGTAGTATTCCTTCCCTGCAGGCATAGCAATTCATCGACATATATATATATATATATATATATATATATATATATATATATATATATATATATATATATATATATATATATATCATACATTGTGTTCTCGCACACAAACAATCCATCATAACCGTCCGCCACGCGACCCGACGATCCGTGCACTCAGGGCACATTCTTGGTGTATCGGCGAACCAGGGTCCCACCACCGTTCTAGGTCCGAAACCCAACGGTAAAATTGAGCATTTAGTCTTTCCGGCGCGCAGGCCTAAGACTCTCATTATGCGCTCCAACTGACCGCACTTTCATGTCTTCAAGTCGGACGGACATAACGCAAGTACGGATCAGCCACCCCTCGTTGCTCAAGTCGCCTTGCCATCACCGAATACCAACGTACTCGAGGCCAAATATAAGGCGCGGGTCGGTTTCACCTTTCCTGTTCGGCACGAGGCCTTTTCAAGAGCTCATCAAGCTCATAATAGCCACACTGTCCACCAAGGACTGACTTCACAATAACCACAATGTCCACCACGGACAGGCTTCATAATAGCCACAATGTCCACCACGGACTGGCTTCACAATTAATAAGGGGAGTTCATGCTAGCGTCCTTCACAATCTCTTAGCGGGTTCCACAAAACTCACTTTCTGCACCCAACTCCGCCCAAATCTTGCAGCATCCTGCAGTGTCAGAAAACTGTTCTTGCCATAGCACACAACACAAGCATCACAAGGGTATTTTCCTGTACTACCACTCCAGCACTTCCTGCTACTGCCCTTCACAGGTCTACCCATTGACTCCACAAACTACACGTTTAACCACAGAGTCTTCTCCGGTGTGCAAATGAAACATCATCAATCCAGACCAACCTGTCTAGATGGGCTTCACACAACATGCTTATTCCATACTACACATTTCTGGATCTATATGCAAGACTATTGGGGATTCCAAGAATCAACCCAAGGGAAATCCCTCTGCCATCCACCCTCTGGTGGGGGAAATCCATACACATGCCAAAAAGAAGGACTTCACATGTCCAAGAAGGAAGATCGTTACCCTTGATGACCTCTTTGGAGCCATGGAAATCTAGCCTGTTGGAAAGCACCGCAGCAGCCTTGCCTCCACAAATCTGACCTCGGACCTTAGTTCAGAACTCTGAAGCTCCATCGGCGGACAGATCCCTTCTCCTACTCCTCCTTGCTCTCCCCTCTCTCTAAATCTTTTAGAAAGAGAATGGACAAGTTAAAATGAGAATCTTTTTCTCATTTCTGGTTATTAACCAGCAGGGAGAATCCTGGGCCATTAGATCCAAGCTGAAGGAAATGAACGGTTATGAATCATCCACAAATGTCTAATTTTTGGCTGACACAGCCTGTGACACGCCCGTGTCACAGGATGTGTACCTTAAGTGGTGCATGAACCGACTTATCTAGAACAGGAGATGACCATATGACACGCCCGTGTCACGGCCGTGTGCCATAACACGCCTTCAGATACGCCCGTGTCTAGCCCGTGTACCCCACTCGAGACACACTCGAGACCTACTCGAGAGAACCACTCGAATAATTGGACATGACATGGCCTCGGACACGCCCGTGTCCTAGGCCGTGTCCCGTACTCGACACACTCGAGACCTACTCGATACCCCCCCCCCCCTCGAGACCCACTCGAGTACATAAAAGAGGACACGGCCATGTGACATGCCCGTGTCACAGGCCGTGTGCCCTCTCGAGAATTCGTCGAATGCATACTCGATTGGAGATCGTCGACCAGAGGATGACATGCCCTCGGACACGCCCGTGTCACAGGGCATGTTCCCTCTCGAGAACTCATCGAGTGCATTTCGTCGAGCACTCGACAAGCTGCTCAACCGAGAAGGACACGACCTGTGACACGCCCGTGTCCTAGGCCGTGTTGCCCTGCCTGAACCCAAATTTGGGATTTGGGGTTACACCTAGTCTATGATATGTCAAATCGAAAATGATGTAGCTTTCAATATTGACAACCCGCATAGACATGACTGTCACCATAAGACAAAAGACTAGGCAGGTCATGCAACAGACCTCTCACCAGCATAGCCTTCAGCTTATCCATCCCAATATGCTTATGTCTCTTATATCAAATAGCAGCGCTATCATTAGCCTTCATCTTGTCAATATAGGAACTTGTCGGCAACACGAACAAGTCCTTTTAACCATTACAGCTTCAGAGACCCAGCCTGGATATTGGATTTTCGAAATAAATCCTGCCTCCAACAACTTCTTCACTTTTTCCCGAATCGGTTTGGCCAAAAAAGCTGCGCTTTTCCTCTACTTCTGACGGACGAGGGCAACTTTTGGATTCAGGTTGAGGCGATGACAGATAACCTCTGCATCGATTCCTGGCATCTTCGCGGCACTCCAAGCGAAAATGTCCACATTCTCTTGTATATATGCGATTATCTCCATCTTCACTTCCATCGTTAGGGACCCTTCAATCTTTACCAACCCTGGCTCTTCTCCCTTGGAGATCACCTCCAGCTCCTCAGCCGCTCTTAGCCCTCTTCCTTCTCCAGAACCTTCTCCAGCCTCTCCGCATCATCCATCCAACTGATGGTGCTGACGACATTTAAATAACACTCCCTAGCAGCCTTCGGATCGCCTCTGACCCGCACTTGGACATCTCCCCTGCAGTACTTCTGGCACTAATGGTATAATGATGGAACTGCCTTGAAGTAGTTGATAAGGTGTCTTCCGAAGATGACATTATAACAACATGGTGTATTGACGATGACGAACCTGTATCGAATTGAGGTACCACCAAGAGTTACCAGAAGATCAACTCCTCCCTCCACCTCTTTCTTCTCTCCAGAGAAGCCAAAGAGGGGTTTGTCCGAAGCTAAGATCCTGGACGCTTCCACCTGCAACCCGACAAAGGTCCTCATGAAATTTACGTTCATCGAACTCCCGTTGTCCGCTAAGATTAGGTCAACTGTGAAGTCCTCGATGACGGCTTGGATGACGAGAGAGTCATGAGAGGTGTTCTTATTCCCCAACATGTCATCAAAAAATGATCTCCTCCAATGGCGGCGGTGTTTGAGAGGTCAAAGCGACGCTCTTGCGGTAAATCTGATGGAGATCCCCCTTGCGGGAAACTCCAAGCGCAGCTCCTCTATTGATTACTCCTACCTGCCCACCTCTTGGGTAATGTACCACTTCCCCACTGTAACGGCCTGGCCCGCTAAGTGGCACAGTATCGTCGGCCTACCAGTGGTCCGGGTTTAGAGCTTAGAGGCTACCGCACCCGATCATGGTCCGCATAGCGTGTATTGCCCCACGACGCCACGGTAGTCAGCCCAAACCGCAAGGCCTGCAGGCCCAATGCACCCCAACACAAATCTCCTCGCCTGTTTCTCAGTAGCGGTAGGTTGTTGCCACGGGGTTTCGAACCCGAGACCTTGATAAGGCTCTCTTCCACCAGAGCTCAGTTGGTGATGAGCTCTGGTGGAAGAGAGCCTTATCAAGGTCTCGGGTTCGAAACCCCGTGGCAACAACCTACCGCTGCTGAGAGACAGGCGCAGAGATTTATGTTGGGGTGCATTGGACCTGCATGCCTTGCTGTTTGGGCTGACTACCATGGCGCCGTGGGGCGAGACACGCTATGCGGCCCATGATCGGGTGTGGTAGCCTCTGAGCTCTAAACCCGGGTCACTGGTAGGCCGGCGACGCTGTGCCACTTAGCGGGCCAGATCGTTACAAAAAAGTGCACTTTTTTGTAACAGTCTGGCCCGCTAAGTGGCACAGCGCCGCCGGCCTACCAGTGGCCCGGGTTTAGAGCTCAGAGGCTACCACACCCGATCATGGGCTGCATAGCGTGTCTCGCCCCACGACGCCATAGTAGTCAGCCCAAACATCAAGGCCTGCATGCCAAATGTACCCCAACACAAATCTCCGCGCCTGTTTTTCAGCAACGGTAGGTTGTTGTCACGGCGTTTCGAACCCGATACCTTGATAAGGCTCTCTTCCACCAGAGCTCATCACCAACTGAGCTGTGGAAGAGAGCCTTATCAAGGTCTCGGGTTTGAAACCCTATGGCAACAACCTACAGCTGCTGAGAAACAGGCGTGGAGATTTGTGTTGGGGTTCATTGGGCCTGCAGGCCTTGCTGTTTGGGCTGACTACCGTGGCGCTGTGGGGTGAGACAAGCTATGCGGCCCATGATCGGGTGCGGTAGCCTCTGAGCTCTAAACCCGGGCCACTGGTAGGTCGGCGGCGCTATGCCACTTAGCGGGCCAGGCCGTTACACCCGCGACCTCCCAAGTTGACCCGAGGCTCATTCCTCCTCCCCGAATCTTGGAATGTTACTGGTCCTACAGGGACCTCCTGCCTCGGCTGATCCCTCTCTACTGCTCCTGCCTCCAATCTCCTCCTTGTCTCCCAGAGGTATGGGCAGGTTATAGTCTTGTGCCCCTCTACTCGATGCAAATCGCAGTAAACGGGAATCTCTACCGCCTGGTTACTTACTGGCTGAACCCTCTTGCGATGCTTACTCCCTTGTCGGGCAATGGTCATCGCCTCTTCCTTGCCTCCTCCCCTACTGGTAGTCGTTCCTCCTCTCCTGATTTTGGAACTAGGGCCTTCCTGGTGGCCTCCACAGGGGCTGATTCACCGGATATTGGAATTGTCGTGCTTCCTCTCTTCTTTTTGGAGCCGCTAAGGGCCTCCTCTCTTCCTGTCTGTGAGGCCTATCCCGCCTCCTCTTCTCTTTCGCTCTCCTCAGCTCTTCCCATCTCCTCGGCTCTTCTCTTCTTTGCTCTCCCTGCCTATCTAGCATTACTTCGGCCCTCACCTCTGAAGGTCCTCCTCTTCCTCTACTTCCCTTGTTTCCCCATCCAGCCTTGTCAAGAAGTCTGGATTTTTCTGCTTTACCTACACGAATGTGTTTGCCCTGTCGATCTTCTCCTCGAAAGATCTCGGGGGCTTGGGCCCAATCTTCAGGCTGAAGAGGCCATGCTTCAGGCCGAAGTTCAGAGCCAGTATTAGGTTGAAGCAATCCACTTCCTCAACTTCCATAACCTCTTCCTGGAAACGATTAATGTAGTGGTCGAGACTCTCGTGCTGCCCTTGAACGATCTTGAAGAGAGCGGTTGCCTTGTTCTTTCTTTTCTTGGACGTCGTGAATCTCGTCATCAGTGTAACACCTCCCCTGTAATGACCGTATAATATGGGTCCGGCCGAAGCCCCACAACATACAGACGTCACAACTTAAGCATTATAAGATGATATAAGCTACCCAACTCAAAACTCAGATTAAACACAGCGGAAACAAGAGAAAAAGATTAGAAGTTATCCACTAAACACAGGAGTATCAACACGGCCTTAAGGCCACACAACAATTTAGAGTCCAAAACTCAAATAATAACATCAAGAGTCAACGTGCAAAAGCACTCCGAGCCTACCTCGACATGAAAGCCGGAAACATAGAACATAAAGCATCACATTCCACAAAACAGAGCTATAACACATCTTGTAACACTTCATAAGGCTTAGGCATTTTTGGATAGCGAGCTTGCTATCGCTTGCGATCATTGCCCTGTAAAAATTTGGTTGTAAAGTAGGTCAGAAAAGGCTGACCTCAACTGTGTAACCAACAGATCTCCTCCCGTCCGTCCAAGTACATTTAAAGTAGTAAAACAGGTTTGAATGTTGTACAACAAACACGTTTCTATGTTGAGCATATAATAAAAAGGGGCATACAATGCAGCATGTATGCAAACCTGGGCTTCACCCAAGGCACCCTAAAGTGTATGCTTCTAACACATCATCAATCGGGTACATCCAATTTCCCCATTGGCGTTTAAGCCGCAAACACAAGGGTACTTCCAATTTTCCCCATCGGCGTCCAAGCCTCAACCACAAGGGTACTTCTAATTTCCCCCAAACAGCATACAAACTGCCATACGGAACACTCGCCTAGGCCACCCACTCATGGGTCTTAAACCTCGGGCTTGTATGCAAGCTCTGACATCTCACGTCAGGATTCTGCCACACAAACAAACTGATACTAAGAACCCTTACTATACCCCACCCGTTCGCGACGACCCGGGCCCGGCTCCAATATCAGGACCAAGTCCACCGAAGGAGACCCAACGGGATCCAGCTGGGATTGTCTGGGCTTGTCCGAAGCTTGGCATTCTCGTCAGTTCCACAGAAGGGGACTTGTCTCGTCGAGACACTCTCCACACGTGACTTTGTAACGTCACGGGCTAGCCAGCCGACCATAGAGACAAACCACGCCTTAGCGCATCACAATCCCAAGTCTTTCCCACCCTAATCCACCATTCGTACCATACCATACCCGTGCCCCCGCATGTACTCTAATTTCCACCCGGTCCTATTCTAGTCACACGTACTCACACGAAAGAGGGAAAAAATATCATCACAAACGACGTCTTGCCGCTAACGAATTTCTGCAAAATCCTTAAGGCTCGTCATGCAACATCACCGAGCCGAACTAACGTTCGCGAATACGGCTTCACCCACAATGCCTAATCCATTAACATAGTGGAATTCTAATGCAATATCATTCTGGGGACGAACACAATCGACCCGGTGACTCCTCTTGATATCCGCACCCGCCAGGTGCCCTATTCAACCCGCCAGCTTGCCTCCTTTTTGAAGAAGTTTTTACAATTAATTTATTTGTAACGATACACATACATTTGTTACAAGAAGTTTTAGCACTGAGCTTTAGAGGACGATCGTTACATAAAGTTTTTTCATTACCAAAAGAGCTTTTGTAATGATTTTTGGTACTTATTGTAATGATTTAGGTCCTTACTATAAGTGCAATTTGTTGTAGTGTTTGCAACGTCACGGGCTAGCCAGACGACCACAGAGACAAACCACGCCTTAGCACATCACAATCCCTAATCCACCATTCATACCGTACCATCATCATGCCCCCACATGTACTCTAATTTCCACCCGGTCCGGTTCTGGTCACACATACTCACACGAAAGAGGGGGAAAACATCATCACAAACGGTGTCCTGTCGCTAACGAATTTCTACAAAATCCTTAAGGCTCGCTATGCAACATCACTGAGTCGGACTAATGGTCACGACTACGGCTTCACCCACAATGCCTAATCCACTAACGGAGTGGATTTCTAATGCAATATCATGTCGGGGACGGACACAATCAACCCAGTGGCTCCTCTTGAATCATGGCAACCCAAATCCCTCTCACTTGAGAGATCCGGTGCCTAGAATGCTTGAAAGAAAGCAAGAAAAGAGTAAATGTCATGCACGCATCCTAAAACTGAGAGAAGAAGTGTTGTTACCTTACGACTCCTCTTCCTAGCCATGAAAACGTACACCTCCACGTTCTCTTCACGGATCTGGCCTCAGAACGACGATCGGAGGTCTGAAGCTCTGTCAATGGCAGAAGAAAGCTCTCTTCTTCCTCCTCCCACATTTCTCTTCCAAACCCTAAGTTCACTCTAACAAGAGGAGAAATGAGGAAGAAAACTCGCTCAATCCTATATATGTACTCTGGAGGGAGAGTCCTGGGCCTTAGGATCGAATCCTAAATAAAATTGTATGGCTACAAAGCCAAACGACGGAACTGCTTCCGTCCGCTACTGTCGTGCGTTAACGCTAATGCCGAGCGATAGCTTCCTAAGCCACAAGTCAGAAAATAATTCCACGCTAATGCCGACAATGAGGCTAACTCCGCGCGGTAGTGTCTTTCTCGAGAACTCAATGTTTTCTTGAAAACCCAACTCTTTCTCAAGAACCCAACGCTCTCGACGTATCCCTGGAGTTACCGCCGCGTGGTAGGGCTAACGCTGTGCGGTAATTGCTTTCTCAAAAACTCAATCATTCGACGAATCGGGCCCTTCATCCCGACACTCGATGAAACAGGGCTATCGTCGGGCAATAGCTACTATCGCTGGGCGGTAATCCTCCAGTACTCGACAAACGAGCCTTTCGTTTTGACGCTCGACGAAATAGGGCTATTGTCGTACGATAGCTATTATCGTCGGGCGATAGCTACATGAATTCAAGTTCTGAAAACTGGGGTGTTACAATCAGTCCCCAACACAGGTCCTCGAAGTAATAGATGGAACCTTTAGGAAACTGGTGAAATGAGTCTCTCGCATTCCCCTTGAAGGTGATGGAGAAGAACCTTCACTTGAAAGCATCAGTCATGTTGCAGATTGACACCACATCCTCGAACCATTGGACATGCATGCCCGGGTCATCTCTGTCGGAGTAGTAGTTCATGATGGTATTTCTGAAGCCAACAGGAACTGGGCCGCTAAGATCTCGTCATAGAAGGGGCTCCTCCTTCCTTAGCGATGGAGAGTTTCATACTCGCGAGTAACTTCATCATACTCACTACCTCGGCGAGTATCGCGATTTTTTGCCGACTGTTCTGCATCTCGGAACCTGATCCCCTAACTGCTCGCCATATAGTGTCGTGACTACATTGGTCACTCTTCTCCCTCTCTAGCTCACTGCACTTCTCCCTCTCTAGCTCGCTCCTTCCCTGATCGCCTGGGTGACGCTTCTTCCTCCGACCATGTCACGCAATAAGGAGAGGTCGCTATGACATTGGGGTGAGGAGGAAACCCAAACATGATGCTCCTCTCATTCCTCCTCGCGAACTCTTCAAACACTACAACTATCACAAAGTCGCTTCCTCTCGCAGAGTTACGAACTCCTGCCGAGTTGTCGTATCCTACTGAGTTGTCGACTATCTTCTCATTCTCGCCTCCATTCCCCATCTCACCTATTCGCGAAACTTTCCTCCTTGGCTGCGTTCCACACTCACTGCATCAAAGTGTTGAAGCCGAAAAAAATCCCTACTCCAAAATTTTAGATCAAGGCAGCCTAAGGTTACCGTTTCAGTGGTCGGGCTCGACAGCTAACGGGCGAGGACGCAGAAACAGACAGGCAACAAAAAAGGTCCTCAGGTGCTGCATTAGGGAGGTCCCACCACGCACCTGTATGCTTAGAAGAAGCTTCCCCACCACAACCAAAGATGGTCGATCAGGGTACGAGGTAGATTCTAGCTAGTGACTAAGTTGAGGCGACGACTAACATGGATAACCGCTAGCTCGCGACCTGTCTCTCTAGATAAAGAATCCAAAGGCTCAGCTCGAATTCTAGGAAATGAGGTGGTTGAGATCCTTTATGAGATTCTGAAATCCATCTCCTCACACCTCTAAGGTCATATTTATATGAAAATTCAAGAGGAGGGGGGTCTTATTTATATCCCCACCCCTGGCGACTAAGCGACTTCTTGGGGGGAGCTCGCTCAGGTTGAGCGAGTAACTGACATAGTCGCCTACCTGACAAGTATGAGAGGAGAGCTCGCCGTACTCGCCCCTGCATTCTACTATCTTGCGCGTTGACTCTGAATTCTATCTTGACTTGTTGACTTTGACTCTTGCTGACCTAGCTCTGGGAGGATCTACCCTCGACGAATATGAGTTGTACAGCTTTCATAAAGATCTCTTAAAAATGTCAACATAGTTTTCAAAAGTTATACCTTCAAAATAATTTATTCTAAGAAGGATTCTTTCTTTTCCTGGAGAATACCTATACGTCCTTATTCATCTTTTTAGCAGACTTGTCTTGAGACTCCCCCTGAGCTGTGATATAAACATCCACAGCTTCTCTAGCTATCAAAAGTATATCAGCTAAATTCTCTTGTGTTGCCTCCCCCGAAAATAATACATCAAAATCCTGAACAAATTGATCATTATTTTGCTCTATCTCCCCCTATGTTAAGGCGGACTGATTTTGAGGAACTTGACCAACTGCTTCAGAAGTTTATAAGCCTTTAAGAAGAACTTCATCTTCATTAAAGGGTTCCATGTACTAGTCTTCCTTAGACATCTTCCCCTTTTAAACCTCATGAGCCAAGGAGGTTAAGAAAGATCTTGTTACTTTTATGGAAGCCAGTTTATTTTGAATATTCCTTATAGATGTTTGAACCTCATAAATCTGATTGAACCTATTTTCAATTGAGGATTTATAATTTAAAGTATGTTCATCTATAAGGGTAGTTAGTGAAGTAGTTGTCTGTTGTATTGTTTGAAGAATAATTTTGTTAATGTCAAATGTCACAGGTGAAAATGAAACAACATGACTGTGTTTAGTAGGAGTAAAATGTTGATCATTGTGGTGTTGCATGTCTGTATATGGAAGTTCAATATTGAGAATTTGAACTGGATTTGACTCTTGAACTAAATCTTGTGATAGAAACAATGTTGTACTTGTTGGAATGACTGTTTCATAAGAACCATCAAAAAAAGGTGATGGTGGATGTGAAACATCTTTCATTGTACCAGGCTTTAGAATTTGTCTGGTCTTCTTTGAAAATAATGTTATTGAAAGTCTTTTTCTAGAAGGAATGTTCACTCCTTTTAATTTGGACAGAGTTGGATAATGTTATTTTAGTATATAACTCATGAATGTCATATATGCATTTTTCTTATATTTATACTTATGTCTTATAAGAAGCAAAACACATTTACCCCAGTCCATTCTCTTCCTTAGCACCAGAACACCCATTATGTGTAGTTGTGCTTTTAGAACTGCATCATGTGCATATTGTTGAAGCCAAAATGGCCTCTGTGGAGTTCTGGTGAAAGATATTGTACATAATCACCTAGAGGGGGGGTGAATAGGTGACTTAAATCTTTTTACTTTTTTAGGCAGAATTCAGATTATAACACAGAATTATATCAACTTTTGCACAGCAATCATCCAGCAATCACAGATTTACACAAGCACATAGTAGACACACAGATTTATAGTGGTTCCCCAAGATTTGGGTACATCCACTTTCCCCCTTCGCCTATCTAGCAGTGTACTAGATTCGGCCAAACTTCTCCACTATCTCAGATCCTCAGATCTTACATTCAGAACCCCAAAACAGGTTCCTACAGCTCAGGCCCAAGACCCTACAACTCAGCTTCTTCACAAAGCCTACACCCAGCTTCTTCACAAAGCCTACACTCAGCCACCAAGGCCTACACTTAGCCACAACAGGCCTACACTCAGAGATTCAAATCTCCTACACTCAGGAACACATGCCCTACACTCAGCCTTTATAATTACAGGCTTACAAAACTCAGATCCCTAAGGATCCTACAAGATAATATGAATACAAAATGTAAACTCTACAACTCAGAGAAAAGAGAGAAGAGTTGTGAGTTTCTTGATGAGTTCTTGGAAGAACTCAGCTGAAATCAACCTGACTTGGCTTTCTTCAAAGCTTCTTGAATGTAGAACACAATAAGATTAATCTCCTCTGCAGTTGATCCTTGATCTCTGCTACTTAAGATTCAGAACAAATCTGAACCCTTCTTCTCAGCCTAGTTCCAACGGCTGTCTTCTTGGATGGAGCTCTCTCTCTTCAACTTCTTAGATCTTCTCTAGATTCTTCAATGAATAGCTAGACCTTCTTTTTATTACTTGAATAACTTGGACAATCATCTCTATCTGTTGACAGTATAAGCCTATTTATAGGCCTTCTTCATGGTAACTGGCTCGTCCGGTTCATAACTGATTTCTGACAACTCTGACAGGTGCAGTAGACCGGCTGGAATGGCAGCTGTCAAGTCATCCAGTCAGTTCTTGAAAAATCTGTAACTGTCTGAAGGTGTCGAGACTGTCTGTCTTTAAGTGTCGACACTTACAGACTAAGTGTCGACACAAGTTGACTAAGTGTCGACACTAGCCTACAAGGTGTCGACACAACTCCTTGTGTTGTAGAATTGACTTCTCGACACAGCTTCTTCTTCATGTGTCGACACTGATATTGAGTGTCGACACAACACTTTGTTCTTTAGCACTTTGTTGAATTCTTGTAAGTGTCGACACAACACCTTTGTGTCGACACATCTTCATGTGTTGAACTTGTTTAGTGTCGACACATCTTCTTGGTGTCGACACATACCTTAGTGTTGATACTTGCTGAGTGTCGACACTGCTCCATGTGTCGACACATTCTTCTTCTGTTGAGACTCTGGCTGAGTGTCGACACATCTCCTTTGTGTCGACACTTGTACTTAGAATTTTGTTGAACTTTGCTAAGTGTCGACACAGCTCCTTGTGTCGATACTTTCTTCAAGTGTTGAGTCTTCTTCTATGTGTCGACACATTCTCCATTGTGTCGATACTTTCTTCAAGTGTTGAGTCTTCTGCTGAGTGTCGACACATTCTTTCTTGTGTCGACACTTATACTTAGACTCTGCTGACTTTTGCTGAGTGTCGACACAGCCTCCAAGTGTCGACACTTTCTGATGTAGACACAGTTTCTCTGGGTGTCGACACAACTGCTAAGTGTCGACACTGCTTCACTGCACTTTTCTTTATTGAGTGTCGACACAGCTCCTTGTGTCGACACTTTATGTCTGGTGTCGACTCTGCATCCCTGGTGTCGACACAAGTACTCTAAGTGTCGACACTGCTTGCATGGGTGTCGACACAAGTCTTCTTAAGTGTCGACACATTCCCTCTGGGTGTCGACACATGGACTTAGAAACTTTTTCATCTTTCCTGCAAATACTTAACCTGCACAAGTAAACTCAAAATACATCAAATACATTTTGATGTATATCATTGAGTAGGGTGAGGCTTCTTCAAATCAGGTACATTAGAACCAATGTACCCAACAATCTCCCTCTATTTGGAGAAGTCATAACCCTTAGTCAATGATATACACCATACAGAATAAAATCATAGTATGATGTAAAGTAGGATTATATATCAGGGCAAACATAAACATGTATACATAGACATCATCATAGAACAATTATGAAATAAATTTATCACACAGCAAATTTATCACACAGCACATTGTTCTAACAGCTTTGTGATATTCATTTTTCAAAAGATTACAGAATGTTTAACAACAAAAGATTACATAGTAAACTTAAGAAAATTCTATGCTATTTTTGATCAGCATTTTTGATCACTATCCCTTTTTCAGACTGTATCTTGACTTGCACAGAAGCTTCAGCATCTTCAGTTTCAGCAGGCTTTTTCCCATTCAGCTCCTTCTTCTTTAGCTCTTTAGCTTTAATCTTCTGCCTCTCAAAGTAGTGATAAGGCTTGGGAGAGTACTTGTTAGGCTCCTGGGTAGTAGGAGGTAGCTTTCCCATCTTTGCCTTTCTCCTGTATTGGACTATGGCTTCTTGCCTTGTCTCATGCTTCCTCCATTCCAATTCAGAAAACCATTTATTTCTGTCTTGAATATTATCTTTTGCAGCTTTCCATGCAGTTAAGATAATGTTTCTTGAAGTGGGGCTCCACTGCTCAAAGTCTGGTCTTTGTTCAGCTTGCTCTCTGAACCTCTTTTTAGACAATTTGGTTTCTTGTTCTGCTTGTTCTTTCAGAAAAGCTTCTTGCAGAGCCTCAGATACTGGCTGAACAACCTTCTCTATGATGACATTTTCCTTTCCCCCAGGTGGGCTATACATAGACTGGATATCAGCATGTATCATATCAAAATCTGGAGGAGGGTAGATGACTTGAGCCACTTCTGGTTGCTCCCCTCCTAGATATGCAGGATGTATCCCAGATTCTGCTATATTGTCATCATCACATAAAGGAGGATATCCAAGAGTTGCTCTGATAGAATTAGATATCCACTTGGCATGATCAGAGCTGGCTTTGACTAACACCCTCTCCCCCTTTATGACTTCTCTTTCTATGTGATCTCTGACATCATCTTTTTGAAATCTCACTTGGTTATCCAAATAGTTGACTCCATCTTTAAAGAAAGGTTTCAACCTTTGGAGTTTGTCAGTTATCAACTTCTGAGAGTCTTGAATTGCAGTTGTAACAGCAGTTAAGCTCTCTTGCAGTGCTTAATCAAAATCTGCCTTAGCAGTAACAGTAGAAGTAGTCTGTCCAGCAGCTATATTCTTCATCTCTGTTACTATGGCATTGTGGGAAGCAATTAAGTTATCATTCATTCTGAGCTGGTTCTCCAGAACATATCTCTGCTTCAGTGCAATGTCATCTACTTGAGCTTTTATTTTCTCTTGATGAGTTGCCAAGTATACCACTGCATTCCCTCCTTTGTGGAAGCAGTCAGTCATTTCCTTCTTATTGAGATTCATTTCAAATCTTATAGACTTTATATCCTGAGCCAGATCAAACTGTAGAGACTTGTGCCCCTCATCCACATATGTTTCTATGGCTTTCCTATGCTCATCAAGCTTGATCTGCATAGCAACCATCAGTGCACTGTAATCTACTAATGGAGTTGGTTGTAGTGCAGGTTGTGGTGCTATGGTTTGCAATGCCTTCTTATAAGTTTGGCTTCTTCTTTTAAAGACTTGAAATTTATTTTTCTTAGCTCTAGCAGCTTCCTCATCTTCAGAAGCTGATGTGCTAGCAATTTCTACCCTCTCCTTAGGGCTTGGAGGTAACTCCTTCTGCACTTCTGGTGCCTTCTCAGGTTCTTGCCTTGCAGGTTCTTCATAAAGTATTACCTGCTCCCCCTCAACTTGAGACTTCTCTACCTCAACAGCAGCACTGTCCTTCTCAAGGTCTGCTTGATCCAGATTAAGGAAGAGATCTCCCATAGTAAATTCTTGTGGAGAATGGGCATGAGAAATTCTTAGCTCATCTACCAATGGATCAGATACTATTTGAACTATGACAGATGTGTCCTCCATGACAACATCTGGGGGTAGGCTATCAATCTGAGTTTGCTGATTAACATTACTTAAGGAATCAGACAAAATATTATCCTCTATAAGGAAATCTAAAGCATTAAGCTCAGTGATTACCTCAAGGATGATGTGTGTTGCTTGTTCACTTTCTAGTGTAGTTGGCTCTTCTACAACTAGAGGCTCCCCCTGGACTGAATCCTGGTGTAAGGGGCTAGCTGGTGGTAGCTCCCCCTGCCTCTATGCAGTATCTTGTTGAGCTGGAGACTTCCCAGCATTTTCTTCTACATCCTCTTCTGGAGTAAAGATAACTTGCTCTTCACTACCAGAGCTGCTAGAGGAATCCTGAGCCACTGGGGCAGTCTTCTTCTTCTTCTTCTTTTGAGGAGTTACTTTTTCAGGAGTAGGCATCTCCTTAGTCAAAACTCTGTCCCACCTAGAGAATATCCTCATGTCCATCTTTCTCATATGGTTGATCTTGGATCCAGAAGCTTGACTCATGACCTCTGGTATACTACCAGCAAGGTACAGACTAATTATCCTACCTAAATTGGGTTTCTTCAGACTCTCCTTAATCTTCTCAAAGACAACAACAGACCAATCAGTGTTCACTGTGAAGATTATCCTTGCCATAAGGTTGAACATATGGGCTGATACTCTATCATGCCCTCCAGGTTTACTTAAGATTGCCTTGCCAACAATTTCAGAAAGAAATTTCCCCTGGCTGTTCATCCCCTTTCTATTTAATACAGATCCAATTTTCAGTTTGGAATCTAGACCACACCATGTCAATGCTTCTCTGGTCTTAGAAGCAGTTACTTCATCCTCTTCTTTTGTCCTTGGCAGGTTTAGAACCTTTCTTAAACTTTTTGGAGAGAACTTCACTTTTTCTCCATGGACCCTGGACTTGATCTTAAATCCATATACGTCTACTTTAGCTCCATTCAGGAATTCCAGTACTTCTTTCTTCCAGATCTTAGTCGGCTCAAAAACAAGAAATTCTAATCCTGAGTCTGCAACTAGGGTTACTACATCCTTGATTTCTTGTTCTGCTTCGTCAAACGCTTGTCGCACCAGTTCATAGCCTTCATTGACGTTCTCCTCGAGCTTTGGCGCCATTAGGGTTTGAAGAATTTGAACTGAGAGAAGAGAGGTGTCGACACACAAGTTTGGTCTCGAAACTTTAGTGAGCGTGTCGACAGACAATGGAGAAATTCTATTTATACCTTTCTAGGTTTGAAGATGAAAAGGCGGGTTAACTAACTTAAATTGTGTCGACACTGTCGATAAGTGTCGACACTGACTTATAATGTCTCGACACCTATGTGTCGACACAAGTTTAGTCAACAGATTATATGTATCGACACTTGTTTATGTGTTGACACCACTCAACTCGACATATAGTTGAGACTTTACTTAGATAATTCTGAGTAAACTCTAAGTGTCGACACCACCTTGGTTGTGTTGACATCTACTTGTCATGTGTCGACACTAATTTCTGAAGTGTCGACACCAACTTCCTAGATGTGTCGACACCTTTTCACTGAAGTGTCGACACCAATTTTCTGTCTCGACACAGACAACTCTGTGTGTCGACACTATTTTACTTAGCCATTTCTATAAACTTATTCTAAGTTTATCATACCTAGTTCAATTTTAAACCTATTGAACTTTGATTCTTCTAAGGGCTTAGTATACATATCAGCTAGTTGATTATCTGTTTTAACATATTCCAGTAAAATATCTTCTTTTTCTACATGTTCCCTAAGAAAATGATATTTTATTTCAATATGTTTAGTTCTACTATGGGAAACAGGATTGTTTGCAATTGATATAGCACTAGTAGAATCACAAAATAGTGGAGTTCTACTTACCTGAACTCCATAGTCCTCAAGCTGATGTTGTATCCATAGAAGATGAGCACATCAACTTCCTACAGCCACATATTCTGACTCTACATTGGAGATAGCCACACTTATTTGCTTTTTGCTACTCCATGAAATCAGTCTTCCACCTAGAAATTGACAGGTTCCAGTTGTGCTTTTTCTGTCTTCTTTGCATCCTGCAAAGTCTGCATCTGAATAACCTGTTAGTTCAAAATCCCCATTCCTAGGGTACCAGAGACCTAGATAAGGAGTGCCCTTTAGATATCTCAGTATGCTTTTGACTGCTGTCAAATGAGACTCTTTAGGGCATACTTGATACCTTGCACAGACACATGTAGCATACATGATATCTGGTCTACTTGCAGTTAAATATAATAGGGAGCCAACTATCCCTCTATACAAAGACTCATCTACAGGTTTCCCTGCATCATCCTTGCTAAGAGACATACTTGACCTCATAGGAGTCTTCATGGTACTGGATGAATCCATACCATACTTTCTTATGAGTTCTAGGGTGAACTTAGACTGGCATATGGATAAACCATTCTCAGTCTGTCTAACTTGGAGACCCAAGAAGAACTTAAGCTCCCCCATACTACTCATCTCAAATTGTCCTTGCATTAGTTTTGCAAACTTTTTGCAAAGACTACTTTCAGTAGACCCAAATATTATGTCATCTACATATATTTGGACTAGTATTACTTTACCTCTGGATTCCCTAAGGAATAGAGTCTTGTCTATTTTCCCCCTTGTGAACTTATTCTCAATGAGGAAACTAGACAGGGTTTCATACCAAGCCCTCGGGGCTTGCTTTAACCCATACAATGCTTTCCTAAATCTATAGACATGATTCGGTTGAGTTGAATCAACAAAACCTGATGGCTATTCCACATAGACTTCCTCTTTTAGATTACCATTCAGAAAGGCTGACTTTACATCCATTTGGTAAACTTTAAATCCTTGAAAGGTTGCATAGGCCAGGAACATCCTTATGGCTTCCAGTCTGGCTACTAGAGCAAAGGTTTGATCAAAGTCAATACCTTCTTCCTGTCTATATCCTTTAGCAACCAATCTTGCTTTGTTCTTAATGATGACTCCATGTTCATCCATCTTGTTCCTAAAGATCCACTTGGTCCAATGTTGTGGTCTTTAGGTTTAGGAACAAGTTCTCATACCTTGCACCTCTTGAACTGATTCAGCTCTTATTGCATTGCCTCAATCCAATGAGGGTCTATGATGGCTTCTTCAAACTTCTTTGGTTCAACTTGGGATAGAAAACTGGAGAAGAGCACTGCATTCAGATTTCTGCTCCTTGTTTGTACCCCTTGTCTTGGATCACCAATGATTTGTTCTGCTGGATGATCTCTTAGATGCCTATTGGCTGGAGGCATCCTGGCTTCAGGTTGAACTTCTTCAACTTCTTCATCTTGCTGTACTCCTTGAACTTCATCTGCATTAGGTACATGTAGTACTCCCCCTGGACAGCAGCCACTATCTTCTACTTGCTGTCTTGTAGTAGGTTCTTCTTCTATAGTGAGCTTATCCATCTTCTTTGTTATACCTGTGGAGCTGCAAATACTACTAGACAACTCATTGTTAATAAGTCTAGTTTCATCAAATACTACATGTACAGACTCTTCTACAACTTGAGTAGACAAGTTGTACACTCTATAAGCCTTACTGTTGTTGCTGTACCCAACAAAAATTCCCTCTTGGGACTTGGCAGCAAACTTAGTCAAGTAAGACTTTTCATTGTTAAGTATAAAGCACTTACAACCAAAGATCCTGAAGTAGGATAGGTTTGGTTTTCTGCCTTTCACAAGCTCATAGGGGGTCTTGTTGTGGCTTCTAGTTATGGTAGCCCTATTAATAACATGGCATGCAGTATTAACTGCCTCAGCCCAGAAGTATTCTGGTAGAGATGTATCACTTAATAGGGTCCTACCAGCCTCAATCAAGGTTCTATTCTTCCTCTCAGCAATGCCATTTTGCTGAGGTGTTCTTGGTGAAGAAAACTCTTGAAATATCCCAAATTCTTCACATAGTTTTGCCATACTATCAGACTGAAATTCAGTACCATGGTCACTTCTTATTTTGACCACTGTACTAGCTAGTTCATTCTGAATTTGTTTGACAAAGCTATAGAAGACACTAGGTGTTTCAGATTTTTGTCTAAGGAAGAACACCCAGGAAAACCTTGAGTAGTCATCTACAACTACAAAGGTATAGACCTTCCTACCTAGGCTGTGAACTGGCATAAGACCAAAGAGATCCATATGCAAGAGGTATAAACACCTCACAGCATCTTTGTTTTCAATGTTACTAAAGGTGGATCTTGTCTGCTTGCCCTTTTGACAAGCTGAGCATATTCCATCTTTAATACACTTAACTTGAGGACCATTCCTCACTAGCTCTTTACTAAAGAGTTTGCCAATTGTCTTGTAGTTGAGATGGGCTAGTCTCTTGTGCCATTTGACATAATGAGAGACTTTCTCATCAGCTACAAGACACACTGGAGAACCATTGTTCTCACACATAATGTCTAGACAGTAGACATTTCTTTTTCTATAACCTGTCAAAATGATCTCTTGATCATTTGACCTCCTGATATGACAATCATCTTTCACAAATGAGATGTCATATCCTACATCACTCAATTGACTTATACTAATAAGGTTATGTTTCAAACCTTTAACATAGGCCACTTGAGTAATAGTTATATGGGAGCTAGAAATGTTACCAAAACCCTTGATGATCCCTTTTTCAGAACCACCAAAGGTGAATTTTGGACCATCCTTGATGGGTGTGTAGTCCTTTAGCAATCCCCTTGTTCCAGTCATATGTCTGGAACATCTACTGTCCAAGTACCATATTGGGGCATGACCACTTGGACTCACCTGCAAAACAGATTAGTGAACCTTAGAACCCAAAGAATTCTTGGGTCCTTGGTACTGGTTAGTTTGCTTCCTAACAAAGTTACCTGCAGGTTTTCCAACAGGCAGTTTGCTACTCACTTTGACACTAGCATTGTGCCAACAGTCCATGGCAAAGTGGCCTACCTTGCCACAGCACCAACACTCAAACCTATTGTACCTTTGCTTAGGTACAGTCTTAGTTATTTTATCTACAACTGGCTTGTTGAGAGCTGGGGCTTTGCCCTTGGACTTGGATTTGGACTGAACAGTCCTAGCTGGTTTAGTAAACCCCAGTCCAGCTTTACCTTTTTGATGAACAAATTCATCAATTAAGGGTAGAACTGACTTTGGTTTAGAAAACCTAGCAACCAAATCTCTCTCCTTCTGAAGACTAATCTCCAGACTTTTGATTTGATCATTCTTAAATGATATAGTCCCCATCTGAATCACAGTTATGTGCTTCAGTCTGGCTATCTCATTAAGTTTTTGATCAAACAACTTCTCATAATCAGTTGCAGCCATTTTGAGACTTGCAATCTCCTTAGCTTGACTCTTGGCAAAGGATTTGCATTTCTTAAATGCTTGCAACAGAACTCTATATTCATCAATCAATTGATAAATATCCTCTTCAGACTCAGATGCACTCTCATCATTTGATGATGATGAATTTGTTTATGAACTAGCACAAGAAATTGAACTTAAAGAACAATGTTGTACCTTACTAGGTCCTGGCTGCTCCAGGATTTTGTCACTTTTTGTCAATGCCATCAGTCCTTGGCACTGACTGTCCTCTTGTTCATATATAGAGTTCATGATCTGGATGAACTCTTCTTCTTCTTCCTCAACAAACAGTCTTATGTATGCTTCTGCATCTGACTCAGTTTCTGATGTAGATAAGTCTGACATGCTCTTATCCTTTTTGGCAACAAAAGACTTTTCCTTCTTGCCCTTGAATTGAGTCTTTTTCTTATCATTAGACTCCTTTCTTTTCTCTGGACAGTCTGCAATAGCATGTCCTTGTCTATTATAGCAATAACATACAATTTTTGAAAGAGTTGCTTTGCTAGACTTGGTCTTTTTCCTGTCTTTCTTTGAAGACTTTTTATTCTGATAATAGTCTTCTTTACCCTGTGAAGTAGATGACCTTGTCCTCCACTGTTTATTTTTTAAGAACTTCTGAAAGTGTCTTGTAAATGCAGCAAAGTCCTCATCACTCTCACTGCTTTCAGACTTTCTGCTTGCTGACTCATCTGACTCAGTTTCAGCTACTTTTGGTGGTGGAGTTGGTGACTTACTTCTGTACTTTCTGGGGGCTTCTGTTTTAAATGCCACTGTCCTTTCTTTATGTTCACTTCTTGTAGATTTCTCCTCTTCTTTCCTCACCATCAACTGCATTTCATAGGACAGCAGTTTTCCAAACAGTGTTGGTGGAGGAATTTCTGCTAACTTTGTCATTTCCCTAATGGCACAGATCTTGGTGTCCCAATCCTTTGTTAGGGACCTTAGAAACTTATCATTGAGCTCATAATTACTGAACTCTCTGCCATAGGACATTAGCTCATTCATAATCCTATAGAACTTCTTATAGCATTCAGTTATGCTATCAGATCTACCTTGCCTAAATCTTTCATATTCTTGGTTTAGCAAGGACTTTCTGTCTTGCCTCACTTCTTCAGAACCCTCCATGTACACAATAAGAGTATCCCACATTCCTTGGATGTCTTGCAGTGTATCAAATTCTGAAAAGTAGCATCATCTATAGCAGTCACTATGATATTATGAGCCCTCTTGTCCATTGTGGCTAGAACTATATCATCCTTTGTCATTTCAGAGAAATCCTTAGGTGTTCTCTGATTTGCATCTAAGACTGAAACCTTCATGGGCACATATGACCCTTCCTTCAATGTGATATATATTCTAGGGTCTGAGGCTTCCATAAACAGTCTCACCCTTTCCTTCCAGATGGCAAAGATCTCTTTTCTACATATGGGTAGCTTCATGGATCCCAATTCCTTATGATTCTCAGTGGAACCCATGGTTCTTGATTTTCTTGATTCTGTAATGTACTTAGACTGAATCTGCCAATAGGATCTACTCAGACAGTTAAGTCCTCTTTTGAGTAACCTCGCTTTGATACCACTTGAAAGATATTGTACCTAATCACCTAGAGGGGGGGGGAAGTGAATAGGTGACTTAAATCTTTTTACTTTTTTAGGCAGAATTCAGATTATAACACGGAATTATATCAACTTTTGCACAGCAATCATCCAGCAATCACAGATTTACACAAGCACACAGTAGACACACAGATTTATAGTGGTTCCCCAAGATTTGGGTACATCCACTTTCCCCCTTCGCCTATCTAGCAGTGTACTAGATTCAGCCAAACTTCTCCACTATCTCAGATCCTCAGATCTTACATTCAGAACCCCAAACCAGGTTCCTACAGCTCAGGCCCAAGACCCTACAACTCAGCTTCTTCATAAAGCCTACACTCAGCTTCTTCACAAAGCCTACACTCAACCACCAAGGCCTACACTTAGCCACAACAGTCCTACACTCAGAGATTCAAATCTCCTACACTCAGGCACACAGGCCCTACACTCAGCCTTTATAATTACAGGCTTACAAAACTCAGATCCCTAAGGATCCTACAAGATAATATGAATACAAAATGTAAACTCTACAACTCAGAGAAAAGAGAGAAGAGTTGCGAGTTTCTTGATGAGTTCTTGAAAGAACTCTGCTGAAATCAACTTGACTTGGCTTTCTTCAAAGCTTCTTGAATGTAGAACACAATAAGATTGATCTCCTCTGCAGTTGATCCTTGATCTCTGCTACTTAAGATTCAGAACAAATATGAACCCTTCTTCTCAGCCTGGTTCCAACGGCTGTCTTCTTGGATGGAGCTCTCTCTCTCCAACTTCTTAGATCTTCTCTAGATTCTTCAATGAATAGCTAGACCTTCTTTTTATTACTTGAACAACTTGGACAATCATCTCTATCTGTTGACAGTATAAGCCTATTTATAGGCCTTCTTCATGGTAACCGGCTGGTCCGGTTCATAACTGATTTCTGACAACTCTGACAGGTGCAGTAGACCGGCTGGAATGACAGCTGTCAAGTCATCCAGTCAGTTCTTGAAAAATCTGTAACTGTCTGAAGGTGTCGAGACTGTCTGTCTTTAAGTGTCGACACTTACAGACTAAGTGTCGACACTAGCCTACAAGGTGTCGACACAACTCCTTGTGTTGTAGAATTGACTTCTCGACACAACTTCTTCTTCATGTGTCGACACTGATATTGAGTGTCGACATAACACTTTGTTCTTCAGCACTTTGTTGAATTCTTGTAAGTATCGACACAACATCTTTGTGTCGACACATCTTCATGTGTTGAACTTGTTCAGTGTCGACACATCTTCTTGGTGCCGACACATGCCTTCTGTGTTGATACTTGCTGAGTGTCGACACTGCTCCATGTGTCGACATATTCTTCTTCTATTGAGACTCTGGCTGAGTGTCGACACATCTCCTTTGTGTCGACACTTGTACTTAGAATTTTGTTGAACTTTGCTAAGTGTCGACACAGCTCCTTGTGTCGATACTTTCTTCAAGTGTTGAGTCTTCTGCTATGTGTCGACACATTCTCCATTGTGTCGACACTTTCTTCAAGTGTTGAGTCTTCTGCTGAGTGTCGACACATTCTTTCTTGTGTCGACACTTATACTTAGACTCTGCTGACTTTTGCTGAGTGTCGACACAGCCTCCAAGTGTCGACACTTTCTGATGTAGACACAGTTTCTCTGGGTGTCGACACAACTGCTAAGTGTCGACACTGCTTCACTGCACTTTTCTTTATTGAGTGTCGACACAGCTCCTTGTGTCGACACTTTCTGTCTGGTGTCGATTTTGCATCCCTGGTGTCGACACAAGTACTCCAAGTGTCGACACTGCTTGCCTGGGTGTCGACACAAGTCTTCTTCAGTGTCGACACATTCCCTCTGGGTGTCGACACATGGACTTAGAAACTTTTTCATCTTTCCTGCAAATACTTAACCTGCACAAGTAAACTCAAAATACATCAAATACATTTTGATGTATATCATTGAGTAGGGTGAGGCTTCTTCAAATCAGGTACATTAGAACCAATGTACCCAACATCGGGGTCCCTAGGAAGGGGTGACCTCACACCTACTACACCCGGAGGAACGTCACAGACCAAAGATCAAGAAGCTAGAAACAGACCCTCGGCTCTAGCGCGGAGGTCCCACCTCACACCCGGAAGGCTACCTGAGCACTTCCCCTCCCTAGCCAATGCTCGAGCTAGGGTGCCTTGGAGGAGCTTTCTCTACTCTACCAAGAAGAAGTTAAGGGAGGACGAAGCTAAGACAAGTCCCCCTCCAAATGCACCCAAGGGGGTCTATTTATAGTTTTCCAAATCCCATGGGCCAAAATGACCGAAATACCCCTACGTCCAATATACCTTGGGCCAATAGAAAACAGCCACGCCGGGGGGTAGAGGGGTAATTCCCCCCGAGGGCAAGACGGTAAAAGCAGGGGGGCGAGACCCTGGCCTCTGGCCGGTCTCGCCCCGCCAGGCCTCCAGGCAGGAAGGGGCAGGGGAGAGACCCCGGCCCCCGGCCGGTCTCGCCCCGCCAGGCCGCCAGGGAGGAAGGGGCAGGGGCGAGACCCCGGCCCCCAGCCGGTCTCGCCCCGCCAAGCCGCCACGCAGGAGGGGGCAGGGGCGAGACTCCGACCCCCGACCGATCTCGCCCCGCCAGGCCGCCAAGCAGGAGAGGGCAGGGGCGAGACCTCGGCCCCCGTCCGGTCTCGCCCCGCCAGGCCGCCAGGCAGGAAGGGGCAGGGGCGAGATCCTGGCCCCCGACCGGTCTCGCCCCGCAAGTCCGCCAGGCAGGAGGGGGCAGGGGCGATACCCCGACCCCCGGCCGGTCTCGCCCTGCCAAGCCGCCAAGCAGGAGGGGGCAGGGGCGAGACCCCGGCCCCCGGCCGGTCTCGCCCCACTAGGCCGCCAGGCAGGAAGGGGCAGGGACGAGACCCCAGCACCCGGCCGGGTCACACCCGCCCCTCAAAAGAGGGCCACTGGGGGGAGGCAGATTTTTCCTCCCCCTACTAGTATATTTCCAAGCTAGAGCCAAAGTTGGCCACCGAGAGTGCCCATATGTACAAAAAGCTTAAAATTATATAGGGGCGAATATGGGGTTGTACACAATCCCCGCTCTTTTCGAGGTTGGCACAAGCTCGGAAAGAAACGTCCAACCCAACATATTCGCTGAGTGTAATTTTCTTGCGCGGCACCCCGGGGAGTCAACCTGTCATGCCAGCTGATGGGAGTCTGGGTGACGAGACCCCCTCCGGGTAAAAAATACTTCACCCTCCGGAGGGGTCAACCTGCCATGCCAGCTATGGGAGCCTGGGTGGGGAGACCTCCTCCGGGTAAATAATACTTCACCTCCCGGAGGGGTCAACCTGCCATGCCAGCTATGGGAGCCTGGGTGGCGAGACCTCCTCCGGGTAAAAAACATTTTACCCTCCGGAGGGGTCAACCTGCCATGCCAGCTATGGGAGCCTGGGTGGCGAGACCTCCTCTGGGTAAAAAACTTGGCTTCCACGAGATATCAAGCAGCCCTGTCAGCTAGTGAGAGCCTGACAGCGGAATCATCATCGGAGCAAAGGGCTTACCCCACCCTCCGAGAGATCAACCTGCCCTGCCAGCTAGGTGAGAGCCTGACAGCGGAATCCATCTCGAGGTGAAACCTACCCCACCCTCTGAGATATCAACCTGCCCTGCCAGCTAGGTGAGAGCCTGGCAGCAGAATCCATCTCGAGGTGAGACCTCCCACCCCCCGAGAGATCAACCTGCCCTGCCAGCTAGGTGAGAGCCTGGCAGCGGAATCCATCTCGAGGTGAGACCTCCCATCCTCCGAGAGATCAACCTGTCCTGCCAGCTAGGTGAGAGCCTGGCAGCGGAATCCATCTCAAGGTGAGACCTACCCCACCCTCCGAGAGATCAACCTGCCCTGCCAGCTAGGTGAGAGCCTGACAGCGGAATCCATCTCGAGGTGAGACGTACCTCACCCTCCGAGAGATCAACCTGCCCTACCAGCTAGGTGAGAGCCTGACAGCGGAATCCATCTCGAGGTGAGACCTACCCCACCCTCCGAGAGATCAACCTGCCCTGCCAGCTAGGTGAGAGCCTGGCAGTGGAATCCATCTCGAGGTGAGACCTACCCACCCTCCGAGAGATCAACCTGCCCTGCCAGCTAGGTGAGAGCCTGACAGCGGAATACATCTCAAGGTGAGACCTACCCACCCTCCGAGAGATCAACCTACCCTGTCAGCTTGGTGAGAGCCTGACAGCGGAATCCATCTCGAGGTGAGACCTACCCCACCCTCCGAGAGATCAACCTGCCCTGCCAGCTAGGTGAGAGCCTGGCAGCGGAATCCATCTCGAGGTGAGACGTACCCCACCCTCCGAGAGATTAACCTACCCTGCCAGCTAGGTGAGAGCCTGGCAGCGGAATCCATCTCGAGGTGAGACCTACCCCACCCTTCGAGAGATCAACCTTCCCTGCCAGCTAGGTGAGAGCCTGACAGCGGAATCCATCTCGAGGTGAGACCTACCCCCCCCCCCCCCCCCTCCGAGAGATCAACCTGCCCTGCCAGCTAGGTGAGAGCCTGGCAGCGGAATCCATCTCGAGGTGAGACCTACCCACCCTCCGAGAGATCAACCTGCCCTGCCAGCTAGGTGAGAGCCTGGCAGCGGAATCCATCTCGAGGTGAGACCTACCCCACCCTCCGAGAGATTAACCTGCCCTGCCAGTTAGGTGAGAGCATGGCAGCGGAATCCATCTCAAGGTGAGACCTACCCCACCCTTCGAGAGATCAACCTGCCCTACCAGCTTGGTGAGAGCCTGACAGCGGAATCCATCTCGAGGTGAGACCTATCCCACCCTCCGAGAGATCAACCTGCCCTGCCAGCTAAGTGAGAGCCTGGCAGTGGAATCCATCTCGAGGTGAGACCTACCCCACCCTCCGAGAGATCAACCTGCCCTGCCAGCTAGGTGAGAGCCTGGCAGCGGAATCCATCTGGAGGTGAGACCTACCCACCATCCGAGAGATCAACCTGCCCTGCCAGCTAGGTGAGAGCCTGGCAACGGAATCCATATCGAGGTGAGACCTACCCACCCTCCGAGAGATCAACCTGCCCTGCCAGCTAGGTGAGAGCCTGGCAGCGAAATACATCTCGATGTGAGACCTCCCACCCTCCGAGAGATCAACCTACCCTGCCAGCTAGGTGAGAGCCTGACAGCGGAATCCATCTCGAGGTGAGACCTACCCACCCTCCGAGAGATCAACCTGCCCTGCCAGCTAGGTGAGAGCCTGAGAGCGGAATCCATCTCGAGGTGAGACCTACCCACCCTCCGAGAGATCAACCTGCCTTGCCAGCTAGGTGAGAGTCTGGCAGCGGAATCCATCTCGAGGTGAGACCTCTAGGCATCCACGAGAGGTACCATAAACCCTGCCCAGCTAGTGAGAGCCTGGGTAGTGGGACCATCTTGGAGCAAAAGGACTAGGCATCTCAATAAAACCTTACCAAATCCAACATCCTCAAACGGGGAAAAATATAAGTTACATGGTCCCCTGACTCAGCTGGTCAGGGGTAACACTTGTTACAAGACAAGAAAAAGGAAAAAAACTACCGTGAGATGAGGCACCCTCAGGGGGCCTGGACCTGATGGCCGTCTTTCGCTTCCTTCTCCTCGGACACTTCCATCTTGCTCAAGCTCTCCATGACCTTCTCCATCTCCTCCGCTTTGGCCAACCAAGAGATGGTGTTGACTGCCGTGACGTAGCACTGCCTCGCCATCCTGGAGTCTCCCTTGACTCTGACCTGGATCCCTCCGGAGCTGAACTTGAGGCATTGGTGGAAGGAGGATGGCACGCAACTGAAGGCGTTGATGAGGGGCCTTCCGAAGATGGCGTTGTAGCTACTCGGAGCGTCAACAATGACGAACTGGCAGTTCCTTGAAGCCCCTCCCAACTTTACTTGGAGTCCGACTCCACCTTCAACCTCCTTCCTCTCCCCTGAAAACCTGAACAGGGGTCCGTCCGAGGCCAACACCCTCCTCAACTTTACCTTCATCTCGTCAAACGCCTTCTTGAAAATGACACTGACGGAGCTCCCGTTGTCAACCAAGATCCGGGAGACGGTGTAGCCCTCGATGGCTGTCTGGATGACCAGCGCATCGCAGAATGTATCCTCATGATCCGGCAGGTCCTTCTCCGAGACGGTGATCTTCTCCTCCTGGGGCGGTGTCTGGGAGGTTGAGGCGACGCTCCTTCGATACATGACATGGAGGCTTGTCTTCCGAGTGGCCTCAACCCCCACTCCACCATGGATCACCGTTATACCGCCTCGAGGTCCGACATCGACCCGGTCCTCACAAACATCATCTCCCCCTTCTCTGGGCAGAACCTCTTCAACTCGCACTGGTGGCTGTGACTGGGCAGGGCCTCTCGCCCCCCTCACCTCCAGGAACTCGGGGCAGGTAGCTGTGGCGTGCCCCTCCACCGGGTGGAAGTCACAGTACGGCAACTCTACTCTGACCCTTCTCCTTCCCTGGCGGTTCCTCCTCTCCCTTCGACCAATCTCCATCACTTGCTGTGGTGGGGGTAGGAGCTGCCTAGGGGCTTGCCTCTAGAAGTTGAACCTCCCTTGGCCCCCATGGAAGTTTCGCCCATCTTGGGCGTAACCTCTTCCCGGGCCCTGAACGGGTCCTCCCTGCTGCCTCCAACCTGGTTCCGGACCCTCTTGAGCTCTTCGCTCCTCTCTCCTTCTTCCTTCCTGAGGTCTTGAGCCACCTTGCTCCTTTGCCTCCATCTCTGTCAGCTTCGCCAACTTCTTGACAAATGCCGGGTTGGCCGCCTCCATGGCTATCTCCTCAGCCGCCCTCTCCATCAACTCCTCGAAAGAGAGGGGGGTCTTTCGAGTCAGGCTCATCTTGAATAACCCCTCCTTTAGCCCAACGGTGAAGGCCATCTAGAGAGCATACCCTGGCATCTCCTGGACCTCCAAGATCTCCTCTTGGAACCTGTCAACATAACGGGCCAGCGACTCCTCGACCCCCTGCCTTATCAGGAAGATGGACTCGGGACTCCTCTTTCGCTTCTTGGAGGTGGAGAAGTGAAGTTGAAAGCTCCGGCTCAAGTATTCGAACCCATAGATTGACCTCGGAGGGAGTTGATGGAACCAGTCCCTTGCCTTCTCCTTCAACGTGATTGCAAAGAGGCGACACTTGAAGGCGTCCGTCATCGGCCTGATGGAGACGACATCCTCGAACCACTGCAGATGCTGGACGGGGTCATCCTTCCCGGTATAGTAAGCCATGTCTGCCTCTCTGAACCCCTCGGGAACGGGAGCTGAGATGATTAACTCGCTGAAGGGTGACCCCCTAAGGGGTGGTCTTGCCACTTCTACTAGCGCGACCTGCTCGCCTGGGAGGTTGGCACTCATCGGGCTGGAGAACAACTCCCGGCCGGTGAGGTCTCGCTCGACCCCATCTCCCATCCTCTCCTTCACAGGCCTTCTTCCTGGTGCACTTCTTTCTCCCCCTGCTGGGGTCATCTCTCCTAGACCCCTGGGAGTTGACTCATCGTGAGGGAGGGGAGCAAGCTCCTGGGGGGTTGGGGTGGAGCTGCCACCCTGAGGAGCAATGCTTTGCAGCATCTCCATGAGGAACGTCACGGACCAAAGAGGCTCAAGTCATGACACTCTCCCGAGATCTTCTATGTTGGTCACTCTCCACGCTCACCGCACCAAAGTGTTGAAGCCAAAAATGGCCTCTCCGGACTCACACCTACTACACCCGGAGGAACGTCATGGACCAAAGATCAAGAAGCTAGAAACAGACCCTCGGCTCTAGCGTGGAGGTCCCACCTCACACCCGAAAGGCTACCTGAGCACTTCCCCTCCCTAGCCAATGCTCGAGCTAGGGTGCCTTGGAGGAGCTCTCTCTACTCTACCAAGAAGAAGCTAAGGGAGGAGGAAGCTAAGACAAGTCCCCCTCCAAAGGCACCCAAGGAGGTCTATTTATAGTTTTCCAAATCCCATGGGCCAAAATGATCGAAATACCCTTACGCCCAATATACCTTGGTCCAATAGAGAACAGCCACGCAGGAGGGTAGAGGGGTAATTCCCCCCGAGGGCAAGACGGTAAAAGCAGGGGGGCGAGACCCCGGCCTCTGGCCGGTCTTGCCCCGCTAGGCCGCCAGGCAGGAAGGGGCAGGGGCGAGACCCCGGCCCACGGCCGGTCTCGCCCCGCCAGGCCGCTAGGGAGGAAGGGCAGGGGAGAGACCCCGGCCCCCGGCCGGTCTCGCCCCGCCAAGCCGCCACGCAGGAGGGGGCAGGGGCGAGACCCCGGCACACGGCCGGTCTCGCCCCGCCAGGCCGCCAAGCAGGAGAGGGCAGGGGCGAGACCCCGGCCCCAGACCGGTCTCGCCCCGCCAGGCTGCCAGGCAGGAAGGGGCAGGGGCGAGACCCCGGCCCCCAGCCGGTCTCGCCCCGCCAGGCCGCCAGGCAGGAGGGGGCAGGGGCGAGACCCCGGCCCCCGGCCGGTCTCGCCCCGCCACGCCGCCAAGCAGGAGGGGGCAGGGGCGAGACCCCAGCCCCCGGCCGGTCTCGCCCCGCCAGGCTGCCAGGCAGGAAGGGGCAGGGGCGAGACCCCGGCTCCCGGCCGGGTCACACCCGCCCCTTAAAAGAGGGCCACTATGGGGAGGCATATTTTTCCTCCCCCTACTAGTATATTTTCAAGCTAGAGCCAAAATTGTCCACCGAGAGTGTCATATGGCCAAAAAGCTTAAAATTATATAGGGGCGAATACGGGGTTGTACACATATATTTTATACATTAGGACTTTTCCAACTATATCAGCCAAAAACTCATATTCCTCGAAAAACATCTTTCTTTTTTAGATGAATTGGTCTGTCTTTAGAAAAATTCAACTTCTGCAATGCTTCGTTTAGTTCACTATCTAAGAGTTTTGCTATACCTTTTTCTCAAGGCAGATCAAATATTGTCTGAATAAGTTCCTCAGTTATAAGGATCTCTGACTCATTAATTTACCCAATCATTGTACCATCTTCATCAATTATAACAGAATTAATGTACTCAGTTAACTCCGCAGAATATAATAAACATCTTGTAGTAATCAGCTTGTTTACACCAGCATCTGTAAATAGTTGTAATACTTCTTTAAATGAATCTATTACAGCAGCGAAAGAGTCTAGATCAACATTGTAACTATAGTTTGTCTTAGTTGTCATTTAGGAACCTGCAAAGATTTCAAAGAGAAACAGAGAGAGTAAGTGAGGAGAAATAGAGCGTGGAAGATGAAGAGTTTGGAGAAAAATACGAAGTCTAAATAGATGAAACTTCGAGAAATTAGGGCATAAATATTTCCTTAATCGACGTGACATCAGTTTCTTTTCGACGTAAACGTAAATATCGTAATCAACGTATGTGTTGAGTGGTATCAACGTTGCGTTGATTAGATTCAAAACTCTTCATAAACACCGTCTCTAGATGTTGCATTGAATACAAGTGGATGTTCTATCGACTTGTATTCAACGTTACATCGAATACAGACTTCAAATTTTAAGTCTTTTACAGATTTTCACAACAATATTTACAATTAAAATTAAAAGTTTTATAATCAATTACTGAGCTTTATCAAGCATGCACAAAGCATTGATAAAGTAGTTGTGCTTGATTTCATCAATGGGCTTTGTGAAAATATCTGACCTCTGATTTTAAAAGTCACATATTCCAAGGAAATTTTTCTTTTTTCTACATTATCTTTGAGAGAGTAATTCATAATCTCTGTGTTTTGTCCTGCCATGCAAGACAAGATATGATGTATTTGAAATATCATTTGAGCTATCATAGAATATTGTGGAGTTACTGAAATTCAAGTTATAATCAAGTAACTAATTTTGCATCCACAAAATCTGTTAACAACAACTTCCAATAGAAATATACTCAGCTTCTGCTATAGAAGTGGAGACTGATGTTTGCTTCTTACTGAACCAAGATATCAGTTTAGCACCTAGGAATTAACATGTTCCAGAGGTACTTTTTCTATCCAATCTACATCTTGCATACTCAGAATCAAAATATTCATATAGTTCAAACTTTGATTCTGCGGGATACCATAATCCCATCTCATGTGTACCCTTTAATTACCTCAAAATTCTTTTTACAGAACTTAAATGTGATTCTTTAGGATCTACCTAAAACCTTGCACAAACACTTGTGATAAAACATTATATCATGCCTGCTAGTTGTGAGATAAAGAAGAGAGTCAATGATTGCTTTATATGTTTTCTGATCTACAGATTTACCAGAAACATCATTATTTAGAACAACATTAGTAGCCATGAGAGTTTTTATAGTGGAAACATTTTCCATGCCAAATTTCTTAATCAATTCCTTGGTATATTTTGATTGAGAAATGAAAATGTCTTCATTACTTTGCTTTACTTATAAATCAAGGAAGAATGATAATTCTCTCATGCTACTCATTTCAAATCTGAATTTCATTAAGTCAACAAACCTTTTGCATAATCCAAAATTTATTGAGCCAAATATAATATCAACCATATAAATCTGGACAATAAGCAATTTTTCTTTATGTGTTTTAGTGAAAAATATTTTATCCACTTTTTCTCTTGTGAAAAAGTGATCTAATATAAGTGTGGATAAAGTCTTATATAAGGCTCTTTAAGCTTGCTTTAGACCATAAAGTGCTTTGTTCAATTTATAAACATAAGAAAGATAAGTTGGATTGTCAAAACCAAGAGGTTGTTCTACATAAACTCTTCTTATAGAAATCCATTAAGAAAAATACTTTTGACATCCATCAGATATACTTTAATTCTTTTATTATAACATCTATAAGCTTTGCTTGATAAAGAATACCCTAAAAATATTCCAACATCAGATTTCTTATCAAATTTGGCTAGATCATTTTTCCCATTGTTAAATATATAACAAACACAACCAAATATTCTGAACTAAGAAACTATAGGTGGCTTATCTTTCAAAAGCTCATAAGGAATCTTTAATTTGATATTGTGAATAAGACTTCTATTAAGAACATAATTAACAGTGTTGACTACTTTGGCCCAAAAGGACCTATGCATGTTGGAATCTACTAATAAAGTTCTTCCATATTTAATGACTGCTCTATTTTTTCCTTTTAGTCTCTCCATTTTGTTGAGGAGTTTTAGAAGCTGGAAAACTTTGTCTCATCCCCTCATCCTCATAGAATCTACAAAACAACTTTCAAACTCTATGTCATGGTCACTTCTGATCATTAGGACACTTTAGTGTCAAATTCAAATTGAACCTATTTAATGAATCTTGTGAAAGTTGCGAAGGTTTCAGACTTTGCTTTTAAGAAAACGCCCAACTGAACCTTGAGAAATCATCTATTATAACAAAAGTGAAAGACATACTTCCTAAACTTTGAGTGGTAAGAGGACCAAATAAATCTATATGTAGTAGGTATAAAATTTTTGAAGAATCATTCTTACCAATTGGTCTGAATGATTTAACTTGTTTACCTTGTTGACATGCCCTACAAGGATTGAGTTTTATGTACTTACCTTTTGGTAAGCCTCTTACCAGATCACCTTTTGCAAGATTTGTTATGGTCTTGTGATTGACATGACCAAGCCTCTTGTGCCATAACTAATTCATGTCTACTTCAACATTAAATAAGCATAATTCACTATTAGATGAACTAAAATCAACAATATATATAATGTTTTTTCTAAAACCAGTTGGCACAATATTATATGTTTTAGAATTTATTATTTGGCGAAGGTTATTAGTGAACACAACCTTGTATTCACCAACATACAATTGACTAATGCTAATCAGATTATGTTGAAGTCCTTTAACATAAGCTACTTTAGCAAAGGTGATATCTCCAATTTTAATCATACAATACATTTGGTCTGACTATAATTAGAATCACCAAACACTATCTTGGGACCATTTTTAACCTTGAAATTAACCAGCATTTTTTGTCCAGTCATACGTCTGGAGCATCCACTATCCAAATACCATAACTGATTTGTGGAAGGACATCCTTTTTCCTATACATGAGATTAAACATTAGTTAGGATCCAGGTTACCTTGGATCCATTACTTATTTTTCAATTATAAGAAGTGATAAAAAATATATGATGGCCTTTCATAATACCCCTTGGAATAAAAGAGTGTTGGCCTATTAAATCAATAAATTCTAGTTTTATGTCCGTTAATAAAGCAATCTTGACAAACATCCTTTATAGAGTAATTTTGGTAAGAATAATTGCTTTCCAGGGATATGTGTCGAGTTGAAGTCAACGTAACTTTTGGAATGCGTTGATTTGAAGTCGACATTTCACAAAAGTTGTGTCGATATGAAGTCGACACATGCTCCTGACTTATTGAAACTACTAATTTTTGTTTTTTGTTTATCATCAATTGTTTATCTACAACACTTTTTCCTTTGAATTTACTCTTATCATTATTATTTGTTACTCTTTCTGAATAGTCATTATGAACTATTTTGTATGGTACTTTCTTTGCTTTGATAAATGATACAAGATTTTTTCAAATATATTATTAATTGTCATTATCCTATGAGGATTTGCTACTATTCCCAAATGATCAAATATTTTCTTAAAGTTTTTAGTAATATTCTTAAGTTGATAACTCCTTCCATTCAAGGAGTCTTCAAAGACTTTTGCTTTTGATAATTATTTTTTTTAATAAAGAGTTTTCTTCAATTAACTTACTTACTTGTTCCTTCATGTTATCTATTTCAAATTTTAAAAGCTTATCTTGTTCTATTTGTTCATTATCATTAGGACAATCTTTATATAGTTTCAACTTCTGCCTTAATAATTTAATTTCTTTTTCTAATTCTATTTGACCCATACAAAATTCTTTAAAGCATACTTTAAATTCTTTTGAGGAAAAATCTATATTATCAAAATAATTAAATACCACATTTGTCTTATGATCTGATTCTGTGTCTAGAGCCATGAGACATGCTTCTTCAGCAGTAGTTTCTTTTTCATTATCTGATGAAGAACTCGATTCAGAACTTGTATCACTCCAGGTTTCAGCAAAAAAACATTTTCCCTTTTTCTTATCCTTTCTTTCCATGTATTTCTTTTTTGATCCTTGATACTTAATCTTTCCTTTTGTTGATCTAGACATTCAGGTTCTATATGTCCAGGCTTTATACATGAAGAACATATTATCTCCTTATTAGGAGTCTTATCAAACTTTGGTCTGCTTAAGTTTATATCTCTTCTCCTATAGCTTTCTGACTTTATCCATCTTTTAAATCTCCTTATCAAAAGATTAAACATCTCATATTCTAAAATAGATGATTCATCTTCAATAACCTTGAAAGTAACAAATTTTTCTTTTGGTGTAATGACAGTTTTCTTAGCTTCTGTCTCAACTCTATTTCTCAGAAGTTGTTCATATGACTTCAGCTTTCCAAATAATGCATCTATTATAATTTCTTTATGACACCTTGCTTCTCTAATTGCCCATATCCTTGAATCTCATGTACTTGGGAAACACATAATTAACTTATCATTTATCTCAGTAAGAGATATATCTTTATCTAACCCTGGCTTATTTATGGTCATACTAAACCTGTCATACATTTCAGCAACTAACTCATTAACTTTCTTTTGGAAATTTTCATATTAAGAGATTAAGAGTGATCATTTATCTTTTCTCTCATCTGCACTTCCATCAACAATTCTTGAAAGTGATTCTCATATTTCTTTTACTAACCGACAATCTGCAACTTTTTGAAACACATCATCCGACATAGTTGAGACTAATGTGTTCATAGTTTTTGCATCTCAATCTTTTATTCTCTTTTTCATATCTGTCCATTCACTTCTTGGTATAGGTTCTGTAGTTTTTTTCCCTCTTTATTCTTCTTGCATGGCATTGGTGGTCCTGTCAAAATTGATTCAAGCATACCTTCATTAGTAGAGTTCTTGTATAATGTAATTCTAGTTTTTCAGAGTGTAAACTTTTCAAGTTTATAAACTAGTGCCCTAGTAGATGCAAATCCTTTGAATATATTTGAAGACATTTTTGAAAATATACTGATGTAACTGAAATGATTTTTTGGTCAAGGTGTTAACTTTTTATTGATTAATCTCCTCTATATTAACCTATTAATGATCAACCTCCCTCTGTTATCAATTGAAATGGAAGAACAGTTGCTAAATACCTTAGAGTTTTCTCTACAGGTGTGGGGGGGTGAATAGACATTAAATTTAGATTCAAATACTAAGATTAATTTACAAAATTTGCATATACATCAGTTATCAACCAGAAATAAGTGTAGATAAATAAAATCATAACACAGTAATAAGATAACATAGATAAATGCCAAAATCATAGCAAAAATAAAATTATAGTGGTTCCCCAAAATCTGTGTACATTCGCTCTTCTACCCTCTTAGTAGGAATTCACTATCACAGTGCCCGAGTCTTTTGATCAGAAGACTCTTAGAACCAAACACCATATCTTTAGATAAGGAGATTTTGAACCAATACAATCCGAGTCTTTTCTCAAGAAGACTCTCAGAACCTCTTACTGAATCCTTTGAGGAGGGATTCTCAAAACTCTATTCAAAAACTGAGAATGATAATAAAATAAAAAATATATATTGAAGATCTGAGGATATAATGATCTTCTTGATAAGTCATCTCAATTGAATCCCGAGGATTGTATGGTACTTAGTGAATCTAAAATCTGCAATCTGATGAATCTTTGTATAGGATAATCTCAAAGATTATAAGCTCTTAATCCAGATTTCTCATTTATCTCCACTGAATCTGATGCAACATTGTTTTGCTCTTGAGAAGGACTGATTCCCCAACAAAATGATCGACTGATTTAAGGAAGAACTTCGATGCTGATCTTACTATCTTTCTCTATCAAAAATCTATCCTCCAAAACACGATCTGATTGTAGTTAAAATGATTGTTATGTTATTAATTAATCTGTTCATGTGTATCTCTTTATATATATATAGCTGAGAAGCCATGTCATCCAACGTCTACAAGAATCAGTTATAACAACCAAATATTTCCTGAAGCAATTCTGATTTGATCCTCAAAATAATTCTCGTTCAGAAGATTAATCGACATAGCGTCAAGTTCATATAGGTGTAGTATCAAATTCTAACTTTATTCTGTCAATTGAGTTCTGTTATCGACGTTGTGTCAATTCATATCAGGGTATGAGTCAACTTATCATATTTAGTTTTTTGACTTGTTTTTGAAGTAGCGTCGACTTTTAATCAAAGTTGCGTCGAGTTATAGTCGAAGTTGCGTCGACTTCTAGTCAATGCATGTCAGCATTTCATAACTTTCCTCCTTAATCCAGTGTGTCTTTTTCATGTCCTTTATATCAATGACATCCTAGGACTTCTAAGACCATATTACCCTCACTATACATCATGTGTAATAAACCTAGGATGTAAAATCACTTAAAATAATTTGTTAAGGTAAATCATAAGGGTTTTTCCCAACAGACTTCTACTCTTTGTTGACGGCACTATTTGGGGCCGAGTGGCTTCCCTCTTTGCGGTTTTCCCGATGAGGATTTTTTGGATGCTTTCGGTTGATGTCCTTTGGTGGCTCTGATTTGGGCTTCCTTGATGCTCTCAAATTTTGCTTGTGATATGTTAATGGATTCAGGACTGGATTCGCTTTGGGCGCTACATGAGTCTTTATCATCGGAGGAGTTTGCTTACCCGTTGTATGTTGGGCCATTTGGTGGCGTCGCAATCAGATGTTATAAGAGAACACCCTTTAACGTCTTGAGGAGATGGTTTTTTTTCTTCGCTCGTTGGTGGTCTCAGCTCTGGCAATAATTTGGGGATCATCGTTGCCTCCCTTGAATACTTGGTTTCCTCCCTCGGAACTATCAAAATCAACTTTGATGAGGCTATTCGGACGGGGCCATCCATGGTTGGTGTTGGAGTTATTACTCGCAACTCTTCCGGGGTTGCCTTGATTGGTGGTTGGCAGTTTGGCATTATATGGATAACCCTTTGGTGGATTAGGCATTCGTGGTCCGATTGGCGATTGAGCAGGGGGTGGAAAATGACTGGAAGTCTGTGGTGGTGGAGGTGGATTGTGCCACGTTAATTCATCATTTAGCGGCATCGTTGTGCCTCTCTCGTTGTACCGACCCATCATTCTTGATGCTCTTACATTGTCTCAGATGATTCCAAATCTTAAGTTTATTTTTGCTCGATGCTCATGTAATTGTGTGGCTCATGCACTTACATCCGTGGATTTTTTTGAACCCATATCATTACCCTAATTTGTACTGGATTTAATCCTTTTGGACTTTCCTAATGAAAGAATTAACCTTCTGATTCTAAGAAAAAAGTCCCTTTAACATATCTGTGGATATATATGTATGTCGGAAATGAAAGAACTAGTGCCTAAACACCTAGAGGGGGGGTGAATAGATGCACTTAATCTTTTTAAACTTTTAAGGCAGCACTACAGTACAATAATTGCAATTCACAGCACAGATAACACAGCAATCACACAAGCATACAATCACAGAGAGCACAAAGGATTTATAGTGGTTCCCCAAGGTCTGGGTACATCTACTTTCCCCCTTCGCCTATCTAGTAGTGTACTAGATTCGGCCTAACTTCTCCACTTCTCCTCAGATCCTCAGATCTTACAACTCAGAATCCCAAATAGGTTCCTACAGCTCAGAGTGATCCCACTCCTACAACTCAGGCACAACAGCCCTACCACTCAGTCTTCACCAAGACCTACACTCAGCCTTCAACAAAGCCTACACTTAGCCTTCAACAAGGTCTACACTCAGAGAAATGTATCTCCTACACTCAGGCACTCAGGCCCTACCACTCAGCCTTTATAAATATAGGCTTACAACTCAGATCCCTTAGTATCCTACATAAAATAAAGAATACAAATATTATTAACCACAACTCTGTTTGAGAAAGTTGAGTTGACTGGCTTCTTGATGAGTTCTTGAAAGAACTTTGCAGAGATCCACCTCCCTTGGCTTTCTTCAAAGCTTCTTGAATTAGAACACAGTAGGGTAGAATCTCTAAGCAGATGATCTTCAATCAACTGCTGACTTGAGAATCAGATTTCAATCTAAAACTTTCTTAGCAGCCCGGTTCAATAGCTGTCTTCTTAGAAGGAGCTTTCTCTCTCCAACTTCTTAGATCTTCACTTGAAGGTCTTCTTCTAGTTTGTTGTTTCTCACTTCAATGATTGCTTCCTCAATCTATCCATTCAGTCCCTTTCTGTTGAAGGAACAAGCCTTTATATAAGCTTTCTTCATGGTGACCGGCTGATCCGGTTTCTAACAGACTTCTGACAGCTCTGACAGTAGCAGTTGACCGGTTGAAATGGCAGCTGTCAAATCATCCAGTCACTTCTTGAAAACTCTGTCACTGTCTGAAAGTGTCGAGATAGATAATCTTTAAGTGTCGACACAAATAGACCAAGTGTCGACACAAGTAGACTATGTGTCGACACTAGCCTTCATGGTGTCGACACAACTCCTTGTGTTGTAGAAATTACTTCTCGACACTGCTTCTTCAACATGTGTCGACACTGATCATGTGTGTCGACACAAGTCCTTCTTCTTCAATACTTAGTTGATTTCTGTAAAGTGTCGACTCAACTCCTTTGTGTCGACACATCTTCTTGTGTTGATACTTGCTAAGTGTCGACACATCTTCTTTCTGTCGACACATGCCTTCTGTGTTGAAACATTTGCTGAGTGTCGATACATCTCCTTTGTGTCGACACATGTACTTAAACTTTGTTGAAGTTTGCTGAGTGTCGACACAGCCTCCTAGTGTCGACACTTGTACTTGAACTTTGATGATGTTTTGCTGAGTGTTGACACAACCTCCTAGTGTCGACACTTATACTTGAACTTTGTTGATGTTTTGCTGAGTGTCGACACAGCCTCCTAGTGTCGACACTTTTGATGTCGACAAAGTTCCTCTGGGTGTCGACACTGATTCTTTAGACATTTCTTCATTGTGTGTCGACACTGCCTGTATGTGTCGACACTTTCCTTCTGGTGTCAACTCTGCATTCCTGGTGTCGACACAATTACTCCAAGTGTCGACACATCTTCTCTGGGTATCGACACAAGTCTTCTTAAGTGTCGACACTTTTCTTCTGGGTGTCGACACATGGACTTAGAAACTTTTTGCTTTCCTTGCAATTACTTAACCTGCACAAATAAACTCAAAACACATCAAATACACCTTGATGTATATCATTGAGTAGGGTGAGACTTCTTCAAATCAGGTACATATTTTCAATGTACCCAACAATCTCCCCTTATTTGGAGAAGTCATAACTCTTAGTCAATGATATACACCATACATAACAAATTCTCAGTATGATGTAAAACAGTAAAACATGACAGGGTAAAAACTTAAACATGCATGAACAGAACATGCATATACCATTAGCTCAGAACAATTAATGTAATAGATGAACATATAATATTGTTCTTACAAATTCCAACATTTTCATTAGTCAAAAGTTTACATAGAATTTTAATGCAAATGATTACAATTTGTAAACTAAAGAAAATGATATCCTAAGGCTGCTCTGGCTCCTTGATTACAATCCATTTTCCAGATTGAATCTTTGCTTGAACTTGAGCTTCAGTGTCTTCAGCTGTAGCAGGCTTCTTCCCTTTAAGATCTTTCTTTTTCAACTCTTCAGCCTTGATCTTCTGCCTTTCAAAATAGTGATAAGGCTTGGGAAAATACTTGCTAGACTCCTGTGCATTAGGAGGTAGCTTTTCCAATTTAGCCTTTCTTCTATACTGTATAATGACCTCTTGCCTATTCTCATGCTTCCTCCACTCCAGATCAGAATACCACATGCCTCTATCCAGGACATTGTCCTTAGCAGCCTTCCATGTAGTCAAGATGATATTCCTGGAAGTGGGGCTCCATTGTTCAAAATCAGGTCTCAATTCAGCTTGCTCTCTGAATCTTTTCTTAGACAATTGAGTCTCTTGTTCCTTTAATAAAGCCTCTTGCTCTTTGAGTATTGCCTCTGGCACAGGCTGAATAACTTTTTCTATGATGACATTCTGATTTCCCTCAGGTGGACTATACATAGACTGTATCTCTTGATGTATCATGTCAAAGTCTGGTGGAGGGTATATCACTTGAGCCACTTCAGCTTGCTCTCCTCCAAGATAAGCATGATTGATTCCAGACTCTGCAACATTATCATCATCACATAAGGGTGGATATCCAAGGGTGGCTCTGATGGAATTTGAAATCCATTTGGCATGATCGGAGCCTGCCTTGAGTAATACCCTCTCCCCCTTTATGACTTCTCTCTATGTGATCCCATAGATCATCTTTCTGAAACCTTATTTGTGCATTTAGATAGTTTACTCCATATTTATAGAAAGGTTTTAACCTTTAGAGCTTGTCAGTAATTGCCTTCTGAGAGTCTTCAATAGCAGTCTTAACAGCAGTTAGGCTCTCTTGCAATTCTTTATCAAATTCAGCCTTGGCAGTAGCACTTGCTGTAGTCTGAGCAGTAGCCATATTCTTCATTTCAGTTACTATGGCATTATGAGAAGCTGTGAGATTATCATTCATCCTTATCTGGTTCTCCAGTACATATCCTTGCTTCACTTCTAGTTCATCAAGTTTTGTCTTTATCTTCTCTTGATGTGTAGCCAGATAGACTACTACATTCCCTACCTTATGGAAGCAGTCAGTCATTTCTTTCTTGTTCAGATTCACTTCAAATCTGATTGACTTGATATCTTGGGCCAGATCAAATTGAAGTGACTTATGTCCTTCATCCACATATTTTTCCAGAGCTTGCCTTTGCTCATCAAGCTTAATCTGTAAAGCCACCATCAATGAACTGTAATCAGTATATGGGGCAGGCTGTGGAGCAACTGTCTGTAGGGCTTTCTTATAGTTCTGGCTTCTTCTCTTGAAGACCTGAAACTTCCTCTTCTTGGCCCTAACAACCTCTTCATCCTCTGAAGCAGATGTGCTGACTATGTCTACTCTGTCTTTAGGACTAGGAGGTAACTCATTCTCAGTCCTTTGTGGTTCCTCAGCATCCTTTGGCTTCTCAGTCTCTTGTGTAGCAGTTACCTCTATATTCTCCATATGCTCCCCCTCAATATTAATCTCCTCCCCCTCAGCAGTAGCTTTCTCTTTCTCAAAATCAGTTTGTAGAAGATCAGGGAATAACTCCTCTAAGGTAAATTCCTGTTGAGGAAGGGTTGGAGAATCTCTTATCTCAGCAACCACTTGATCAGCAACAGATGTGTCCTCCATGACAACATCTAGTAGTTGAGGTTGTATCTGTGTTTGCTGATGAATATTAGGTAATAAATCAGTCAAAACTTCTTCCTCAATAGTGAAATCTAATTGATTAATTTATGTGATTACCTCAAGTATGGTTTGGGTAGCCCTTTCACTCTCTAGTGGAGTTGGCTCTTCCATAAGTAGAGGCTCCCCCTGGAGTGAATCCAGGTGAATTGGGCTAGCAGGTGGTAGCTCCCCTTGCCTCTGTCCATCCTCATGTCTTGCTGGAGACTATCCTGCATTTCCAGTCTCTTCATCATCAGGAGTAAAAACTACTTGCTCTTCAGAGCTGCTGGAGGATTCTTGAGCCACAGTGACTATCTTCTTCTTCTTCTTCTAGGGTGTGTCCTTTACTGGAGATAGCAGTTCTTTGGTCAATACTCTATCCCACCTAGAGAAGATTCTTAAATCCATTCTCCTCATGTGGTTTATTTTGGAACCTGCAGCTTGGTTCATCACATCTGGTATGCTACCAGCTAAGTATAGACTTAGAATTATTCCCAGATTGGGCTTCTTCATACTCTCTTTTATCTTTTCAAACATAACTGCAGACCAATCAGTATTTAGTTTGAAGATAATCTTTGTCATCAAATTGAACATCTGAGCTGAAATTCTGTCATGTCCTCCAGGCTTGCTCAGGATGACTTTGCCAACTATTTCAGATAAGAATTTCCCTTGAATGTTCATTCCTTTTCTGTTGAATACTGATCCAATCTTTAGGTTTGAATCCAGTCCACACCAACTAAATGCCTCTCTTATCTTAGAAGCAGATACATCTTCTTCCTCCTTTGTTCTTGGTAGTTGAAATACTTTCCTGGGACTCTTTGGTGTGACCTTGACTTTGGTTCCATGAACTCTGGACTTAATCTTAAGTCCAGTATCATCAACTGAAGCTGCACTCAGAAATTCTAGGACCTCCTTCTTCCAGATCTTGATTGGTTCAGAAACAAGATATTCCAGTCCAGTTTCAGCAATTAGGGTTACCACGCCTTTGATTTCAGGTTCCGCGTCATCAAAGGCATGTCGCACGAGTTCATATCCTTCATTAACATTCTCTTCTAGCTTGGGCGCCATTAGGGTTTGAAGAAATTTGAATTTAGAGAAGAGAGATGTCGACACACAAGTTTGGTCTCGAAACTTTAGTGAGCGTGTCGACAAACAATGACGAAAACCTATTTATATCTTTCTAGAATCGAAGATGAAAAGGTGCGTCAAAATATTTAAATTGTGTCGACACTGTTGAAAAGTGTCGACACTTACTTATAATGTCTCGACAACTATGTGTCGACACAAGTATAGTCGACAGAATATATGTGTCGACACTTGTATATGTGTCGACACCACTTAGCTCGACACTTAGTCGAAACTCTACTAGACTAATTCTTTGTAAAGCCTAAGTGTCGACACCACCTTGGATGTGTCGACACCTACACTGCATGTGTCGACACAAATTCTCTGAAGTGTCGATACAGACTTCCTAGATGTGTCGACACCATTTCTCTAAAATGTCGACACCACTTCTATGTGTCGACACCTTTTTACTTAACTAATTTTGTAAACTATTCTAAGTTTATCATCCCTAATTCAATTTTAAATTTATTGAATTTGGTTTCATCTAAGGGCTTAGTATACATGTCAGCTAGCTGATTATCTGTATTAATATACTCTAGTGAAATATCTCCTTTTCCCACATGTTCCCTTAGAAAATGGTATTTTATTTCTATGTGCTTAGTCCTACTATGGGAGACAGGATTATTTGCAATAGAAATAACACTTGTAGAATCACAAAATAAATGTGTTCTACTTACTTGAATACCATAATCTACTAGCTGGTGTTGAATCCATAGAAGTTGAGCACAGCAACTTCCTGCAGCAACATACTCTGATTCTGTTGTGGAGATAGCCACACTTGTTTGTTTCTTGCTACTCCATGATATCAGCCTTCCACCTAGGAATTGACAGGTACCTGTTGTACTTTTCCTATCTTCCTTGCAGCCTGCAAAATCTGCATCTGAATAACCTGTCAGTTCAAAATCTCCATTCCTAGGGTACCAAAGGCCTAGATAAGGAGTGCCCTTAAGATATATCAAAATTCTTTTGACTGCTGTCAAATGAGATTCTTTAGGGCAAGCTTGGTACCTAGCACAGACACATGTATCATACATGATATCTGGTCTACTTGCAGTCAAATATAGTAGGGAGCCAACTATCCCTCTATACAAAGTTTCATCTACAGGTTTCCCTGCATCATCTTTGCATAAAGACATTGTTGACCCCATAGGAGTTTTCATGGTAGTGGATGATTCCATACCATACTTCCTTATCAATTCTACGGTGAACTTAGACTGGTATATGGATAAGCCATCCTCAGTCTGTCTAACTTGGAGACCCAAGAAGAACTTAAATTCTCCCATACTGCTCATTTCAAATTGTCCTTGCATTAGTTTTGCAAACTTTCTACAAAGACAACTTTCTGTAGACCCAAATATGATGTCATCTACATATATTTGGACTAAGATGATCTTGCCTCTGGATTCCCTAAGGAATAGAGTCTTGTCTATTTTCCCCCTTATGAATTTATTCTCAATGAGGAAACTAGACAGGGTTTCATACCAAGCCCTAGGGGCTTATTTTAACCCATACAAAGCCTTCATAAGTCTATAAACATAATTAGGTTTAGTAAAATCAACAAAACCTGATGGCTGTTCCACATAGACTTCTTCCTTCAAATTTCCATTCAGAAAAGCTGACTTAACATCCATTTGGTATACCTTGAACCCTTGGAATGTTGCATAGGCAAGGAACATCCTTATTGCTTCCAGTCTGGCTACTGGAGCAAAGGTTTGATCAAAATCAATACCTTCTTCCTGCCTATATACTTTAGCAACTAGTCTAGCTTTGTTCTTTATAATTACTCCATTTTTATCCAACTTGTTCGTAAAGATCCACTTAGTTCCAATAATGTTGTGGCCCTTTGGTTTAGGAACAAGCTCCCAGACTTTGCATCTTTTGAACAGGTTCAGCTCTTTTTGCATTACCTCAATCCAATGAGGGTCTAGGATAGCTTCTTCAAATTTCTTTGGCTCTACTTGGGATAAAAAGCTGGAGTAGAGAACTGAACTTTGATTCCTGCTCCTTATTTGTACCCCTTGTCTGAGATCTCCAATGATTTGATTAGCTGGATGATCTTTTAAATGCCTATTTGCTGGAGGCAACCTGTCTTCTGGTTGTACACCTTCAGCTTCTTCATTCAGCTGCTCCTCTTGGTCTTCTTCAGCAACAGGAGTATCTGGTACTCCCCCTGGACAGCAGCCACTATCATCCACTTGCTGACTTGTAGTAGGACCTTCTGTAACAGTAAGCTTGTCCATCTTCTCAGTCACACCTGTAGAGCTGCAAACACTTCTAGACAATTCATTGTTAATGAGTCTAGCTTCATCAAACACTACATGTACTGACTCTTCTACAACTTGAGTAGTCAAGTTGTAGACCCTATAAGCCTTACTATTGTTGTTGTACCCAACAAAGATCCCCTCTTGGGATTTGGCAGCAAACTTGGTTAAATAAGACTTACCATTGTTAAGTATATAGCATTTACAACCAAAGATCCTAAAATAGGATATATTTGATTTTCTGCCCTTCACAATCTCATAGGGCGTCTTATTGTGGCTCTTGGTGATAGTAGCCCTATTAATTACATAACATGTAGTGTTTACTGCCTCAGCCCAGAAATATTCTGGGAGAGATGTGTCACTCAATAGGGTTCTACCAGCCTCTATCAAGGTTCTATTTTTCCTTTCAGCAATACAATTTTGCTGAGGTGTTCTTGGTGAGGAAAATTCCTGAAATATCCCAAACTCTTCACATAGCTTTGCCATACTATCAGACTGGAATTCAGTACCATGGTCACTTCTTATTTTGACCACTGTACTGTCTAACTCATTCTGAATTTGTTTGACAAAACTATAAAAGATACTAGGAGTTTCAGATTTTTGCCTTAGGAAGAATACCCAGGAAAACCTTGAATAATCATCTACAACCACAAATGTGTAGACCTTCCTACCTAGGCTGTGAACTGGCATAGGACCAAAAAGATCCATATGCAAGAGGTATAGGCACCTCACAACATCTTTGTTCTCAATGCTATTAAAGGTGGATTTGCTCTGCTTGCCCTTTTGACAAGCTGAGCATATCCCATCCTTTATACACTTAACCTAAGGACCATTCCTCACTAACTCTTTGCTAAAGAGTTGGCCAATTGTCTTGTAGTTAAGATGAGCCAGCCTCTTGTGCCATTTAACATAATATGAGACTCTTTCATCAGCTACAAGATAAATAGGAGAAGCATTGTTCTCACACATAATGTCTAGACAATAGACATTTCTCTTCCTATATCCCGTCAGAATGATCTTTTGATCACTTGACCTACTGATATGACAACCATCTTTGACAAATGAGATGTCATATCCCAAATCACTCAGCTGACTTATGCTAATGAGGTTATGTTTCAAACCCTTTACATAAGCCACTTGAGTAATTGTAATAAGGTTGCTAGAAATGTTACCAAAGCCTTTGATGATTCCTTTTTCTGAACCACCAAAGGTAACCTTAGGATCATCCTTGATTGGTGTATAGTCCTTCAGCAATCCCCTAGTTCCAGTCATGTGCCTGGAACATCCACTGTCCAAGTACCATATTGGGGCATGGTCACTTGGACTCACCTGCAAAACAGATTACTTAACCTTAGAACCCAAATAATTCTTGGGTCCTTGGTGCAAGTTAGTCTGATTCTTAACAAAACTACCTGTAGCTTTTCTAGCATGCAGTTTTCTACTCACCTTGGCACTTGAATTGTGCCAACAGTCTATGGCAAAGTGGCCTACCTTGCCACAACACCAGCACTCAAATCTGTTGTACCTTTGTTTAGGTATAACCCTGACTGTTTTATCTACAGTAGGCTTCTTGTTGAGTACTGGGGCTTTGCCCTTAGACTTGGACTGTACAGTCATGGCAGGTTTTATAAATCCCAATCCAGTTTTACCCTTATGAGGTACAAACTCATCTATCAAAGGTAGAACAGATTTTGGTTTAGAGAAACTTGCTACAATATCTCTCTCCTTCTGAAGACTAATCTTCAGATTTCTAATTTGATCATTTTTAAATGTAATAGTCCCCATCTGAATAACTGTGATATTCTTCAGTCTGGCTATTTCATTTAATTTCTGATCTAATAACTTGTCAAAATCTGTTGCAGCCACTTTAAGACTAGCAATCTCCTTAGCCTGAGTTTTGGCCAAGAGTTTGCTTTTCTTCAAAGCCTGCAACAATACTCTATATTCATCAATCAACTGATGAATGTCTCCTTCTGATTCAGATCCACTCACATCACTTGATGCTAATGTATCTGAATCTGACTCAGTACTAGAAATTGAACTTGAAGAACAATTTTGTACCTGACTAGGTCCAGACTGATCCTGGATTTTGTCTCCTTTTGATAAGGCCATCAGTCCCTTGCACTGAATGTCCTTCTGCTCATAAATTGAGTTCATTAGCTGCATGAACTCATTTTCTTCTTCTTCAGCAAACAAGCCAATATAGGCTTCAGCTTCTGAATCAGTTTCTGAAGATGACATATCAGTCAGACTTTTATCCTTCTTAGCAACAAAGGACCTTTTCTTTTTGTCCTTGAATTGTGTCTTCTTCTTGTCAGTTGACTTTTTCCTCTTTTCTGGACAATCAACTATTACATGTCCTTGTCTATTACAACAATAACAAACTATATTTGAGGATGTAGTGTTACTAGACTTGGACTTTCTTTTGTTATTCCTTGATGACTTCCTTTTCTGGTAGTAGTCATCTTTTGGCTGTGAAGTGGATGGCTTGGACCTCCACTGCTTCTTCTTTAGAAACTTCTGAAAATGCCTTGTAAATGCAGCAAAGTCTTCATCACTTTCACTGCCTACTGACTTCTTGCTATCTGATGTATCTGATACTGTCTCAGCAACTATTTGTGGTGGAGATGGAGACTTGCTTCTATATTTCTTAGTGGCTTCAGTCTTGAAGGCCACAGCTCTTTCTTTGTGCTCCACCCTAGTAGTATTTTCTTCCTCCTTTCTTATCATTAACTGCATCTCATAAGATAACAGTTTTCCAAACAATGTTGGAGGAGGTATATCAGCTAGTTTGGCTATTTCCCTTATGACACAAATCTTAGTATCTCAGTCTTTAGTTAGGGATCTCAAGAACTTATCATTTAACTCATAATTACTGAACTCTCTTCCATAGGACATCAATTCATTGACTATCATATAGAATTTCTTGTAGCATTCAGTTATGCTATCAGACCTGCCTTGTCTGAAGCTTTCATACTCTTGATTTAATAAAGACTTTCTGTCTTGTCTTACCTCTTCAGATCCCTCCATATAGACTATCAGTGTGTAAGACCCCCCCCCCTCCCCCTTACCAAGGAGGGCTACCGGATCTTATGCCCAGAACCGTCATCTTACGGTGACACTAACTCACGGGTTAGTCGACACCGCAATACGCCGATTCTGCCGGCTAGTACGATCATTAACCTGTAGGCCAACATGAGAAGAAAGAAGTAAACTGTATATAAAACCATCAGTCCACAAGTCACATAGTACAATCATGTAAAAGAAATGAATAGTACAATAGTCCACAATAGAGTACAAATGAAAGAGTAAAAAGTGCTTATGCCCAGTACATCAAATCTCTCTCTCACAGAATCATAAATGCGGAAGCTATGCTAGAACATCAGCTCTCGTCCCACCTGAGGACGCACAGTAGTGGTAGTAGCCTGCTGAAGCGGTATCTGCTCCTCATGTCCTACCTCCTCGACGTGCTGGTGCTCCATCTCCACGGGCTCCTAAAAATAGTTGGTCACCGACCATTAGTCAAAAAGACTAAGTCGTTTCCTCCGCACCTCGCCCCGCAGCTCCTAGGCACAGAGCGGGAGGACGAAGCGGAGGACAGCAAGGGGTAGCAAAGTGGAAACAAGTGACAATATCTAACTAGAGTTGTAATAAGTAATGTAATCCTACTCTAGCAATTCTAAGTACGGTACAAGTAATAAGTAAGAGCAGTGCAGTAAAGGAAAGTAAAGAAAACAGTAGTATGAACAAGTAAATAAGCTAAGCTACCACTATGCTATCATCACAAATGTACCCTAACTTATATAAATGCCCATACAAATATATAAGTTAGGATTTTCAGGAAATTTAACTTATCATATAAAAGAGCCCATACTAATTTATATGATAAGGATCTATGAAGCGTATGACCTAATATGAATGAATGATATGATGCAATTTTATGCGCAGGCAAGTGCAACTCACACACAACGACCCTGTGATCACAGACCTTTAGTTCCCACTTTTTGAGAGCTAGCATCACTCTCGGGTACCACCGCTGTGGCTACGGCAGCAGCGGAGCGGGCGTCTCCGCTTCTAGACCGGTATGCACACTACCAAGCCTTAGACTCCTCTCATACGCCTCTGTACACGTCCAAGGTGCACTCTAGAGTCTCGCGTACATACTTTGCTGACAAACCCGTAAGTCTTGTTGGGTCGGATGTGTGTTATCGGGGATCGTCCTCCAGACCGCAGTGTAAAACAACCCACTGGCCCCTCTAACTCCCACAACCGCCTGGTGCACCGTACTGCCATCGGTGTGACGAACGGCCAGTACCGCATGCCCCGCCATGATATTTATGCACATGCAAGTAATTCATACCGAGCCTCCCGCTCGCATGACCAAAACCCGTCCTGAATCCCTCAAACCCAAACCCGGGTGAGAACGCACATTAGTGCCTTTATGCCAACTCCCTCAAACCCCAAAACGGGTGAGCATATAACATGAGTCTCTCCAACCCCCACACGGGCGAGAAGGTACAACAATGTCCTAACCTATTAAACTACTCTTGTCTACGGTTTATTATACTTAGAGGTTTAAGGTTAATCCCAGGACTGCCCCCGGTATTCCCTGTGAAGGGCTCTCAAGGGGCACTAGGAACTGTGTTGGGATTACGCCCAGCGTTTCCTTTCGCAAGGATATTTATTTTAGTTGATGGCTACCCAAGTATCTCCTCAGCTCTCCTTATTGCTTTAGTACAACCCTAGTGACTTAAGGCGTTACCGGGAAACCAACGATCTTCCGCCGACCCCCACTCCAGTTGCTAACTAAGACTTGCACTTTTGATCCCTCACTAAGGCAACTCTACCCACCAGGGTTACTCATGTTGAACTCTCTTACTTCTGCCGATAATCAATCCCCTGGTAACCCCTAAGGCAAGACCTATTTGTGTTATATGCAGACCATGTCCTATGGTTACCCTAAAAATGTGATCTTCCAATCCTTAAGGCATCTTGCCTCTATATATTTATCCTAGGGTGGTATATACTAGGGGAACTACCCTATAAATTCTCATAATTTTTCTCGGCCAATTAATCCTTTAATTAAATCTTTTAATTTAAATACTAGGTCATTTTACACATGAAGTAGTATGATTAAGTATCCACTGACCTAGGAAATTTTTCCTGAGATGTATATTGGCAAACTATTGCTGCCTACAGAGTTTCATAATTTTCCTTAAATTATTTATTCTCATTTCCTATTTAATATCAATTCCACACAAATTCCATTTTCCAAATGAAGTATAAGCATTATGTACTCAAAAATTCCAGGAAATTTACAGAACTTTTAGGACACTAATTTATGACTATTGGCAGAGTATCATCAACATTTATTGTGAAATGGCCTATAAAATTCCATTATAAGATATTTACCAAAATGCCATTGTATTAATTTAACAACAAACAATGCATCCATTAATTCTGAGAAATTTATGAAAAACTAATAATAACATTTTATAGCAGTAGAATAAATTCCAAAGTTTTCAGAGGTATATATCCATCATTTCAAGAATTAACAATATAAGGGTAAAATGGGGAATTTAGGGTATCTACTCCAAAAGTTCTTCAAAACAGAGAAATCATATTTTTCCTAAGTCAAATGTGACATTATCTAGGCCTTGGCAAAATTGTTTGGATTTGTACTTGAAGAAATCATATTTTCCAATTTTATTTCCAAAATAGCTATATTTTAAATAAATTCCAATAAATGGAATTTTGATTCCAAAAATTCCATTATTAATTTGAGGGATGAAATTTACCCTAATGAACCACTGTAAATAATTCCATGACCTTTGCATGTCACCATTGGGCTAAATACACCAATTTGCATGTTTGCTATTTGCACGCCAAGGCTTAACATAGGCTAGCACATGCAAGTGGATTCTCCAACATGCAGTGAACCCAAGGTGATGAAAATTTTATCATGCACCAAGGATGACCCCACTGACCTACCACCAAAATTTGGGGCCATGGGGAGGAGTAGGACTCCTTATATTTCATTTATTTATATTTTGTTATTTTAGCAAAAACTATAGGAAAATATTCTCTAAAAATTCCTAAATTTTGGCAGGAGCTTAGTATGCCCTAATCATGCATGTTCCCAAAATTTGGGGCCATGGTGACAAATAGTTTGACCTAGGCATCCAATTTAATTTCTGTCCTACTCTAGGACCAGTCCTAGGAGAAATGTCCTACAGGACTGTACACTACACCAAATTATATGTTTAGGGTGGCATATTAAAGATAAGAACCGTGGCTACATTTTTCATTAAGGGACTAAGTTCTGGAAATGCCTCTAAGAGGCTTAAATTAAACATGCAAGGTGACTGTAAAAGTGTGACAGATATTTCACTATTCATCAAATAATTAAATTAAATCATTTAACTGTTGCACGAATCTTAAAGTAAATCCGACGGAATCGGGTCATCGTCTACCTCCAGCCAACGGCTGAGATCGAGCCGACCTGGAGCAACTTTGCTGGCGGTTTCCGGCCAGCTGAGACGGCGCCACCTCCGGCCAACGGTACCATCACCTTCACGGTGGTGGTGGCTATCATTTCCCGGCGATGGGGCGGCGGGAGATGGCGGCGACGGCGATCCCGAGCGGTTTCAAAAGCTTGGAAATTTCTCGTTTTTTTCACATGGCATCGGGCTCAGTTGAGCCCGATATCTCTCCTAATCGATCTAAGATGCTAGTACGGGTAGAGGTGAAGTGAAACGGACCTGAATCGAGGCTTGGCTGCGGGTCAGGCGGCGGTTTGCCGTGGTGGTGGTGCGCCGGCGAGCTCCACCCCGAAAACTCAAATCTCCACCATTCTCCATGATTAAGCAGTCGAATTCCACTCCTTCCTGTCTCCTGAAGCTGTTGGTGAGGTCTGTTTGGACTGAGGTGGACTATATGTGGAGTTAACTCCAATGTTAGCTCGGTTTTGAGCTTTGGAGGTTTCACCCAGCTGCCAAGTGGCTCACAGCCCTGGTTTTCTGCTGGAAATGAAGAGGGGAGGTCGGCCACCTGGTTTTGGGCAGCCAAAACCAACTGATGGGGTGGCCATGTGGCCACCATTTTCTTCATTCCCCTTTCTCTCTCCTCTTCTCCTAAAAATCCCAATTTTACCCCCTTGCATGTATTCTCTCTCCTGATTTAGAGGGGTAGGACTGGTCTTGTTCACTTGGGCTGACTATGGGCCAATTTTGGTGGGCTTGGTCCAAGGGGAAATGGCTTGGCCTTCATTTCACACCTTTAGGTCAATTTGTTGACTTGTTGACTTGGGGAGTTGACTTGGTCAACCATGGTGGGTGGACTGACCCTACTTGGTGGAAATGAGTCTAGTGGCACCACCCAACTTGGTTTGGGTCAAGGGGGTGCCCCACTTAGGTTAATTAGGCCTATGAGTGTGGGTTTGACCAAATTAAGCCCAAGGTTGACTTTGGTCAATTGGGGTCAAAGTGTTGACCTAGTGACATGCCCTAGGGTCCACTTAGATTGTTTTTAGGGTTAGGGCAATGTCGTGGGGTCATGGTGTGGCTAGGGTCCCTAATTAGGCTAGTTTGACCTAGTTTGACTTGGTCCTATAGTGGGCTCCACATGGTTACCACCCACTACCTAGGGTCAAACCTAGTTGATCTCCTTAAGTCTCACCCCATGCCTAACCCAATCTAAGTTGAGGGGTCCAGAAGTAACATGGGATGTTACAAATTCCAATAAATAAGAAAATAATTTCGTCCCCGAAATTTAAGTTCGGGTCTACGGGGTTCTATTTGCAAGAATCATCAAGAAATTTAAAGGCATAACTTAAATGTACCTGATGCGAATAGCTCCGGGTGTTGCTCCAGCATCAGATCCCTCGGCTCCCAAGTGTGTTCTTCCCGTCCATGGTTGGACCACAGCACCTTCACAAGAGGGACATTCTTCTTCCGCAACACTCGGATGGATGTATCGTCAATCCGGATCGGCTCCAATCTCACTGATCTGTCAGGCTCTACCGGTCCGGCTGTAGTAGTAATGTGCTGCTCCGGCCGAAGGAGAGCTCTTCGCAAGGAAGAGACATGGAAGACGTCATGTAATTCACCCAACTCCGGTGGCAGCTGCAGTCGGTAAGCCAAGGGGCCGATCCGCTCCAGGATCAGGTATGGCCCCATGTATCGTGGACTGAGCTTCTTGTGCCTCCGCACCCGAGAAACACCGTGTACTGGACGTATCTTCAAGAATACCATGTCTCCAACCTGGAACTCCACCTTCCGGTGCCGAGCATCATAATACTTTGCCTGCCTACTCTGGGCCTCCAGTAGCCGATCCCTGATCAATCGAATCTGAGCCTCAGTATCCTCTATATAATCAGATCCCAGAGCCCTGGTATCCACATCCTGAACCCATGATAGCGGTGTCCGGCATCTCCTCCCATAAAGCGCCTCGTATGGAGCCATCCTGATGCTAGCCTGGTGGCTGTTATTATATGAGAACTCAATCAATGGTAGCAGCCTCTCCCAAGGCCTCCCCGTATCCAATATGCATAATCTGAGCAGGTCCTCCATGGTCTGGATGGTCCGCTCGGTCTGTCCGTCGGTCTGTGGATGGAAGGCGGTACTAAAAGTAAGTCGAGATCCCAAATAAGCATGCACGGCCCTCCACTCGCTCGAAGTGAACCGACCATCACGGTCCGAAACAATAGTCCTGGGGATACCATGATATCTGACGTACTGCTCCACAAATAGTCTCACCAGAACTGCAACTGGGGCATCCTTTCGAACTGGAATAAACCGCGCTATCTTGGTCAATCTATCCACTATAACCCATATAGAATCATGCCCAGAGTGGGAGCGAGGCAATCCGTGTACAAAGTCCATAGCAATGTCCTCGAACTTCCACTCTGGAACTGGCGGTGGCTGTAGTAAACCTCCCGGGCTCTTGCATTCTGCCTTCACACGCTGGCAGGTCTCGCAATGGGTCACAAAATCCGTGATCTCCCTCTTCATCCCGGGCCAATACATAGACCTCCGCAAATCTGCCCACATCTTGGTGATGCCGGGGTGCACTGAATATCTCGAGCAATGTGCCTCTCGGAGTATGTCCTCCCGGATACTGCCTCCTGCTGGTATGTAGATGCGCCCACGGAACCGAAGAAGATCATCCTGTAGCGTGTAGTCCTCGACCTTGCCCCTCTCTAGGGCACTGAAAATCGGCTGTAACGCAGCATCCAGCCTCTGATGTGCTCGGATGCGCTCCTGTATATCATCGCCACTGATCACTGAGCTCAAATACTCTCTATATACCACTGGCTCGGTCTCGGACACCATGGTAATGTGCATGTCCTCCATCATCTGTAGCAGCTCTATAGATATCAATCGGGGCTCCGGTCCAGAAGTGCCGGCCCTCCTGCTCAAGGCATCCGCAACCGTGTTCGCTTTTCCCGGGTGATAGTGGATCTTGTAATCATAATCACAGAGGAACTCCAGCCACCTCCTCTGTCTCAGGTTTAGGTCCTTCTGCGTATCGATATACTTGAGATTCTTGTGATCTGAAAAGATGTCACAATGAATCTCATATAAGTAATGCCTCCATATCTTTAGGGCGAAAACCACAGCCCCGAGCTCTAGGTCATGTACTGGATAGTTATGCTCATGCTTCTTCAACTGTCTCGAAGCATAAGCAATAACATGTCCATGCTGCATCAGGACTGCACCCATCCCCTGATAAGAGGCGTCCGTGTAGATCTGAAATCCTTCGCTCCCGGATGGAAGCGCAAGAATAGGGGATGAGATGAGTCGGTCCTTCAGCTCCTGAAAAGCCGTTTCACACCGCTCTGACCAAACAAAATCTGTGTCCTTCTTAGTCAAAGACGTGAGGGGGAGTGCTATCCTCGAGAACCCCTCCACGAACTTGCGGTAATACCCTGCTATTCCCAAGAAACTACGGATGTCAGATGCGGTCTTCGGTCGTGGCCAATCCCTCACTGTCTCTATCTTGGCCGGGTCCACTGCTAACCCAGCCCCACTGATCGTGTGCCCCAGGAAAGCCACCTCCTGCAACCAGAACTGGCACTTCAAAAATTTTGCGTACATCTGGGTCTCCCTCAGTCTCTGCAAGACCTGTGCCAAGTGCTCCGTATGCTCCTCCTGAGTCCGAGAATATATAAGGATGTCGTCGATGAACACAATCACGAAGCGGTCTAAGAAAGGCTCGAATACACGGTTCATTAGACTCATGAATGCAGCAGGAGCATTCGTGAGCCCAAAAGGCATCACCGTGAACTCGTATAATCCATAGCGCGAACTGAATGCCGTCTTCGGTATGCCCTCTTCCCTGATATGGAGCTGATAGTAGCCGGATCGCAAATCTAACTTGGAGAACCAGAAGGCTCCCTGTAGCTGGTCAAATAACTCATCTATCCGAGGCAGAGGATAGGTGTTGCAGACCGTTAACCGGTTCAGCTCCCGGTAATCTATACATAATCGCAGTGATCCGTCCTTCTTCTTCACAAAGAGAACTGGCGCTCCCCATGGCGATGAACTAGGCCCCACAAATCCTGACTCGACTAGCTCCTGTAGTTGAGTCCTGAACTCTGCTAACTCCCTGGGAGCCATCCTGTAGGGTGCCCGGGACACCGGCTTCGCTCCCAGTACTAGCTGAATCCTGAAATCCAAGTCTCTAGCAGGCGGTAGCCCGGTCAATTTCTCCGGGAATACATCGGAGAAATCCCGGACCACCGGAATATCTGAGATAGTCGCTCCTGTTCCCACCATCTCGAAGCAGACAAGATAAACTTCTTCAACCTGCTCATGGGCCTTCACAGCCTGTACAGACGATAATAGTAGGTGGCAGATAGGCTGGATACCTTCAACGATAACATGAGAGTCGCCATGCCTTAGCGTGATCCTCCTGGACGGACAATCTATCTGGGCATGGTTCCAATGTAACCAGGCCATGCCCAAGATCAAGTCAAAGTCCTGCAGCTTCAGAATAGTTGTCGGCGCCTCAAATGCCTTGCCGCCAATCTCGGCCTCCATATCACAATGTGCAGTGGTCCGCAGCTCCGACCCATCGGGTAGACGTACCCTCATCTCTAGTCCAGGGAACCTCTCCACGCCTTCGAGTCCATCGATGAAGGCCTCGGATACGAACGAGTGTGAAGCACCCGTGTCGAAAAGAGTATGAGCGGGCTTGCCGCTGATCATAACTATGCCTGAGGTTTGTTTATGTGAAAGTTAATTGTTATCCTATAGTTCCAGGTACTATATATATATCATTGAAATCCAAGAAAATTCATAATTAACTTCAAGTACCTGTGATAACCTCCTCGGGATTCCTCGGCTCTGTGAGGTCCAAGGCGTATATCTGCTCCTGCTCGCGTCTCCTGCCGTGATATCCCCGACCTCGGCCTCGTCCTCGGCCTCGTCCTCGGCCCTGCTGTACTGGGGCCACTGGAGGTGGAGGAGGAGGAGGGGGATGGAATCGGTGCGGGCACTCCGACCTGATGTGCCCGGGCTGGCGGCATCCGTAACAAACCACTTGTCGGTGGCCTCGGTCATCCTGTCTCCTCGGATCATGCATCTGTAGAGGTGGGGGAGCCAATGCTGGAGGAGGCCCCTGCTCCTGCCTGAAGTTGGGACGACGACGTCCCCCACCCTTCCTGTATCTGATGGTCCTGCCTCTCTGAGAGCCCCTACTGCTCTCACCTGATGTCGACCCATCAAATGGTCTCTTCCCTCCGGCTCGCACCATCAGCTGGTCAGCCTCCAGCTTCTTCGCCATCTCGATGATCTGCCTGGATGTGTCATGAGAAATGAATAGCAAGGCCTGCCTCAAATCGTCCCTGAGGCCCCGGTAGAACCTCTTCACATACCTCCTATCGTCGGTGTCCTGAATCCCCGCGAACCTGGCCAAGTGGGAGAACTCTCTCTGGTACTCTATCACTGATCTAGTCCCCTGCTTGAGGTTCAAAAATCTCTCCTCCAAAGCATCTCTGTCCGTAGCAGAAACGAAGTGCTCCAGAAACACATCGCCAAACTCCTCCCAAGATATCTCTGACAGCTCAAAGTCCGCATAAGTAGACTCCCGGACTGATTTCCACCATCTCTTTGCATGAGCCTCTAGCACAGAGGTGGCTAGGGGTACTGCCTGGCCGACTAGGCAGCTGATGCCCGCTAAGATCTCGTGTATGGCCTCCAGCCATTCTTCCGTCTTCACCGCATCCTCTGTCCCACGGTACGTCGGTGGGGACAGGCTCTTGAATGCACTCAGCCAGCTCGACCCCGGATTTGGCTGTGGAGCCGGGACTTGCTGGGCTCTAAAGGCATCCAAAATCGCCGTATGTAGGAATGGAGTGGCAGCTGGAGGGGGAGGAGCCACATTTTGCGGCGCTGCGACCTGTGGAGGTTGCATAAAGGTAAGGTGAGAGCAAAATTGGCCTAACAAATTGTACTTTGTGGACCATTTATGTGACTTTACACATGGGCACACCACTGCTTCCGCTGCATTGTTTGTCCGCAAACTAATGCTAGGGCGGGGGTGGTCCCATGTTGTGGACTTGTTTCTCATATGATCGTTGTTCAAGTGATACCAGTTTGTAAGACCCCCCCTCCCCCTTACCAAGGAGGGCTACCGGATCTTATGCCCAGAACCGCCGTCTTACGGTGACACTAACTCACGGGTTAGTCGACACCGCAATACGCCGATTCTGCCGGCTAGTACGATCATTAACCTGTAGGCCAACATGAGAAGAAAGAAGTAAACTGTATATAAAACCATCAGTCCACAAGTCACATCGTACAATCATGTAAAAGAAATGAATAGTACAATAGTCCACAATAGAGTACAAATGAAAGAGTAAAAAGGGCTTATGCCCAGTACATCAAATCTCTCTCTCACAAAATCATAAATGCGGAAGCTATGCTAGAACATCAGCTCTCGTCCCACCTGAGGACGCACATTAGTGGTAGTAGCCTGCTGAAGCGGTATCTGCTCCTCATGTCCTGCCTCCTCGACGTGCTGGTGCTCCATCTCCACGGGCTCCTAAAAATAGTTGGTCACCGACCATTAGTCAAAAAGACTAAGTCGTTTCCTCCGCACCTCGCCCCGCAGCTCCTAGGCACCGAGCGGGAGGACGAAGCGGAGGATAGCAAGGGGTAGCAAAGTGGAAGCAGGTGACAATATCTAACTAGAGTTGTAATAAGTAATGTAATCCTACTGTAGCAATTCTAAGTACGGTACAAGTAATAAGTAAGAGCAGTGCAGTAAAGGAAAGTAAAGAAAATAGTAGTATGAATAAGTAAATAAGCTAAGCTACCACTATGCTATCATCACAAACGTACCCTAACTTATATAAATGCCCATACAAATATATAAGTTAGGATTTCCAGGAAATTTAACTTATCATATAAAAGAGCCCATACTAATTTATATGATAAGGATCTATGAAGCGTATGACCTAATATGAATGAATGATATGATGCAATTTTATGCGCAGGCAAGTGCAACTCACACACAACGACTCTGTGATCACAGACCTTTAGTTCCCACTTTTTGAGAGCTAGCATCACTCTCGGGTACCACCGCTGTGGCTACGGCAGCAGCGGAGCGGGCGTCTCCGCTTCTAGACCGGTATGCACACTACCAAGCCTTAGACCCCTCTCATACGCCTCTGAACACGTCCAAGGTGCACTCTAGAGTCTCGCGTACGTACTTTGCTGACAAACCCGTCAGTCTTGTTGGGTCGGATGTGTGTTATCGGGGATCGTCCTCCAGACCGCAGTGTAAAACAACCCACTGGCCCCTCTAACTCCCACAACCGCCTGGTGCACCGTACTGCCATCGGTGTGACGAACGGCCAGTACCGCATGCCCCACCACGATATTTATGCACATGCAAGTAATTCATACCGAGCCTCCCGCTCGCAGGACCAAAACCCGTCCTGAATCCCTCAAACCCAAACCCGGGTGAGAACGCACATTAGTGCCTTTATGCCAACTCTCTCAAACCCCAAAACGGGTGAGCATATAACATGAGTCTCTCCAACCCCCACACGGGCGAGAAGGTACAACAATGTCCTAACCTATTAAACTACTCTTGTCTACGGTTTATTATACTTAGAGGTTTAAGGTTAATCCCAGAACTGCCCCCGGTATTCCCTATGAAGGGCTCTCAAGGGGCACTAGGAACTGTGTTGGGATTACGCCCAGCGCTCCCTTTCGCAAGGATATTTATTTTAGCTGATGTCTACCCAAGTATCTCCCCAACTCTCCTTATTGCTTTAGTACAACCCTAGTGACTTAAGGCGTTACCGGGAAACCGACGGTCTTCCGCCGACCCCCACTCCAGTTGCTAACTAAGACTTGCACTTTTGATCCCTCACTAAGGCAACTCTACCCACCAGGGTTACTCATGTTGAACTCTCTTACTTCTGCCGATAATCAATCCCCCGGTATCCCCTAAGGCAAGACCTATTTGTGTTATATGCAGACCATGTCCTATGGTTACCCTAAAAATGTGATCTTCCAATCCTTAAGGCATCTTGCCTCTATATATTTATCCTAGGGTGGTATAGACTAGGGGAACTACTCTATAAATTCTCATAATTTTTCTCGGCCAATTAATCCTTTAATTAAATCTTTTAATTTAAATACTAGGTCATTTTACACATGAAGTAGTATGATTAAGTATCCACTGACCTGGGAAATTTTTACTGAGATGTATATTGACAAAATATTGCTGCCTACAGAGTTTCATAATTTTCCTTAAATTATTTATTCTCATTTCCTATTTAATATCAATTCCACACAAATTCCATTTTCCAAATGAAGTATAGGCATTATGTACTCAAAAATTCCAGGAAATTTACAGAACTTTTAGGAAACTAATTTATGACTATTGGCAGAGTATCATCAACATTTATTGTGAAATGGCCTATAAAATTCCATTATAAGATATTTACCAAAATGTCATTGTATTAATTTAACAACAAACAATGCATCCATTAATTCTGAGAAATTTATGCAAAACTAATAATAACATTTTATAGCAGTAGAATAAATTCCAAATTTTTCAGAGGTATATATCCATCATTTCAAGAATTAACAAGATAAGGGTAAAATGGGGAATTTAGGGTATCTACTCCAAAAGTTCTTCAAAACAGAGAAATCATATTTTTCCTAGTCAAATATGACATTATCTATGCCTTGGCAAAATTGTTTGGATTTGTACTTGAAGAAATCATATTTTCCAATTTTATTTCCAAAATAGCTATATTTTAAATAAATTCCAATAAATGGAATTTTGATTCCAAAAACTCCATTATTAATTTGAGGGATGAAATTTACCCTAATGAACCACTGTAAATAATTTCATGACCTTTGCATGTCACCATTGGGCTAAATACACCAATTTGCATTTTTGCTATTTGCACACCAAGGCTTAACATAGGCTAGCACATGCAAGTGGATTCTCCAACATGCAGTGAACCCAAGGTGCTGAAAATTTTATCATGCACCAAGGATGACCCCACTGACCTACCACCAAAATTTGGGGCCATGGGGAGGAGTAGGACTCCTTATATTTCATTTATTTATATTTTGCTATTTTAGCAAAAATTATAGGAAAATATTCTCTAGAAATTCCTAAATTTTGGCAGGAGCTAAGTATGCCATAATCATGCATGTTCCCAAAATTTGGGGCCATGGTGACCAATAGTTTGACCTAGGCATCCAATTTAATTTCTGCCCTACTCTATGACCAGTCCTAGGAGAAATGTCCTACAGGACTGTACACTACACCAAATTATATGTTTAGGGTGGCATATTAAAGATAAGACCCTTGGCTACATTTTTCATTAAGGGACTAAGTTCTGTAAATGCCTCTAAGAGGCTTAAATTTAACATGCAAGGTGACTGTAAAAGTGTGACAGATATTTCACTATTCATCAAATAATTAAATTAAATCATTTAACTGTTGCACGAATCTTAAAGTAAATCCGACGGAATCGGGTCATCGTCTACCTCCAGCCAACGGCTGAGATCGAGCCGACCTGGAGCAACTTTGCTGGCGGTTTCCGGCCAGCTGAGACGGCGCCACCTCCGGCCAACGGTGCCATCACCTTCACGGTGGTGGTGGCTATCATTTCCCGGCGATGGGGCGGCGGGAGATGGCGGCGACGGCGATCCCGAGCGGTTTCAAAAGCTTGGAAATTTCTCGTTTTTCTCACATGGCATCGGGCTCAGTTGAGCCCGATATCTCTCCTAATCGATCTAAGATGCTAGTACGGGTAGAGGTGAAGTGAAACAGACCTGAATCGAGGCTTGGCTGCGGGTCAGGCGACGGTTTGCCGTGGTGGTGGTGCGCCGGCGAGCTCCACCCCGAAAACTCAAATCTCCACCATTCTCCATGATTAAGCAGTCGAATTCCACTCCTTCCTGTCTCCTGAAGCTGTTGGTGAGGTCTGTTTGGACTGAGGTGGACTATATATGGAGTTAACTCCAATGTTAGCTCGGTTTTGAGCTTTGGAGGTTTCACCCAGCTGCCAAGTGGCTCACAGCCCTGGTTTTCTGCTGGAAATGAAGAGGGGAGGTCGGCCACCTGGTTTTGGGCAACCAAAACCAACTGATGGGGTGGCCATGTGGCCACCATTTTCTTCATTCCCCTTTCTCTCTCCTCTTCTCCTAAAAATCCCAATTTTACCCCCTTGCATGTATTCTCTCTCCTGATTTAGAGGGGTAGGACTGGTCTTGTTCACTTGGGCTGACTATGGGCCAATTTTGGTGGGCTTGGTCCAAGGGGAAATGGCTTGGCCTTCATTTCACACATTTAGGTCAATTTGTTGACTTGTTGACTTGGGGAGTTGACTTGGTCAACCATGGTGGGTGGACTGACCCTACTTAGTGGAAATGGGTCTAGTGGCACCACCCAACTTGGTTTGGGTCAAGGGGGTGCCCCACTTAGGTTAATTAGGCCTATGAGTGTGGGTTTGACCAAATTAAGCCCAAGGTTGACTTTGGTCAATTGGGGTCAAAGTGTTGACCTAGTGACATGCCCTAGGGTCCACTTAGATTGTTTTTAGGGTTAGGGCAATGTGGTGGGGTCATGGTGTGGCTAGGGTCCCTAATTAGGCTAGTTTGACCTAGTTTGACTTGGTCCTATAGTGGGCTCCACATGGCTACCACCCACTACCTATGGTCAAACCTAGTTGATCTCCTTAAGTCTCACCCCATGCCTAACCCAATCTAAGTTGAGTGGTCCAGAAGTAACATGGGATGTTACACAGTGTGTCCCACATTTCTTTTGATGTTTTACAATGAATCAGATTCTGAAATGTGGCATCATCAATTGCACTTACAATAATATTCTGGGCCCTCTTGTCCATAGTGGCCAGAATTATTTCATCCTTAGTCATTTCAGAATAGTCTTTGGGAGTTCTCTGATTTGCATCTAAAACAGATACTTTCATTGCCACATATGGCCCTTCTTTGACTGTAATGTAAATTCTTGGGTCAGAGGCTTCCATAAAAAGTCTAACCATTTCTTTCCAAATGCCAAAGATCTCCTTTCTACAGATTGGCAACTTCATGGATCCTAACTCTTTGTGATTCTCTGTTGAACCCATTTTCTTGATTCTTGATTCTACTGATTCTGCCTACAGGATCTTTTACTCATAATGTTATGTCCTTTTTGAGTAACCTCGCTTTGATATCACTTGAAAGAACTAGTGCCTAAACACCTAGAGGCGGGGGGGGGGGGGGTGAATAGGTGCACTTAATCTTTTTAAACATTTAAGGCAGCACTATAGTACAATAATTGCAATTCACAGCACAGATAACACAGCAATCACACAAGCATACAATCACAGAGAGCACACATGATTTATAGTGGTTCCCCAAGGTCTGGGTACATCCACTTTCCCCCTTCGCCTATCTAGTAGTGTACTAGATTCGGCCTAACTTCTCCACTTCTCCTCAGATCCTCAGATCTTATAACTCAGAACCCCAAATAGGTTCTTACAGCTCAGAGTGATCCCACTCCTACAACTCAGGCACAACAACCCTACCACTCAGTCTTCACCAAGACCTACACTCAGCCTTCAACAAGGCCTACACTCAGCCTTCAACAAGGCCTACACTCAGAGAAATGTATCTCCTACACTCAGACACTCAGGCCCTACCACTCAGCCTTTATAAATATAGGCTTACAACTCAGATCCCTTAAGATCCTCTAGAAAATAAAGAATACAAATATTATTAACCACAACTCTATTTGAGAAAGTTGAGTTGACTGGCTTCTTGATGAGTTCTTGAAAGAATTTTGCAGAGATCCACCTCCCTTGGCTTTCTTCAAAGCTTCTTGAATTAGAACACAGTAGAGTAGAATCTCTAAGCAGATGATCTTCAATCAACTGCTGACTTGAGAATCAGATTTCAATCTGAAACTTTCTTAGCAGCCCGGTTCAATAGGTGTCTTCTTAGAAGGAGCTTTCTCTCTCCAACTTCTTAGATCTTCCCTTGAAGGTCTTCTTCTGGTTTATTGTTTCTCACTTCAATGATTGCTTCCTCAATCTATTCATTCAGTCCCTTTCTGTTGAAGGAACAAGCCTTTATATAAGCTTTCTTCATGGTGACCGGCTGCTCCGGTTTCTAACAGACTTCTGACAGCTTTGACAGTAGCAGTTGACCGGTTGAAATGGCAGCTGTCAAGTCATCCAGTCACTTCTTGAAAACTCTGTCACTGTCTGAAAGTGTCGAGACAGATAGTCTTTAAGTGTCGACACAAATAGACCAAGTGTCGACACAAGTAGACTATGTGTCGACACTAGCCTTCATGGTGTCGACACAACTCCTTGTGTTGTATAAATTACTTCTCGACACTGCTTCTTCAACATGTGTCGACACTGATCATGCGTGTCGACACAAGTCCTTCTTCTTCAATACATAGTTGATTTCTGCAAAGTGTCGACTCAACTCCTTTGTGTCGACACATCTTCTTGTGTTGAGACTTACTAAGTGTCGACACATGCCTTCTGTGTTGAAACATTTGCTGAGTGTTGACACATCTCATTTGTCTCGACACATGTACTTAAACTTTGTTGAAGTTTGCTGAGTGTCGACACAGCCTCCTAGTGTCGACACTTGTACTTGAACTTTGTTGATGTTTTGCTGAGTGTCGACACAGCCTCCTAGTGTCGACACTTGTACTTGAACTTTGTTGATGTTTTGCTGAGTGTCGACACAGCCTCCTAGTGTCGACACTTTTGATGTCGACAAAGTTCCTCTGGGTGTCGACACTGCTTCTAAGTGTCGACACTGATTCTTTAGACATTTCTTCATTGTGTGTCGACACTGCCTGTATGTGTCGACACTTTCGTTCTGGTGTCGACTCTGCATTCCTGGTGTCGACACAATTACTCCAAGTGTCGACACATCTTCTCTGGGTGTCGACACAAGTCTTCTTAAGTGTCGACACCTTTCTTCTGGGTGTCGATACATGAACTTAGAAACTTTTTGCTTTCCTTGCAATTACTTAACCTGCATAAATAAACTCAAAACACATCAAATACACCTTGATGTATATCATTGAGTAGGGTGAGGCTTCTTCAAATCAGGTACATATTTTCAATGTACACAACAGGAAAACCATACAATGAGTTAAAAACTGAACTGAGCCAAACCGAACTGTGTAATTACATTTTGGTTTCGGTTTAGGGTGTGCAAAACTGAGGCTTTTTGGTTTGGTTTCACCTAAAACCAAACCGTAAAACGTCCTGCCCAAAATAATGGAAATGCCATGATACTTAGCCAAACTATTTGGCTTTGACTCGTCTCAAAGCGAAAAATGGGTAACTTAGCGTAAAACTTTTTGAGCTAATTGCACCGAATATTATCCCAGATATGATTGAAGCTCTTGTTGTGTATTCTCACTAAAGAACAAAGATGTTGAAGAGGACTCTTGGACCTAAAACACAATAACTATCTAATTTTTTAAGTAAGCTTTGAATTAAGGTGAGACAATGAATCTAAGGCAACAGAGAATTTTGAAAAAGAGGTCTGGGTAGGTAAGAAATTCATTGACATTGAGCTCAATGCTCAAAGATGTGAATTCTTTCGAATTGCCAGACTTGCCTCTCTCCATCTACCCTACTATAAAAAGGTTTGTTGTTTCACTGGGTCGATCGTCTTGATTCGACCGACACGTCTTTCATCTTCCAGTCCTCTAATTGCGAAGGGGGGATTAGCAGATGCACGAATGGATCTGGCGGAATGAATAGAATAAATGGGGAAGAGTTTGCGAATCAACGATTTCTCTTTTACAAAGTGCATGGATTCTGCCTTAGTCTTAGTCGAGACTATTGATGAATCACAACTAAGATCTCAATTACTAAGACTGTCCAACTCCAATTTTGAGGAATATGCGTTTCTACTTTTCATGGAATAGCACATCAACCCCCAATCTAGATGAGTTCCTAATCACAACCTCCCACGAAATAGTAAAGCTTCATATGGTATTTCTGTTAAGGTGTGGACAGTCTGCATCATCACATACATGCTACGCATTTATTTAACCGAGTCTCTCTACCACAGTACCCTGATAGTTGCACCTTTAGTGTGTGTCGACACTTACCTGACAAGGAATTTCGCTACCCGAGAACCATTATAGTTACGACCACCGTTCACTAGGGTTTCGGTCGACGGCTCCCCTATCACCAGGTCATCAACTTCCTTGACTTTCGACACTAGGCAGGCATCACCTCCAATACATGATCTTACGACTTTGCAGAGACTTGTGTGTTTGGTAAATAACTACTCGAGCCTGGTCACTACAAGTCTGCGACCTCCTTTTTGAGGAGTCACCCCTTCTCCTGAAAATATATACCTCTTTAATACAAAATCAAACCAGATTTGATTTTCGTACTGGGGAACATCATATTAGGTAAGTATGTATAATCAAGATCTAATTCTTGGTTATATTTCAGGAATAATTTGACCTAAATATACATGTATACTACTCAGAGATAGAGTTAATATTGAAATGAGTCGTTATGATTTAGCCAGATGACATAATTTAAAGTCCTCGCAAATAAGATTCAAATAATTAGATCTTTTGAATTGTCTTTGCACAAAAGTGTGGAACCCTTTTTAAATGATCCAATTTTTCCATGAGATTTGATTTGACATCATATCATTATATGAACAGTTGAACACCATTAAGGACAATTTGGGTAACAAGACCAAAAATAATGTTGGTGCCACATTGGGCATGACTTGTGGTACCATTGTAGTCATATTAGGGACCTCATGCATATGGGCTAGTTAGGAGCTGATCCAGAAATTTCAACAAGGACTAGACATCGCCTTCCTCTAAGCCAAAAAAGGAATCTGAGCTCCATCTTATCTGAGTCATTTCTCCCTCATCTAAGGGTGAAACTGATGCGATTTGAGCTCAAATTGCAACCGCACAAAGGGGAAAGCTGCTCCTTTGCTTATCATACCTCGCCACGAGATATTCATCCAATCAGACCCACCAAAATTAGTTTTGGACCGAACAAAATCTCACCACACCAAAGCCGTGTTGCACGTTTTGACATTGGTGCAGTTTGAAGTCGATTTTTGCGGTGCAGTTTCGGTTTTTGTACAGTTACTAAAACATATTGAAAATGTGATCCAATTGTAAGAAATAAAATGCAATAAGATGCTAAAAAAAGAGACAAAGAGTCGGTATTGGTAAATCAAAGAGCAGGAAATACCAAAATACCAGATCAACTACCTTAGTCCGTTCAGACAAACAAGAGGCAGGAGCTGCTGACAGCTTAGGAAAATAGGTGCCCGCCGGCTTTGCCGCTCAAGAAGTAAAGAGGCGCTCGCGACGGCCGTCAGAGTAGGGTTAGGGCAAACCAGAAATGAGAAAATGCAGACGGTGCACCGTGACAGGAGCGCAAGCGTGCAATGCGTGAGAGAAAAATGCTACGGAATACTGAATACGGGTTCAATTTCACGGTTCAGGCAGAAATAGTCAATTAAAAATAAAATTAAATGATTAGCCTCTATTGTAAGTCTTTATTCCTAAAATTAAATTAAGTCTTTATTCTTTACAAGATTTTTTAAATTAATACACTAAATATAGGTCTATATAGAAATCTAGATACAAAATTAAAACTAAACTTATACTATATACAGAAATTAGAAATCTTAATATATTTTTAAGATGTAGAATTAAAATTATATTATGCTAATAATCATTATCGTGCCGTGGGTTTATAAGGTTTTGTCAAGATAAAAATTGAACCACATCACAAACCATACGGTTTTTTTGCGGTTTCAGTTTTTAATTTCCTAGCCTACACTTATCTGACCACCGTTTTTGACATACAAGTAGTCAAAATTTATTATCTTGAAAAGAGACTTAAATTGACCATTCATTTTTCATATTTAGAAGCACATGACAAGTTTCTAGGATCTGAAAAAAAATGAAGATTTGGGGAGTAAATATAACAATAAAATAAGCATTAATACATAATATAGTGACACGTTGTATATTATACATGCTTGCAAAAATAACCAATAGGTAACATTGAGTATCACAAAAAGTGAACTTCCACTCTTGCACGACAAATTTGGGCACGACTTGAGCATCACAAAATTGTTGGTGCCACATTGGGCACGACTTGAGGTACCATTGTAGCTACATTAGGGACCTCATGCATATGCACTAGCTAGAGGTAGATTCAAGAATTTCAATCTGGAGGCCCAGACATCGCCTTTCTCGGGCCAAAAAAGAAATCTGAACGCGTTCATCTTATCAGAATCATTTCTCCCTCATCGACCAATGCTTTTGACACATAAATAGTCCGAATTCATTATCTCGACAAGAGAAATTCAAATTCACCATTTATTTTTCAAATTTAAAAGCACTTCAGTACACTAAGAGGATCAGTTTCTACGGTCAGCTTGAGGAGTAAATATGACAATAAAAATAATCATTAATATAAACTATAGTCTATAGTGACACATTGTGTATTATACATGAGTGCAAAAATAACCAACAGTTAACATTGAGTGTCATAAAAAGTGAACTTTTACTTTCACAAGGGAGACTTTAGGTATGAGTAACAGAAAGGTTTGAGAGAGTAGTATGAATGAAATCACATGCGTCTGATGTGCTATCCGCCAGCAAATTTCAAAAAAAAGGGGTGATTGTTATTAGCACTACAGTTTTGGCGAGTTGCACGATATTTTCTCCTAATTTTCCGCGTCTTTTTAAAATATGTTTTGTACATTCAATTTTAGGAAAAATATTCAACACGAAAGTTGTAGATCTCGAGGAGATCTACAACTTTCGTGTTGAACACTTTTCCTAAAAATGCATGTGCAATGCGTACTTTGAAAAATACACCCAGATTTCGTGCTTTTTAGAAATACGCATTGTAGATGCATTTTTAGGAAAATTGTTCAACACAAAAGTTGTAGATCTCGTCGAGATCTACAACTTCCGTGTTGAACAGTTTTCCTAAAAATGCATGTACAAAACATATTTTCCAAAGACGTGAGAAATTTGGAGAAAACTTTGTGCGACTAGTCAAAACTGTAGTGCTAATAACAATCACAAAAAAAACACGTCCATTTTTGACACGTATTTACACCTAATTTGAGAGATGCACGAGCAGATCCGGCCGTAAAATCTCACGAACAGCGGCGTAGATCATTCTCTCGCAATACTCTTAAAAATACAGCTTTATCAGGAGTGACAGTAATACAGCGGGATCGACATACGTACAAATCTTTTTTTGAAAAAAACATTTTGTCCGGCCGATTGTAAAATTTCCCGTTTTTTTTGAGTTTGCAAATCCCGCCAACACATATCAGAAACATTTTTTTCATTATCTTATGATGAGCGGTGCATTTTAGTGAGAGAGCAAGCGAGAGAGAGAGAGAATTAGTGAGAGAGTGGCAGATACAGATGCAAACAAAAAGAGAGAGAGAGAGCAATCTTTCTCTTTCTCTCTCTTTTACGTTAACAGAAAGAAACGGCGTGAAATATTTTCTACTTTGAAATCACAGAATCGAACCAGAAGAGCTAAAATGAGTAAAATCCCCAAATCCTCAAATCCCTAATCCGATCACCTGCCATTGAAATGATCAAATCCGCCTTCGTCGCCCAAATCTACCGCTCCATTTTCTTACCCCCTTTCTGTAATTTTTTTTTCATTCAATTCATTCTTTTTCTTTTGGACGAGTGACAGGGGGGACGAAAACGAAGAACAGCGCGCTATAACGGAGCGACTACGAGGCGATGTGTCGGAGAAGCACGGGAACACCGCCGGAACGTAGCCTAACTTCCGACGGATACCATCGCCGGAACCCTTAATGCATCGGAATCACCGCCACCGCCTGAGGAGCTTCCGGAACTTCTTCTCGCATGATAAGCTCTCCTCTTTCAAGAATGTCGTCCTCAAGATGCAGCTCGCCGACCCGACCCTCACTCTAGATCCCAACACCTCACGCTCCAGCTCCCGCTCCCGCAGTCCTTCCCCCGCGCGCGCTTTCGTTTCCACCACCGCCACCGCCGACTTGGGCCACGACGCCACCGCTCTCCTCTCCGACGAGCTCCTTATCCGCATCTTCTTGGCCGTTGGCAGCCCGCACCTCGGCACTGTCGGCCTCGTCTCTAAGCGATGGCTTCGGCTCGTCGACGGCCTTCGCCATTCGCTCACGCTTCTCGACTTGTCCTTCTTGACCGGCCCCTCCCGCCGCCTCACCACCCGATTTCATGAACTCGCAGAGGTCGACCTCGTTCCTGCCGCTTTCCTACCGCCACCGTCGCCCTCCCAGCTTATACTCACTCGTGGCCCCTATTCCCTCCATATGGACCCCCTGTCCTCCTCCGCTGGAGAGCTCCTCCTTATAGACTCAGAATCCATTAACCATGGCCTAGAAGTGCTTGCTGGCGGCTGCCCAGTACTGCAGAGACTCCACACTGTCGCCCCCCTACAATCTGAGGCTGGACTAGTCGCGGCCGCTTTTGATTTCCCCACTCTGCAGGAGCTGGTGCTGCACCGCTGCTCAGACACCGCCCTCCGCCCCATTTCCGCCTTCAAAAATCTCCAGATTTTGAGAATTGTGGCGTCGATGAATGGGCTCTACACTGGTCCCGGGGTGAGCGACATTGGGCTCACGATACTCGCTCATGGATGCAAGAGGCTCGTGAAGTTGGAGCTCGGCGGATGCGGGGCTAGCTTCGATGGACTCTGTGCAATTGGCCGCTGCTGTATGATGCTGGAAGAGCTTACTATTTCGGATGATAGCAAGATGGAGGGAGGGTGGCTTGCAGCCCTGTCTTATTGTGGGAATCTGAAGACTCTGAGGCTGGAAAGTTGCCGGAAAATTGTTAGTTTGGCGGAGCCTCTCGAGTTTCTCGGTTCCTGCCCCACAATTGAGCGGCTTCTGCTGCAGCGCTGCCAGCTCAGAGATAAAACAAGCTTGAAGGCACTGTTCATGGTGTGTGAGTATGTGAAAGAGATTAGGTTTCAGCATTGTTGGGGGCTTGACGATGATATGTTTAGCATTTCAAGCATCTGCAGGTATTTTTTGTAATCCTTTTTGCCCTTTCTTATTTGATTCTTGCTTTTTTCTTCCATCATAATTTGTTTACTTGGAGAAGATCAAATAAGTGAATGAGACATAGCAACTTAAATTACACCTTGAGGTCATCAGTTTTTGAGCCATAGAATGCATGAAACCAAACATAATCCGCCCGACTTGTTGCTTATTATTGATTGCTCGAGAGTTGTTGTGAATGTAAAGCTGCAAAAATTTGCATCCATGTAGAGTTGTTCTTATACTTTCCAGTGTGACTCGGTTGCTTAAGTTTGACACTCTAATTTCATTTTGAGATAGGTGGGAATTTTTATCTTAACTTGAGCTCGATATGAAACCAAAATGATTTGTTTTCTATTTTATTTTGCATGTGTTTTTATCCTATATGTATTTATACCACTATCGATACACGATGCATGCCTAATACATGCATGCAAACCTATACCATTGAAAGTTGAAACATATTTATTTCCATATGGTTTCAACTTATGTTGATGCGATGTCACTCGGTTGGAGCTTGTGTAAGTATGAACAGTCTAGTTAAGTAGTTTGTTAATCATGATCCAAGATATATCACACCAAAACTAATTAGATTTCCACATGATCTTCAATCTTTGCCACACAACTTATCTCTCTTGTGAGTCTGTGACATGCAATAATATTATGGCTTTTCTTATTTATTCCTCTCCGTATGCCATGCATCCATTTATTATTATTTTTCAATCTCTTTACTGCAATTCTGAGATGCGTTAGTCTATCTAGTGTATTGTGCGCGTTTTGGTATGATATTGCTACGATCATTATTAACAAAGATTATGAAGTCTTGCTACGGTTGGTGGACACTGGTTGATCGAAGTCAATTTCTTCTAACTATACTTTTAGGGAAATAGAAGAGAGAATGAGAGATACCTTCTTGGTTGTTTATTTCTGATCCCTAACATTCGTTAAGCATATACAATACTGACGTAACATAAAATAAACACACAATATTTTTTTAAGTTGTGTCAGTGGATGTATCAAAAAAATTGGACATATTGATCTATATTTTTCTGAATGACAATACATTTTATTAAGAAAAATATCTCTTTGTTATCAAAATCCACTTGTCAAAAGATATTTAAAACATCAAGTGTGAGATCTAAGGAAACAATTCTAGGTTCTTTCTTCCCATGAGACCCATGATTATGACGGTGTTTAGAAAATTGAAACAACAAAAACCGATTAATTGCACCGCAATTTGCAAGACGTTGTGCAGTTTGGGAAAGGAGAAAACCTAGGTTAGTGTGGTGAGGCACGGTTTTAAGTCATTAAAACTTGATTACACCGCATTGCTCTGTAGTCTCCAATTGTAGGTGGGTAGATTGACTAATTAATAAAACTATGCATGAATAAGCAAACTCTCGGCTGCATAACGGCTTACAAAGTTATGACCCTCGAACTCTCGGCGGAATTACAATCTCACTGGTTAATTTTAACCTTATCTGAAAATTAGAGTAAAATGTCTCTACATTATAGTCACTCTCGTATCTCATCCTCCCTCTCTCATTCATACATCGGATATACCGCAAACTGACCAGAGACCACAATCCTCTTCTTCGGTGCTAGACTCCAGCGCCCGTTCCGACTATTTAGACTCTTGCAATCACATCCAGGCTGCCTAGTCAGCCATCTCTAGATGGCCATGCTCCTAATCACCAAGCCATATCTATCTTGACTCTCGTCTCTCCCTTTCAGACTCGACATATGAAATCAACTAAAATGGTCATATTATACTTGTTATCTGCTGGTAGTGAATTAATGAAGAATAACATTCTCATAATTTAGATTCTAAACATGATTTTTATGACTATAGTTTGTCTATATTTTGAGCAATTTTTGAGTTTTAGTAGGATATCTATATGTGATTCATACAATACTGCAAATTTCGACGCCCTGTGAAAATTGTAATCACAATGCAAAAAATCAATTAACATACGAAGCTCAAATCGCACCACATGATTTCAATGTGGTTTTGCTTTGTCCAAAATTCTACATACCTGCGTGATTGTGGTTTAGCACAAATAGCTTGAAACTACATTGCATGTTGTCTACCTATAACGGTTTTGTATGATGCTAGGAATTTGAGAGAAGAACTGGATGAAAGACCTAGTCTACTACTGGGCAACTAGGAGAGCTGACATTTTGTCCTAAAAGAATACTTGGATCCGCCAATTGATTATAAACTTGATGGATGTCGTCTAGTGCAATAGGAGAGCGACATATGCTTCTAGGGCATCAACACAGTTAATGGATGTGCTCGTTTGGTGGGAATCAAAGGAATGTGCTAGAGGGACGTCAACGAAGTTGTCTCAGGAGCAATGTAGCATTGTCGGTCTAGGGCGTTGAAACTAGTTGGAAGAGGGAGATTGAGGATAGTATATGTTGCTTTTACGTGAGGGGAATTCGTTGGAAATGCGACCAATGGTACTGAGAAGATTTGCAGTATTTGTAGGGGGGTCATAATTGTGTTAGGTTTGCGATTGCAGAGAAGACGATTCTGTGAACAATTGAGCGACACAAATGTGGTGTCTCTGAAGATTGTCCTGTAGAGTAAGACTGGTTTGTGGATTGAATTAACAGATTCCAAGGGTTGATGAGGAATCATGCTTAGATTCCAAATTGCTACATTCTTAACAATAACAAGGATAATGTAGCCTTATTGCGCCTGCTGGAGACTCATTTCTCACGGGAGGGCTACCTAATGTTTGTACTCAGGGGTTTTTGAGAGGGAGATGAGAGATAACTTTTTACTTGTTCATTCCATTGCCTCGAAATTCTTTAAATAAAAGTTACACAAATGACATTTTGTAACGGAGTCTACATACTCAGAATTTTTTGCGTAAAATACCCAAAAGACAAAAATAACCAAAATATTTGAAATATCCGAAACACAAAATGAAACATAACTAGGAGAAGAACTCAACCGTTAATGTGGATCATAACATAATCTACCAGACCATAACAAATGCATAGATAGCTAATTACTAGTTCTTCTCATTGAAAATTAATAATTGAAGAAACATTGACCTTTCATTTGGAATATTTGGAAATTCAGGCTGAAGTCCCTATAGTTTTACTCATCTGTGATGGCTAATATATATATATATATATATCTTTATCATATAAAACAATAAGCATATCTCAAAGCACACCATGAAACTCATCTGGACCGTCCGATCAAGCTCCATCAAACACGGGCCGTTGGATTCAACAAAGGAGATCTGCAAATATCCAAATCAACTCACCTGGCACTGTTCACAACAGAAAAAAACCCGATGCCCTTTCTCCCTCCCGCCCCCTCACGGGCTCACCCCCGCCGCCGCCGGCGGCCTGCCCGGAGCCCACCGGCGGGTTCGCCGGCCTCCGGCGAACCCGCCGGGGGTTGTCCGGCGGCGAGCGGGCTGGGCCACCGCCGGAGGTGACCCTGCTCGCTCGCCGCTGGACAAACCCCGGCGGGATCGCCGGATGCCGGCGAACCCGCCGGTGGGCGCCAGGCAGGCCGCCGGCGGCGGCCGAGAAGATCGGCCTGCGTGAGCAGGCCGATGCGGGGGGGCGGGGATTTTTGTTTTTTTTAGTTTTTTTTAATTGTATAATTTATTAAATTTATTTATAATTTTAAAAATTATTAAATTGTTCTATTAAAATTTAATAGAAATTTTCTATTAAATATTTTATTAAAATTGTTATTAAAAGCTGGGCCGCGGGCGAAGCCCGCCGGGGGGTCAAGCGGGAGAAGCCCGCTTGATTGCGGGCGAAGCCCGCAGTGACGCATCGAGAACGGGCGGAGCCCGTTCGAAGATGCGGGGGGCGGGTGAAGCCCGCCGGGGGTCAAGCGGGCGAAGCCCGCATCGACGCATTGAGAACGGGCGGAGCCCGTTCGAAGATGCGGGGGGTGGGCGAAGCCCGCCGGGGGTCAAGCAGGCGAAGCCCGCTTGATTGCGGGCAAAGCCCGCAACGACGCATCGAGAACGGGCGGAGCCCGTTCGAAGATGCTAGTATATATATATATATATTAAATTGTGTAATAGTCCCAAATTTCAACTTCTTGCATGCAATGGAAGCTAATCTAAACCAGTTGTGTAGTGATTATATTGGATAACACAGGTACATTCATTTGATAACTGCTTGGGACATCCCGTAGTTTTGATTTTTTGTGAATGATTTTTTTAAAACTACAATGCTCTAGTTCTTTAATTTTAAACTTTATATGAACAGGGCGCTTATGGATCTAAACCCTAATTCAATTTACCAGCATTTCGGTAAACCTTATTAATTTATTAAGGTTGATCATGACATTGGTAAATGCAGTGGATATGGTGAATTATTGAAGCTGCATCAGCAGACACTGTTAATTACTGAATTTTCAGCAGATTTATTAGGTTTGCTAGGGCGATTACAACCTCTGGTAATTTGAATGAAGTTTTACCAAGTTCAGATACTTTTAACCGCACAAGGACCCTTCAATACAATTGAACAAAATTTGTTTCTCAACTGAGCTGGAAGTAGATTACGTTTTGTTAGGCTATAGTAATTCTTCTCCGACTATAAGCTCATCAAGAACGACCACATTCCTTGCGATCACCCCCTAAGCCACGTCTCTATAGCAGATTTCTCTCTCGTCAACTATACATCTTCCAACCCAAAATTCCCTTCTCCCTACAATGACGACTCATCCATGTTTTTCCTCCCATAACTCCCGACACAGGCATTCAGACCCTCCTCCAGATATTCCTCACCGATCCTTACCCTCCCAATCATCCCATAATCTTCTCCCAGACCCCTCTCCCGAACCATCCAACAACCTCACATGGAAATTCCCTTCCTCTCACTATTTGAGGAACCAGAGTTCGTTTTATGCTCGACCCCATAGAGCTCCTTCAGATAGATGCTGATACTTTTATGTTAATCATTTTCACCCTCCGCCGCATGTTTGTAGGGATCACATTTACACTCGAGCATAGTTTGATTATGTTAGGGACAACCCTTTATATGATTATTAGGATCTCTATAGAGGTTGCCATCATTAGGATAACATTACACGTGGAGACCATCCTAGTGTTACGAAAACGGAGAGTCGGAAGCCAAATTTCAACGATTGCTTCTCGAGCGATTTGATCGCTTTGATACTCAATTTGTTCGCCTGAAATATGCCTTTAAAGGTGCCAATATGATGAGACCTCGAGATTTAGGTCAAACCACTAATGCGTCTAACAATGCTTCTGCTGGCACAAGGGATCGACACTTGACTTTGATACATCTCATCTTGATGAGACTCAATACCCACTTGAGTTTGAAGTTTAGTTTGATCATGACCTTATGTTATAGGTGGAGAGAGACATTAGTATGACCAATGTTGTAGATGTCGGCCGAATATTTTTTACATTCCACCAGAAGAGCCTCCGGATAGGCCACCTCATTTTAGAGATATTCAACTCATTATCGAACTTCTCCCTAGAGAGCGTGTCATGTCTGTTGTATGGGTCACATGAGTCAGTCTGACGGAAGATCAATGTTGGTAATGAATTTTATAAGTCTCACGCAGATAACCACAAGCGGGAGCAAATATTTCATGAACAGATATTAGTAACCCACAGGCGGAGTCGTACTTTCATATGAGAGTTGGCATATGCAAACCTAGAATGACTATTAGTAACCCAAAAATTTCGGTTAAAAGCTATTGTCTATTTCTTTTCCTTCCATAAACTCATTATTGAGCTGAATGACCCCTCCTTTTGTCGGTGCCGACCGAGAAATAGGTTGCTTGTATACATAGGGATGCCAAAAACTGAGAAGACGCAGAGTTCTCGACATAGGTATTGAAAGAGGCGAGAGAATATGAGTATTCCTTTGCATTTTTTATGATTAATTTTGATGAGTAGCAGGTCATGGGATTGCCTTGAAATTACAAATGTTAAATTAAGATATGTTCAAAACTTGCATGAGTATAAATATTATTTGAGATCAAAAGAAAAAATTGCAAACACTTAATTGTTTTGCTTTTATAATTTTCTTCTATTTGTTCTCTCATTGCAAATGCTATATTTCCTCGTCTTTTTTCCTATACATGCATTTTACTTTTCTATTTACTTTTTTAAGAAAATGAAAAAAAGAAAATAAATTACAACAACAATACTCAAGCCTTTATACCACTATAGGGCGGTTGGCTACATGGATCCTTTGTCGCTATTGTGCCCCATCTTTTGTCATAATCTCACTAATGCCAAAGTACATCATGTCTTTTCTTATAGTTTCATTTCAAGTCTTTATTGGTCTACCCCTCCCTTGTTTAACATGCCTAGTGACTAGACTCTCTCAACGCCTAACAGGTGCCTCTAATAGTCTCGTGTGTCCACGCATCCACCTAAGCATTCTCATCTACGCAACTCCCATTTTTTGCTCATGTACACAATTCACTGTCCAACACCTAGAACAAGAAGAAAATAAATTAAACCGAAAATTTTGGAAAAAAATGGAGAAGAAGAAAAAAGTAAAAGACAACAATTGATTAGTAGGATAGACTAACACATTTGCAAAGATTGTCATAGAAATTATTTTATCTTGTTCTTCTTTTTATTCTTGAAAATTGTATAAAACCAACTCTCTTGTGTTTGATAGTAAAAAAAAGGGTTTGTGAATAATCATTTGAAGAAATAGTTGTTAGCTCTGAGTCATACTCTTGCATTGAAGTAAATAAGACTTCCCAGGCGCACAACTGCCTCGCCGAGCACTGTCGTCAATCTCACTCGTGTTTTCTTCTTGCCTATGCAGCCCAAATGACATTTTGGTAATATTTGATGTATACCCAGTCTTGCCTACATGAGGGAGTGGAGGGGAGTCTTAGAGGTAGTTTCGAACTTCTAGGTTTTGATCTCTATTTTGGAAGAGGGGCTTCAAGAGGGAACCGACCCTCAAAAGCTAGGCGTGAGCATACCTCATGAGTTTGTATCCCGATTTCCATTTCCAGTGTAATCAAGTTCTCCGTTTTGTATGACCTGCACAAATACCAAAGGCTTGACCTTATATTCTACTTTTGTATTGGATTGGACAATAACGGTTTGCTTCTTAATTCTCCATATTATTTGATTTTCACCAACAAAATTATAATATCAAAAGTAGAACATCTATCCGCCATAGATCCAACTCAGTTTGCATCTTGTAATTCTCTATTCCCATTTTCCCATTACTAGTGGAATTGTTATTTCTCTTGGAGAGTAGAATTCTTTTTTTGGGGTAGCCTTACTATTAATTAGGAATTCTAATAAAAATAACGTGCCGTCTTTCTATACACTGGCTCAAAAGACTAACAACATATGAAATACCAAATGTAGTTTGAGAGAAATAAATGAGTCAACCCACTAAACGCTAGTAGATGGAAATATCTTTGATGGGTTTGCCATCATCTTTACCATGTTTGTTCTCAATGGGAGAGTCAATGGGCTCACATCCTAGCATTTTTAGTGTTCTCAAGTTGATCCAAGATATGCTTCCTCTACAATATAATGAACCTGCTCATACGACTAATGTAATTCGTGCTGATTGTGCAACATTTCCTCCTGGTTACCGTCAATATGAGAAAAAATATCAAACATCACCTCCTGGTTACTTCTATCCTTCCAAGTCGATGTGTCATGTCAATCCTAATGAAGGCATAAGACTTGAACTGTTCATCATGGACTTGTTGTGCAGCTTAGGATGAAGATTCACCATGAGGTGAATAATGAAAATCCCGATCTACATCGGGGTCAGGATGAGCATCATGCTCTGCCTCGGAATGTGGGGATGGCTCGCGTCCTGCAACGTTGTAAATTGGTCTTTGTGCATCCAGACACAGTCGTAGTATCTGTACAGATCGAAGAGTAGCCATAGTAATAGGAACAGTGCGAGCAACTACAACCATCTGTGGAAGGCTATCAAACAAGTCCATATCTCTAATCAGTCTTGTGATATATGAGGAAACACAAATGGAGCCTACTCGATTGTGTTCTACCTGATGACAAATGCAGATGGCAAGGAGAAATCATAAATGCAATGGATAACACTCTGTCATGCTATAAAGATATAAGATATTGCTACGACTGACTACTCAGGAGCTCTCTCCATGCTCACTCAACGTGTGGCTCAGTAGGTGATGGAGGTAGTGTGGGGATGTGGTATGCAAGGAAGAAACTTTAGATCGCTTCACTTCATAAACAAAATCAGGTGCGTTTCTGTTCCAAACTATAATGGGAAGTGGTATTAAGGAATTCATAATGGAGTTGATGGTATATTTAACTATTGAGGAATTCTGCGTCATATATCCGAAGAAAAATAGCAAACTCACACAAAGTGACTGTGTAGATGCAACCAGTGACACAAAATGAAATGGTGGTGTCAATAGCATATGTTAACAAATTTTCTTCTGCTATGAAATAAGTTGAAGTCATGGAAAAGGTAGATAGGAATTCGAGTGTCAGCTCCCTATAACTAACTTCGTCAATAGCGAAAAATTCATCCACCTACTATGAGAGATCAATCCCCGAACGTCACCTGCTAAATGTAATTGCTCTAAGACGTCCCAATCAATGCTTCAACATTCTTGATATCTCTTGGATTGGAGCTGCTCATATCGTGCAATATGAGTGGGATCTGTAAATGTTAGCATGGTTTCCTCCGATCATACTCCGGTAAGCTAATGTGGTGGGGCGAAACGAGCTGCATCGCCTTAAACGCTGGCAGGATGAAAACATATTGATTGTAACAAAAATCACACAATTTCAAGTGTGTAAATCCTATGGTTACAAATTGAAAAATAAATTCCTGAAGAATAAGGCTAAACATCAACCCTAGACGTAGAAAAGTCTCTTCTATAGTGAAAAGATCAAGCGGATTTTTACCTTGAAATGTAGATCGAGGCGTGAGGAGAATGATTTCGCAAGAAAAAGTGAAGTCGGAGTACATATGAGTGTAGATCAGTGATTTTTGTGAAGGTTCTGAAAGAGGGTCGCGCCGGTAGAAGTGGGGAAAGATGATTCACGGAAGGAAGTCAAAATTTCACTTTTCGTTTTTTAATAAATTAAACGGACACCGCTTCTAACAAAGTTGTGTCGTCCTTCGTGTTCTACCTTATTGAACAGTTCACTAGGTAATGGAGCAGTAACACGACATGCAGAACCAAAATCAAAAGTGTCTATTGACACGACATGGGACACATGTGGATTTTTAGTTGTATTCATCTATTGAAGAGCTTCTTGTGAAAATTGAGTTCCCCCGTGTAAGCATGCGTGTCTGTGTAAACAGGAGGTAACACGTGTTTATAGTACTCGTGTGGCTTGGCGCGTCTCGTGAAAAAGTGCTCTTTTTGAAATTTTATAATTGTGGCTATGAGGTGAGATGGTTATTGATTAAGAGCACTTACAACGAACATGATACTAGTGCGGAAGATCCCATCGTCGATAAGCGCTATGCACGGGTGTACACTAGGCGTGCATGGGATACAGGCGCGGCTTGAGAACCAGATAGACGACCTTATGCCTTTATATTGTTGTTATTTCTTATTGTATGTTATGTCTTTTATTATTCTTCCTCTGTCTTTAAACCTTCCTATATATTTGAGGAGGGGTCTTTTGTTTGGACTTATGCATGTATTACCTAGAAGTTTAATGATCTTGGAGGGGAATACGATCTTGCGTAACTCCTTGCCCTAGTTATCTAGTATCTAACATTTGGTCTGCCTTCCCGTCGCACACCGCGCCTTCCTTTTCGTCATTCCGTGCACCACCGGCCTCTGCTCGTTCTTTCGTCGCCCTAGTCTCCAAAAAGTCGTCGTTTCCATGTCCAACCGGACTTTGTCGTCGACGCTCCCACCTTCTTACCGTATCCGACAGTCGCGGCTTCCGCACCGCTGCTTCCACGCTGTTACGACCGCCTTTTCCTCCAGTTTTCGCGTAGCTTCCATTGTCGTTACCGTCGCGAACCGTAGAACACATGTTTTTTTTCCGCCACCTGATTCGCCTTCCTTCTCCGCTGCCGCGTATGCCCTTCACGCGTCGTATGGCTCGTGACAAAGACACTCCACCCTCGGTCGAGGGACTTTTCGGCTGCATAGATCAAGTGGACACCACCCTCTCCGGCCTCCAAGTCGTCGTCCGGGAGATTCACTCGTTCCTCTCTAATCGGACGGCTACCCTACCTCCTCCATCGGCCACTCGGTCCCCTTTACCGCCTTCACCGACAGCGCACCGGGCCCGATGGGATTTTCTATGACTTTAGGTGATCAATCAACGCCCCATCTCTAATGGCTCGACATTCCCGTGTTCGATGGAACCGACCCCATAGGTTGGTTGACCCGCACGAAGCAGTACTTTGACTTCTAGGGGACCCTCGAGATCTAAAGGATTCCCCTCACGACCATCTACTAGGAAGGCACGACCCTCCACTGGGTTTGTTGGTTCCCCCAATCCATTCCTACTCTATCATGGGCTTCCCTCAAAGAGGAGCTACTTTGGTGTTATGACACGCCTTATTCCGAAAACCCGTTCATTTAAGCAACGTTCATCAAACAGATTCAGTTGATTTTTATATTGATGAACTCATCAAGGTGGCCGCACATGTTCCAGGTTTGTCGGCGGACCTCTACTTAGGCACCTTTCTTCCGGCCTACGACCGCATATTCGGGCACGTCTGCGGGTGCATGACTCGACTATTGTAGCCCGGGCTTTGGAGAAAGCTCGTTACTTAGAAGAGGATTTTACAATCTTTTCCTCTAGTTCGTCCCACCGATTTTCCATCACCTTGTCCGCCCTCTGCTCGGGTTCTTTCGAGCTTCTAGTAGTTCCGCTTCGTCTTCCAGCCAAATCCCACTATTTTGGGCCGATCTCCACACCTCCCAGAGCCAAGTTGTCATTGCACAAGATCTCCCATCAGGGGTATTTGGACCTCCGCAACAAGGGACTTTGTTTTCGTTGTAATGAGTCTTACTCTCCCACTCATGACTCATGACTGTCCGAACAAAGATGACGACATTGGCTTGATCGATTTTGAGGTCTTGGAGTTAGACGAGGACGACCTTGAGGTTATCCCTCCAATTTTCCTCCACCACCTGGAGGTCTCCTGCTACTCAGTGCGGGGCATTACCGGGCCCTGACCATGAAGCTGATGGCTTCCCTTCTCAACCGCTCCGCGGTTCTGATGATCAATAATGGGGCAAGACACAACTTCATCTCCCAACCCTTGTGAAAGAAGCTTTCTTGTGTTCCTCGACGACAGACGCCGCACTCAAACGACGGGCCTTACTCCAGGACGACAAATTTCTACATCTTCGGACTTTGGGGCCTTGACGCCATTCTTGGCGTACCTTGGCTGCACACATTAGGTGACGTCCAAAACAACTGAGATCGCCTAACCATGGTCTTCGGGCACCGCCCACCTACTGCAAGGGGACCCCTCCTTGGCTCGCTCACCCGTAGGTCTGCGCTCCATTTTGTGGATGGTCGACCTAGACTTTGCGTCCTCCTGTGGCACATGACGGCGGCGACCCCTCTAGCACCGCCCACTCTACATGTAGACATTCATCGGCTTTTGGACAGGCATGACTCCCTTTTTTGCCACACCACACAGGCTCCCCCCGAATCGGACTTCAGATCACTCCATTGTTCTACAGCCACGGATATCCGCGGTATCCGTTCTCCCTTATCATTACTGCCATGATAAAAAAAATCACGATAAAAGCCACAGTGGCCGAGATGCTGATGGCTGACATCATCCAGTCGAGTGCGAGCCCCTCTCTAGTCCGGTGCTCTTGGTTCGTAAGAAGGATGACAACTAGAGATTCTGTGTGGACTACCGTGAGCTGAATATGCTCACGATCCTCGATAAGTACTCGATTCCCCACATACAGGAGCTGTTGGATGAGCTACAGGGCGCAACTTCTCCATGTTGGATGTTATCGAACTGCATGACGACGAACCGCCTTGCAGGGTGTACGCACGACGATCACGCACACAGAAGGAGAGCGGAGATAATACCGCGGTATCGCCCGACGTTATTCCCCGCGATACCGCGGGCGGCGGCGCGACAACAGGGGACCCGGCGGATGGCATAGATGGGGAGCAAGTTTAGTTTTTAACCTTAGGGGCATTTTGGTTATTTGTTTTATTTGAGCCTCATTATATAAGAGGCATATTGTAACCCTAAACTTTATCTTTGGATCATCTAGCTATGAAAGGGGGTTGCTCTCTCTCCTCTATTCTCTCTTGCTTCTCCTACCGCCGGCTTCCCCCTCTTTCCCCTAGTGGTAACATTTGGTCCGACCTGCCGCTCCGCCCGCCACCGCGCCGCCGGATATCTACATCATGACAGTCGCGATCCGGAACAACGCCGTCGCCCCCTCCGATATCCCGGATGACCTCCGCGCCCGGGCCGACGCCCATGATGTCGACCTCTCCGAACTGCGGCCCTCCGTTTCCGCCCTCCAGGCCGCCTTCCTCACCACCGCCACCCCCGCCTCGACCTACTCGTACCCGCGCCCCCACGCCCGCCACCACTTCGTCCACATCCCTCCTCGGCCAACCCCCCGTTCCGCCGCTGTTCGCGGCCGAGTCGCAGCCGACAGCCCCGCTACCCCAGGTTGGCCGACCCCCCTCGCGTTGGAGTTGCCCTCCTTTACGGGCGTCGATCCAATGGGGTGGATAGCCCGAGCTGAGCAATTCTTCGATCTCCATCTCACCGCCGACGGCGATAAGGTGAGCATCGCTATTGTCGGCCTCTCCGGCTCTGCCTTGCATTGGGCGCGGTGGCTCCGCCAGGTTCAACCCCAGATCTCGTGGCCCGAGCTGAAGCACGAAATGATTCAACGCTACGCCACTCGGTACTCCGGCTCCGCCATTGAGCGCCTCTGCAGCGTCGCCAATCAGCCGACCTCGATAGCGATATTGATGAGTTCGTGGCGTTGGTCTCCCACGTCCCCGGGCTGCCTCCAGATCACTACTTGGGTTTCTTTCTACAGGGCTTACGACCAGCCAGTCACGCTTGCCTACGCACGCATCAACCCCACACCGTCTCGGCTGCCATTGACCTCACCCGCGCCGTGGAGGAGGATTTGGGCATCTGGCCCCCTCCACCGGCCCCCCATGTTCCTTCGGCCCACTATGTTCCCCCTCGGCCGACTCCACCACGGGAAGAGGCCCCTCGCGCTCCGCACCCAGGGAGCCTCGCCCGAGCCGCGGCCCGCCACACCGTTTTTCTGATGCCGGATACAACGACCTCCGCCGATGTGGTCTATGCTTCCATTGTCTCCTACCGTACTCGCCAAACCATGTCTGCTCGGTCAAAGAATTTCACGCCTTGTTCGGCAATGACCATCTCGACGAGGCGCCGTCGGAGGCCGATGACCTTGCCACATTTTCGGCCGCCGATCCACCCCTCCCAGACGGGGACGGCCTCCACTGTTTTGAGCTCCCTTACTTTTCGGTTGGTGGCATCACAGGCACACGCACATTGAAGCTCCGCGGCCGCCTCCAGGACCGCGACATCGTTCTCATGATTGGCAGTGGCACCATCCACAACTTCATCTCGGAACATATCACGCGCGAGTTGGCGCTCGCCTTCCGGCCATCCCCGGCCTTCACGGTGTGTCTGGGAGACGGGCGTCACCGACCGACGCATGGCCTCTGCCAGGTAGTGACGATAGCTCTTGGTGCCTACGCCGTGACGGCCGACTATTACATATTCGACTTGGGTGGACTTGATGCAATTCTAGGGGTGGCTTGGCTCCACACGCTGGGCAACGTCCGGTCAACTGTGCCACGATGAATATGCACTTCCAACAGGGGCCCATTTCCCACTGCCTCACGGGTGACTCGACCCTCCTCCGGACTCCGGTTTCGTTCCGAGCCCTTCAGCACACCTCCGAGGTCGACTTCTCCGCTTGGCTTTGGCCTCTTTAGGGTGCCGAGGCCGACCCCGCCCCGCCACTTGAGGACCTCTGCCTCCTCTTCGATGAGTTCGCCGCGCTCTTCGAGACCCCTACCAGCCTACCCCCGGTCCGCCCCATTGACCACGCCCTCGTCCTCCAGGTCAGCACTTTCGCGGTATCCGTGCGGCCATACCGTTACGGGCACGTTCAGAAGGACGAGATCGAACGCCTCGTGCGGGATATGCTCTTGGGGGGTCATTATTCGGCCCAGTGCGAGCCCGTTTTCCAGCCCACTCATCCTTGTTCGCAAGAAGTACGGTAGTTGGCGCTTCTGCGTGGACTATCGTGAGCTCAACAAAGCGACCGTCTCCGACAAATACCCGATCCCCGTCATTTAGGAGCTTCTTGACGAACTCCACGACGCCACCTTCTTCACTAAGCTGGACCTTCGGGCCAGCTATCATTAGATTCGGAGCCGGCCGGCCGACATGCCCAAGACGGCTTTTCGGACTCATGACGACCACTTCGAGTTCTTAGTGATGTCGTTTGGGTTGACCAACGCCCCGACCACTTTTCAGGCTATCATGAATGACATCTTTCGACCGGTACTCCGTAAGCACGTTCTTGTTTTTTTGATGATATCTTGATGTACAGCTCCACTTGGCAGGAACACCTCCAGCACGTCCGGGCCACCCTCCTCACTCTTCGCCACCACCACCTCGTCCTGAACCAGAAGAAATGTACTTTCGGCTCTCCAAAGGTTAGCTACTTGGGGCATACTATTGCGGCCAATGGGGTGGCCATGGACGACGACAAGATCACGTCGGTTCTCCACTGGCCGACGCTTACCTCAGTCCGCGTGGTTCGCGCCTTCTTGGGTCTTACCGGCTACTACCGACAGTTTATTCAGGTCTACGACACGCTGGCCCGTCCCCTTACACAGCTGCTCAAGACCTCGGAGGAGGCCCCCTTTGTGTGGTCCCCCGCCGCCCTGGCCGCGGTCACGGCCCTGAAGTCAGCCCTCGTGCACGGGTCGGTGTTGGCCATGCCCGACTTCCACAAACCGTTCATAGTGGAGTGCGACGCCTCGGGCACCAGGGTCGGCGCGGTCCTCATGCAATCCGGCCGCCCCATTGCCTATTACAGCCGCACGTTTTCATCTTCCATCCGGAGCCGCTGAGCGTACGAAAATGAACTCATGGCTCTCGTCCTCGCGGTCCAACATTGGCGCCCGTATCTCCTCGACCGACCGTTTGTTGTTCGGACGGACCATCATAGCCTTTGCTACCTTCTCCTGCAGAAAATTGCCACACCAGCGCAACAACTGTGGGCCGCCAAACTATTGGGTTACGATTTCTCGTTCGAGTTCCGTTCCAGCAAGACCAATCAGGCGGCCGATGCCCTCTCTCGCCATCCGCACGCACCAGAATTAGCGGCCCTTACTCGACCGGTTTGGGAGGAGGGCGCCGAGATCCAGGAGGGGGTCGAACAGGATCCCGAGCTCGGCCCCATTCGTACGGCTCTCATCGTCGACCCGTCCGATTCGTTCATCGGCGGCCGGTTATTCTACCGCGGCTGCCTCGTGCTGTCCGCCAGTTCCACGTGTATTCCGCGACTCTTGGAGGAATTCCACGCATCCCCGTCCGGCGGCCACGCCGGCGCGTTCCGCACCTATCGCCGACTCCTTGTTTTGGCCCCAGATGTTTCGCCTGGTCAAGGCCTATGTCGCCGCATGCCTTCCATGCCAGAAGGACAAGTATGAGTCATTGTTTCCGGGGGGCCTTCTACAGCCCCTGCTGGTGCCCGAACGGATTTGGGAAGACATCGCCATGGACTTCATCACCCGGCTACCGTACTCCGCCGGGTTCGACTGCATCTTGGTGGTCGTGGACCGCCTCTCGAAGTATGGCCACTTTATTCCTCTCCGCCATCCCTACACGGCCGCCACAGTGGCAGACAGTTTCATTACTGAGATCGTGCGTCTTCATGGCTTTTCGCGCTCCATCGTCAGCGATCGGGACCCTCTCTTCTTGAGCAGTTTTTGGACCACTCTTTTCCGCTTGCAGGGCACCGCCTACCATCCCCAGACGGACGGGCAGTCCAAAGTACTCAATCAGTGTTTGGAGACCTACCTTCGGTGCTTCATCGGCGAGCGGTCGGGCACCTGGGCAAAATGGCTCCCATGGGCAGAATACTCGTACAACACGGCTTATCATCACGCCGCCAACACCTCCCCCTTCGAAGAAGTATACGGCCGACCACCTCCATCTATCGCGCGACACCTCCCGGGTGAATGCCCCGTGGCCAGCCTAACGGCTCACCTTCAGGATCGTGACACCATTTTGGACAGCCTGAAACAGCATCTCCGCCGAGCCCAGGCCAAATGACTTCGCTTGCCAACCGGAAATGCCGGGACTTGCAATTCGCCCACCGGGGAGAAGGTGTTCATTAAGCTCCACCCATACCGTCAGCTGACAGTAGCCCGCCGCGCATGCCCAAAGCTGGCTCCACGTTTCTTCGGCCCATTCGAGATGCTCAGCCGAATTGGGGCCGTGGCCTACCGCCTTCGCTTGTCGGACGACAGTCAGATTCACCCTGTATTCCCCGTATCTCAGCTTCGTCGCGTCATCGGTGACCACCCCACCTTGGACCATATCCCCGCCGGCCTTTGTACCCGGCGGCAATCCTGGATAGTCGGTCGCCCCACTCTAGCACCGGTTTTTCCGAGGAAGTCCTGGTGGCATGGCGACATCGGCCGCCGTCGGCAAGCACATGGCTTCTCCGCGATGATTTTCGTCGCCAATTTCCGGACTACTGCCTTGAGGACAAGGCTAATTTTCCAGACGGCGACATTGTTAACGAACTGCATGACGGCGAACCGCCTTGGAGCCTTGGAGGGTGTACGCACGACGATCACGCACACAGAAGGAGAGCGGAGATAATACCACGGTATCGCCCGACGTTATTCACCGCGATACCGCGGGCGTCGGCCCGACAGCAGGGGACCCGGCGGATGGCATAGATGGGGAGCAAGTTTAGTTTTTAACCTTAGGGGCATTTTGGTTATTTGTTTTATTTGAGCCTCATTATATAAGATGCCTATTGTAACCCTAAACTTTATCTTTAGATCATCTAGCTAAGAAAGGGGATGCTCCCTCTCCTCTATTCTCTCTTGCTTCTCCTCTTCCCCTCTAACCGACCCTTCTCCTACCGCCGGCTTCCCCCTCTTTCCCCTAGTGGTAACATTGGATCTACACTCGTGCTATCATTAGATTCGGGATAGGGCCGAGGACGTGCCCAAGATGGCGTTCCGCACTCACGACGACCACTACGAGTTTCTCATCATGCCTTTCGACCTGACTAACACCCCTGCCACCAGTCCACTATGAATGATATTTTTCGGGAGCACCTGCGTAAGTTTGTTTTGAATTTTTTTGACGATATCTTGGTCTACAATACTTCTTGAAAACTCCACATGGACCATCTCGTCACCATGCTTCAACTGCTCGCGAATCACTTGTTCGTGGCCCACCACAAGATGTGCTTATTCGGTCAGATGCATATCAAATATTTGGGGCACATCTTCTCTTTTGCAGGGCTGGCCATGGACCCAACCAAGGTTGATGTTTTGTCCTATAATGAGCGACCTCGACGAGCAACAGAGCGGTCGCAGATTCCTGGGTCTTACAACAGTGGCAGATCCAGAATTTTTGCGTAACTCGGGCACTAATTAACAAGTACCAATGAAGGATAAATATTTGATTCAAGACCTTGTCTAACAAACACCATCTTCTCCGCCTACTTATTTGTCAATCTTGCATCCTGCAAATATAAGAACCATTCTAGAATCTTTGATAAAAAATAGAACCATTCCAAAATATTTTCACATGCATCATAAAGATTTTAGAGGCTATCGATGGACAGACTAGCACAATCTAGTACTCCACTATCCAACACAAATTCAAAGTCCGAAGGAATTTGGGCAAATTGACTTCCAGCACCAAAAATAGGTGCATTTTAAACGAGAATAAGTTCATTGAGGCATTTCATCAAACACTCAAAGGGTGATGTCCAATAAAAAAACATACTCCTATAATAAATAGGTGAAAAGAGACGCTACAGTAAAAATCTCTCCATGAAAACAGATAAAACATAATAAGTTTTCAGATCCATTGACAGGATCAGTGTCATGATCTGAAAGATTCAGGCATGATTCAAATAAGAGAGTTCAGATATTTGGGACTAAAGATGATTAGGATATTCCAATGTCTTATTAAACAAAAAATAATATGAAATGAGAAAGAGAAGACCGACATCAACAAATTGAAAAGAAAAGGACCTTGAGAAAATACATCGGATCATAAGCTATTCACTCCTACTCCAATAAAAAGAAGATATCAAAGAAAAAAGGGGGTGATAGAAGACAAACCTGACTCTCCAACTTCCGAAATACTGGAGCCGCAGAGTTGAGAAGATGTTCACATAGCGAGAGAACTCAGAGAAGCAGTCGGCCAGAGGATAAATGGTCGTCGCCAAAGATAAATGGTCTTCTCTCATCCGCATCATTGGCTCGCGCCGTCAAAGGGGGTGGCATTCCAAGCACTTTGCAGGCGGACGACAACGACAGAGAGGGGAGACGCCGTGACTGGCTATCTGTCGAGGCAGTTGAGTGACAAAATAACATGAGAACAAAGGCCGCACCTAAATTTCGCGAAAACACACCTGGGTACATGCCCGAGTTTGTCTGGGGGTGGGTCCGCCCCTGTCTCACAGGATACTATTGCCGCTTTATCCATAATTATGGGGCGCTGGCACGCCTGCTGTTCGAACTCCTCAAGAAATGGGTGTCATTTGCTTGGAGCCCGAGGACTTAGGAGGCCTTCCACAGTTTACAACGCGCTCTAGTCTTTGCCTCAGTCCTCGAAATATCAGATTTCTTTGAACCATTCGTCGTGGAGTGTGATGCCTCCGGGAAGGGGGTCGACGCGATCCTCATGCAGGGGGGGGGGTGGCGTCCCATCGCCTATTTCAACAAGACCTTCACCGACAGGCGTGAGACGGCATCTGCATATGATAGCAATCTCCGAACACTTGTTTTTTCCATCCAACACTAGTGACCCTATCTTCTTGGGCAACCCTTTGTGGTATGCACAGACCACCGCAATCTTCGCCATTTGTCGAGTCAAAAGGTCACAACTCCCACACACCACCTGATTGCCAAACTCCTTGGATACCAGTTCTCCATCGAGTACAAGAAATGGAACATGAACACCACATGATACACCTTGCCCCGCAGGGAGCACACCAGGACCTTGGCAGCGGTCTCCCATGCCTGTTGGCGAGATGCGGGTGCCCTTCAGGCAGAGGTATAGGGGGAGCCCCACTATTCCGCCATGATATGTGATTTGCAGGGAGCCCGACATCACCCCCTTTCCACATGATTGGCGATCAGCTCTACTACCGCGACTGTCTAGTGGTCGCAGAATCTTCATCTTGATTCCCTACATACTTCACTAGTTTCATGCTACCTCGGCGGCGAGCCATTCCATCACTTATCATGCATACTGACGACTTGTTGTCACCTCGTACTAATGTGGCATGATGCAGATCGAACAACAGTTTTTTGGTTAACTGCCTGACATGCCAGAAGGCCAAGTAACGGACTCTCGCACCGACTGCTATGCTCCAGCCTCGACTCGTTCCCGATCTGGTCTGGGAAGATATAGGCATGGACTTCATCACCCGCTTTCCCCCTTCTTAGGGCTATGGTTGTCTTCTCTTTGTGGTGGACCGCTTGTCGAAGTATGGACATTTCATACCTAAACCACATCCTTACACCGCTAGCTCAGTTGCAAGAATCTTCATTCGGGAGGTGGCCCGCCGCCGTGATTTTCCCTGCTCCATTGTTAGCAACCACGATCCAGTATTCATGACCTCCTTTTGATAAGAGTTGTTTCGTCTACAAGGCACCAAGTTGCGGTTCGGCACCGCGTACCACCCACAGACAGACGAGCAGACGGAGGTCCTCGACTGTTACGTGGGAACATATCTGTGTTTTTCTGCGACTGAGCGGTCACGATAGTGGACCGAGTGGATTTTTTGGGCTGAACTATGGTACAACGCGTCCTATCAGTCTGCCACAGGCGTCACCCCCTTCTAGGAGGTCTACGGGTGGCCACCACCATCGATATTGTGTTGCCTACCTAGAGAATGCTAAGTACATGCCTTTGCCACCGAACTCCAGGACGAGAAGCTCCACCAACTAAAGCATCATCTTGCACGTGCCCAACAACACATGATCCTGTAGGCCAATGGACCAATGGTAATCGCTGCGAGCTGTTACTCTCGTCAGGCGAGAAGGGGTTCGTCAAACTGGGACCGCATAGGCAGAGCTCCTTGGTCGTCTGTCTACATACCAAGCTCTCAGTTTGTTATTATGGCCCCTTCCTGATTTTGGAAAAAATTGGGGACATGGCCTACCCGTCTGCAACTCCTCGCCGACTGTCGTGTTCACCTTGTTTTCCATGTATCCCAACTAAAGAAGGCATTGAGGACATTCCCCTCCAGACTACATTACTGGACGGGTTATCTGTTGATTCGATCCTTCGGTACGAGCTCACTGCGGTTTTGAGGTCACGGATCGAAGAAATTCAAGGGCTTCTGGTGCGACATGTTCTTATTCAGTGGAAGGATCAACTAGCCGAGGAGGCAATGTGGAACTTGATGAAGGAGATCAAAACCCAGTTTCTGAACTGAGACCTTGAGGACAAAGTCATTGTGGAGCCCCGAGTTGTTGATACAATTGCCAAAGACCATATCATCGACAAGCGCTATGTACGGTTGTACGTATCGCGCACAAGATTCATGTGCGGCTTAAGGACCAAATAGACCACCTTATCTTTATTATTGCCATTATTTCTTATTATGTGTTGTCTTTTATTATTCGCCCCTTTTCCTTGCCCTTTGGACACTCCTATATATATGAGTAGGGGTCTTTTGTTTGGACTCATGCATGCATTACCTGGAAGGCTGGAAGTTTAATGATTTTGGAGGGGAATACGATCCAACGTAACTTGTCCTAGTTATCACGTATCTAACAGAACACCTTGAAATAAGGGCAAATTAAAAGAAACACAATAATAGATGAAATCTAACTAAATCACGAGAATGGAGAAGCATATGAAGTTAACTCCCTAATAGTGCTTAGTTTAACGTGTCAAGCTAGACGTAGCAAAAAGTTACATGGTGTTAAGTCAGATACTTAACTCCTTATTGCCTTCACCCTCAAAACTTTCTCCGAAATATTATTTTAGTCTATTTTCATTGACTTTAAGTTCACCTGTTGAAATATTAGAGAAAAATATAAAATTCATTTTATTCATCCTCAAAGGGGAAATTTATAAAACTTACGACTCACAAACTCAAACTCACAGTGTGAGACTAAACACTCGAAGGGGAAATTTATATATACATATAGAGTTTATTACAAAGACCATAATAAACGAAAATACGATAAATTCAGCACTCCCCCTCAAGCTGGAGGAAAAACCTTTAGCTTAAATGTAACGAAGGAAGCTAAGTGGGACAATTACCCAGATGGTTCACCCGAGAAAAATCATCGAGGATAATCCATCGGGATAATCCTCACAAAGGGTGATCCCACACGACACGGTCCCACAATACACAACCCGCTAGAATACAGATGGGCCACTGTGGACACGGACCGACATGACACAACCCGCTGGAATCAAATCAACAAAAGGGTCACCTGGGATACTACCACACGACACAACCCATTGGAATCAAATCAACAGACGGGAAACCAGGGATACTCCCACACGACACAACCCACTGAAGTCAAAGGTCAATCAACAAAGACCTACCACAAACCAATCAATGAAGAAAAATTGAGGAGACCAAAACAACCCAAAATATAAGCCTGGAGGGCCGTGTGGGACTAAGGCGAGAGTCCGGAAATACCATCTGATTCGCTTTCATCCCAAACATTCCCCCTAACGTGGACACACCTGCATGCATGCATAACAAGATCATACTAAGCATATATTAACAATAACCAAACAAAGATAATTAAATTTTAAAAAAAAACTACCAAACCATTACAAAGTTTCCCCATCGGTGAGAGATTAACACTCCAAGAGAGGTAGCAACGTTTGGAATTGGTCGAAGCACGAGAGGCAGCGACTGGAGACTGATTGATCAAGAGTAACAGAGTTTCCGAGATATGGAGCAGTGAAGCACATGAGGAATGATATTTCATGAACAGAGGTAGGAATCATCACAAGAAAAGTCGACTGGAGCATAAGCCTGCAAGCGGTTCGATTTTAGGTAAAACAGAAACCGAACTGAATAGCCTCAGTTTTTACACACTCAAAACCGAAATCAAATCACAACTGATTGGTTTGGTTTTTTGACATCGGTTCGGTTTTCCGGTAAACTTAAAACATAACTATCCAAAGAAAAAAATGTTGGTTTTGAGCATTCTCATGATCTGAAATCTGAACATTATCACCATTCCCTTGAGTAATATTGTGCCAGAGGTCCCCACAAATAAATATTTTGTGCACACTCCTAAATATGAGGTAAAAATTATCATCTTACTCACTCTGGTTGAGCACAAATGATGATCTTTTTGGAAAATTTCTAATTGTTATAATGTCTCTGACTCTTGTTCTAGAGTGTGAGAGATAAGTTGGTTCTAGTCTCTTGCTCTATCGATCAATCTTCTAGCTGTGAAGTACTAACTTAATTTTATCACTTCAACATTCCTTGGTCAAGTTTTAGTTCTTGGGGTTATTTGGTAAATACAATTGTTTTCAAGTATTTTATTGACTTAGTCAGTTTGGTTTACTGACCCTATAAACCGAAACCGAACCGACTCAGTTTTCAGCTCTTTGAACCAAACCCAAACCCAACCGATCGGTTCGGCCCGAAATTCGGTTCGGTTGGCTCGATTTAGTTGGCTCGATTCAATCGTTTTGGTTGTTTACGCACACCCTTACTAGAGCAGCGACAAGAATGACATCGTAAGTAGGAGGCATGGCCGTCTGCAGGAAATGGATACAAACGATGACAGGGTCATCAGCGGTAACAGCAGACGAGAACATCAACTGGAGCAATGATAAGAACTATCATCAGCAAGATTAAGAGGTACAGACGTCGAAGTCGGGATCAAGAAAATTCAACAAGCGAGATGTCGTCGAAGTGGTCTCTTGCGCTCGACGGGAATGACAGGAAGAAACATGAATGATGATTGGAGCAGCGACAAGAATAGTCGCCTACGAGATCAACAAAAGACTCATCGAGGCCAACAACGGGAGTGGAACGAAAGTGGAAGACTATCATCTGGCTCAGGAGTGGGATCGACAAAGGGAACTGCCGCATAAGCCTCCAGCCAGAAATTTTAGGGCGCCAACATTTTAGAGCAAGAAATTTCAGGGAGGAAAATCTTGCTCTGATACTATGTTGAAATATTAGAGAGTGTAGAGAAATGCAAGAGAGAAAAATAACACAGATTTTTATTACTCTGTAATACAAGAGTACATACACTTATATAGAGAGAAAGATAGAGAAAGCCTTCTACATCTACAATGTGAGACTAAATAGAATATACACGAGCTCCTCCTAATGGGCTTTTCATTACATTTTAACACTTCCCCGCAAGCTGGAGCGTACAAGTCGTAGGCACCAAGCTTGGATAAGAACTGGTGATATAATGTCCGAGAGAGAGCTTTCGTGAATATATTAGCAACTTGTCCTGACGCAGCAACATACTCTAACTCCAACTTCTTCAATTGAACTTTTTCCCGAATGAAGTGACAGTCAACTTCAATATGCTTTGTTCGCTCATGGAATACGGGATTCTTGGCAATGTGTATGGTTGTTGGACTGTCATAGAAAAGAGTGGCCGGAGAGGAGAGTTTGAGGCCCAAGTCACTGAGAAGACCCTCAAGCCAGATGAGCTCAGAAACAACTGCTGTCACAACACGGTACTCGGGCTCAGCAGAGGAGCGAGCAACAACCGACCGTTTCTTGCTACGTCAGGTAATGAGGTGTCCACCAAGGTAGGTGCAAAAACCAGTCGTGGAACTCCTATCATCGAGAGAACCTGCGTAGTTGACATCAGAATATGCAACAAGAGACGGAGAGGAGGATGGTTTGTAAACAATTCCTTGTCCTTGAGAAGTTTTCAAGTATCTGAGAATCCGCTCGACGACTTGGAGATGAGATGTCCGAGGAGCATGCATAAATCAGCTCATAACCCCAACAGCGAATGTGATATCAGGTCGTGTAACCGTAAGATAGATTAGTTTCCCTACCAAGCGTCGGTAGTACTCTGGATTTGTCAGAACAGGATCAGTTCCAGATCCATGTGCAGACAGCTTGTGATTTATATATAATTTATTTTCACGTAGGATTTCTAAGACTTGTCGAAGATGAATCATGTGTTGCTTGTGATCAAGGCTATAAATCAAAATATCGTCAAATACATCACTACGCAAACTCCAATGAATGACCTAAGCACTTGATTCATTACTCGCATAAATGTGTTGGGGGCATTGAAGAGCCCAAAAGGCATCACTAGCCACTCGTATAATGTCTCCCTAGTCTTAAATGCAGTTTCCATTCATCCCCAGGTCGAATTCTAATCTGGTGGTATCCACTTTTTAAGTTAATCTTTGAAAACACACGGTATCCACTAAGCATATCTAACATGTCATCTAATTGTGGAATTAGAAAACGATATTTGATCGTAATTTTATTAATCGCTCGACTGTCTACACATATACGCCACGTATCATCTTTCTTAGGAACTAGTAACGCTGGGACGGCGCACTGGCTCATACTCTCTCTAATGTGACCTTTCAAAATCAGATCGGTCACCTGCCTATGTAGCTCCCCATGCTCCTTCAGACCCATGCGATAATGGGGCAAATGAGATAAACTAACTCCTGGGATGATGTTGATGCAGTGATGTATATCTCTCATTGGGGGTAGCTGATCGGGCAACTCTTCTGGCATAAGCTCAGAGAACTCATCTATGAGAGGTCGCACTATACTAGAGATGTCTAAAGTAGTGGAATCAATACCAGATAACATATAAACGACCTCACTATCTCTCATCTCCTCTTGAAATTGGGACCCAGTCAGTAACATGGTGGCAAAGAGAAAGGATATCGTAGAGACAGTGAGAGGTGGGTGTGATGGCCTCTCTGGGGCTTTGGGGACAAGTCTGTTCTTCTGGGAAAGAAGAACAATGTTGCGCTTGTTGCGCTTGAAAGAGTGAGAGTTCTTTACATCGCCGTGACTAACACGTTTATCGTACTGTCAGGGTCGTCCTAATAGGATGTGAAAACCTCAATATTGACAACGTGACAACATACTGCATCCTGATACATACTGTCTATGAAATACTCTACGAGACACTGGTGCGTGAGTGGAATGGCCGTGCTACTGGTGACCATGACAAACTATATGGCTTTCCTAGGGGTTGCGTTTTCAATTTTAGTTTATCAATCATGCGTTGAGAAATAAAGTTCTCCATACTACCACTATCTATAATGATGGAATAGAACTATCCTTGTATGCGGGCGGTGGTACAAAAAATGTTGTTCCTCAACCAGTCATCGTCGGCGAGAGTCTTAGGAGTTAGGAGACTATGTTGGAGAACACACACTAATTTGTCTGGATGCTCTCCCTCAACTTTGCACTCGCTCTCTAGTTCAGTCTCAGGGGTCGGTTCAGTCTGGGAATCATTAAGGTCTACTCAGGTTCTGATCCGCTTTCAGAATCAATGACGGTGACCAAGTGACGTTGCATGCACTCAGAAGATTTATGGTCTGGCTCCATACACTTGTAACAACAAAACGTCTCTGACTGAGGTCTAGTGCCAATAACGTCCTTGCCTCTAGCGGATGGGGAAGAAAGTGATGGGGTACTGCCGATCGAGAGGTTCCGACAATCCTGTCAGCAGGAGTGAAAGTGTGGGTTGGGTGGGGTCTATCAGTAGACCTGTTCCCAGATGTCCTTTTCTGTAGGGCCTTTACTCTACGCACGCAACTCGAGACCTCTCCTAAATCCTTATAATTAAGAAGTTATAACCGATCTCTAATGGAGTAGCGCAATTCGTTCAGATAATGGGACACAATTATGTCATCGTCCTCTCGGAGGTCGAGGAGAGACTGGAGTACAAGAAACTCATTCGTGTACTCATCCACGGTGGATTTGTTCTGTTGTAGGTTATGAAACTTACGATACAGTGTTTGCATATATTCAGAGGGAACATAACGTTTACGCAGCAGAATTTTAAATTCGTTCCACGTAGTGATCTATGTTCATTCCTAGATTGAACCTAGATTGCTGTAATTGTCCACACCAAACTAGGGCGGACCCTTTCAATGTAAGCATGACGTACTCAACTTGCCTAGCTTGGGGCAATTGCTTCCAAGCCAAGAACCGATCCATTCGTTCACACCAGTCTAAACTCTAAACAACCCTCGGGCTCTAAATGTCCCTCAAAATCAACAACGTCCAATTTGATCCCTACATCCCAACAAGGGGAGTTACGTGGTTCAGGTTGTGCATGCTCTAGTGGCCTAGGGTTAGGGTCGACTTTGACCACTGGGATAGGAACTCGATTTAAGTGCATGGTGGCCTCTATAGTGTTGACGGATGTACATAATCCGTCCACTACGTTCCCTAGACCTCCCACGGTGGTGGTGAGATTGTACATCGCTTTCATCAAGTCGTTCATACACTGGGTCAGATCCCCTATTTTATTTTCTAGGTGATCAACTCGCTTTTCCATTTAAAATAAATTTTCTCAAAAAATTTAATTGATTTTTTTAAAAATGATAAATAATTTAAAAGTTGTTTTAATAATAATAATAAAATAAAGTTTTTAAATTAAAAGGACATAATTTTTAAAAAAACTTAGAAAAATTTTAAATAGATTTATTTTATTTTATTTTTGAAAGCCAGATCGTTTGATTCGCAATAAGAGTGAACCAAAACAACTCTGATGCCAAACTGATGCAACCTAGGACTAGGATTTTCAAAAGAATAAATATTCTTAGTAAAAAAATTTATTGGATAAAATGAAATTAGTTTTGGGTATTGATTTGTATAGAGCAAAGTGGGTTGAGCGGCCGAAATTTTTTTTGCACGTGAATGACTCGTTGCTTTGGATTTTAAGAGATTCGTTAATATCGCTCGAGTGAATTTCTCACGTGTTTTTTGATTCAAACCGTCCACGAGATTAGCACGCCCACAAACAAAATTTATAAACAACAATTTATGAAATAGACAATATTAGCAGTAGTGAGAACGCAACGGCAAACCCAAAGATTATTTAAGTGAAAACATAATTTTTATACTAATGCAGAGGAGCGAACAAGAATACCCAAAGCGTAGAGCGAGGCAATAGTCCTCAAGCCTTCCCTGTAGAGGGAGAATACTGTATGTGACTGCGGATTTGGACGCGGAAGAAGCAGCCGGAGTAGGGCCGAGGTCGACGACTCAGAATTCGTCCAGGCTGCCAGAATGTGGTTCTGGGGTCGACGACGGCCTGGGAGGTAGGCTTTCGGGCGGGTTGGAAGAGGGCGGCGGTTGCGATTCCGGGTGTGGCTGTAGTGTCGGCGAAACAGATTGCGGGAGGAACCCTTCCCGGCGTGTGGGCGTCGCAGGCCGCCATGGCTGCAGGGTATGGGGTTGCTGGTTGAGGCAGGCGTCGGCAAGCTTCTCGTGGAGACGATACCGGCAGACCGAGAACGAGTCGTCGTTCTCTGTTCTTTCCCCGGTTTTCCTTTCTCCTTTGATCGGTCTTTTAATGGCCAGAAAATAAAATCTTCTTCTTAATTAACTTTCAGTAAAACGTCTTTTGCCCAAAATAATAACATCATTCAACGGTCATAAAATATCCTTTTCCTTATACATTCTTTTACCAAAGTAATAACCATTACCTTTTTAATAAAATTTTCAATGAGCCAACCTAACCTAGTGCGTTTGATTTTAAATTTGAAAAGTTAAATTTATGTTCATTTAAATAACTTGGGCTTGCTGTTACCGTCATACTACTAATAATACCGGACCTTTTTATTCAGGATCTTATCAGGCGGTCAAACCGATGAGTCAAACGAGTACATGACATGAGAAAGAGTACAAGAAATAAAATGCGTACAAGAAATATAATGCATAAATAAATGTGTATGAGAGGAAAGACTTTGATGCATCGCAAGATGCATCATGCGGCCGCGTGTGTCTCGGGATATTTCTTCGTCTTTTGACGGATAGTACGTGGGTAGGAGCCATGTCCGTACCCGTGTGGGAGGCCGTGTAGAATTAAATATTCATTAAACCTTCATATCCTTGTCCAAAATATTTTGGAATTCATTTCTCCTGTTAAGACCTCTTAAAAATTTAATAAACCTGAAATATAGTAGGATTTAATGCAAAATTAGAGATGATTTGAATAGATTACAGATATATATGATTTGATAATCTTATAAATTAGATTAACATTGTATTATCAATTACACTAAGACTCCGTTCGTTTGGCAGGAAATGAGATGCAGGAATTGAAAGTGACCTAATTTTGATTCCCACAGGAATCAGAATTGAAGTCAATTATAATTATGTTGTTCGGCTGGATGCATGAATTTTGTTACAAGAATTGGAATTAATAAAGAACTTAGTTATTAAAGGCGCAAGACGCACCATGACACATATGAGTCTTGGAGCCTAGGCACAAGGCTCAAGGCGCAGACGCGCGCTTGACGAAGGCAATGAGCAACCACATCTATTTTAAATAATCAGCATCAAACATCATTTCAGCTTCTTGATCAAATTCTTCATTTAGTTTACTAATTAATCATTCATTACTATCATTTATATCTCTTAAAAATAGAATCAACATAGTAACCTGAATCATATTTAAGTCTCAACAAACAATTCTCTTCACAAACAGTAAATCAATGAAAAATTATTGAGTTCTTACATTATATTTTTTTTAATTTTTGAAGAAAAAATTTACAAAATTTTTTATATTCCAAAGGCACAAATAAGGCGCACAGAGGTGCAAACCTCTGAGTCTGCTGAGCCTTAGGCGCGCCTCCAATGACATAGGTAAAAAGCGATAATTTCCCCAAAGACAGACCCCTTCATTGCAAAAAAAATTCCTAAAAGCAGATCCCTTCATAAGTCAACAACAAGCATCCAATGTTTTTACAGTTTGTATGAGCAATCAGGGGAAGATTTCAAAACCACTGGAAAGAAATAGGCATCATAGAATCAGGAAAAGACGTCAAAACGTTGTGTTTAATCTGCAATTGTTCCTTAAGAAACTGCATCTTCTTTAAATTATATGTGAATTCTGCAGAACTTCTCTGTGTTCCCTCCAAGCTAAGGTGCCCTCACAGGGCCTAAAGGCAGCTGTCGCCATCAGAGTGCAGGCTTCATCATCTTCAATTACCATACTTTCACCGAAGTCGTCAAGTTCATCTTGCGCTGATGAGAGCCGCCGCGACGAGCGGACTTGAAGGATGTAAATACAATATTGACCTCCGTAATAGAAAGGAAAGACGAAGAAGATACACTCGAAGATCGTTCTCCTTTGTCATTCGCAGCCGATGCTGATTCCATCAAGAATCCTTCAGGTCACTGCTTCTCCGCATGAGTCGATGCCATCAAGAATCCTTTGGGCTGCTGCTGTTCTTGAAGTAGGGAGGATTCACACGCGATAGGGATGGATTCGCCGGAGGAGATGCGAGAGGGATGGAGTGCAAGAAAGTTGGAGCGCGAGAGGGCTGGAGCGGAATCGTATGAGGGCTGGAGCGGTGAAAAAGTAACGGGAGATGAATCACGAGAACGACGGGGTCGAGAGGGACAACAACAAGAATCACAAAGTCTGACCTCCTGAGGCCTGAATTGGCGGAGGAAAAAACTAGGCTAAAATGAATTCTGATTGAATTGAATACCATTTCCTACCCCAAAAAATGGCCACCGAACAGCGGAATTGGAATTGACAATTCCAATTCCATTTCCTTTCTTCAATTTTACCCAAACGAAAGGGGCCTAAAGAATCTTTAGTATTTTTTTTCCCTCTACTTAGACATGGGTGTCCTTGTTTTAAATATCTTGGATCGCTAGTTCAAAAAAGGGAGGTATTGATAAAGATGTGACACAAAATCCAAGCAGGTTGGTTGAAGTGGAGAGACGCGTCATGAATCTTATGTGATCGTAAAATACCATTAAAACGTAAACTCAAGTTTTACCGTACTGCAATTAGACCAGCGATGTTCTATGGTTCTGAGTGTTGGACAGTGAATTGTGTACATGAGCAAAAATGAGAGTTGGAGAGATGAAAATGCTTAGGTGGATGTGTGAACACACGAGACTGAATAAAATTAGGAATGAATGTATCAGGGATAAGACAGCAATGACACCAATTGCAGAGAAGATGTGAGAAGCTCGACTAAGATAGTTTGGACACATACAAAGGAGACTATTAGAGGCACCAGTTAGGCGTTGTGAGAGTCTAGTCACTAGGCATGTTAATTGGGGGGGGGGGGGGGGGGTAGACCAATAAATACTTGGAATGGAACTATTCAGGAAGACATGATGTACTGGTTGAATTCGGAGGAATCAATTAGTTGCTTTCCTATTATTCATCCATAAAGGGATATATATATATACTATTACAATAGACATAAAGACTCAAACACACGATGTGAGACTAAAACCCACTTACACATAATAATAATAACACACAGAATAAACTACTTGTAAATAACTCTCAAGTCTCCCCTCAAGTTGGATGGAAGATGTCGGTCATTCCAAGTCTCTTGATGTTATCCATGAACGAGTCACTTTCGAAGCTCTTAGTGAACACATCTGCTAGTTGATCTTTAGAGTGGACGAGTGATGTGACCACTGTCTTTTTATCCAAGTGATCTTTGATGAAATGTCGATCCACCTTAACGTGATTTGTCCTGTCATGTTGAACTGGATTGTGAGCTATGCTGATCGCTGCCTTGTTGTCGCAAAACAAGGAGAAGGAAGACGTCACGGGAAACCCCAAGTCATGTAGAACGGTACGCAGTCATAGGCCCTCATACATGCCTTGCGACATTGCATAGTATTCTGCCTCAGCGCTCGATCTGACCACTACATTTTGCTTCTTACTGCGCCATGTTACCAGGTTTCCTCCACCAAAAGAACAATAACCTGTTGTAAATTTCTGATCATTACGACATGCTGCCCAATCAACATCAGTGAAAACTTCAATCCTCTGCTTGGGGCATGCATGTATGACCCTGACCACGACCTGGGGCTTTCTTCAAATACCGTAAAACATGATACGCTGCCTCTTGATGTCTGACCCTGGGAGCATGCATGTATCTACTCAGGATGCCAACTGCATAAGTAATGTCTGGACGAGTATGAGATAAATATATTAGTTTCTCAACTAATCTCTGGTAGTGAGTGACATCGGCCTGGTCACTATCAGCATCTTCACAGATTCCATGATTTTCTTCCATCGGAGTGTTTGCAGGAGCGCAACCAAGCATATCGGTCTCCTGCAACAGATCTAAGACATATTTCTGCTGTGATATAAATATACCCTGATCTGATCTAGTCACCTCAATTTCCAGAAAATATCATAACCTCCCCAAGTCTTTCACCTCAAACTCGGCAGCTAAGAGAGACTTGAGATTTGCAATCTTTTCCAAATCGTTACCAGTGATCACAATGTCATCCACCTAGACAATAAGGAGCACAACACTCTGATCACGTCTTCAAATAAACATAGTGTGATCAGAATGCGTCTGTTTGTACCAAAATTTGAGCATAGCCGTGAGGAATCTGCCAAACCATGCTCTGAGGAATTGTTTCAGGCCATATAAGGACCTTCTTAGCCGACAGACAAGACCTTCAACTCTTTTTTTACGAACCCAGGAGGGAATTTCATGTATACCTCTTCATCAAGCTCACCATGGAGAAACACGTTCTTAACATCCAATTGATGAAGATCTCAGTCCATATAAGCCGCGCATGACAACAATACATGAATAGAGTCCATCTTAGCCACGGGGCGTAAGTCTCCTGTTAGTCAACTCCCTGAGTCTGAGTGTACCCCTGAGCAACCGGTCGTGCCTTGTACCGTTCGACCTTCCCTTCTTGATTTTGTTTGACCGAAAACACCCATCTCGAGCCAATCGCTCTCTTGCCAGGAGGAAGGGACAAGACATCCCAAGTATGGTTCTTGTCCAAGGCTGACATCTCCTCTTTCATAGCCTGAGTCCAGGCCGGGATACCCAACACTTCCTGCCATGTCCTGGGAATAACAACCGTCGAGAGAGAAACAACGAAGGACTGGTGGGTCGGGGTAAGATGTTGGTAAGCCACATGGTTAGAAATAGGATGTTAAGTACATGCAACCTTACCTTTCAACAGTGCAAGCGGGATATGCAAATCTGCATTATCAGAATCTGAGGCGGAAGCGGGCACTGGTAGAGGTGGACCCTTAGTAGCCTGGACGGGAGGAGCGTCAATGATACACGTGAGGGAAAGAAGATATCAGAGTATCAGGCAGAGGAACAGGGATAGAGGGACCTTGTTCCTGAGACGCAGGAAGTTGTGGTGGTAGAGGAGGAAGGGGAAGAGGAACATTCATATCACGAGTACTCTCCCCCTGACGAAGAGTATGAGTCGATGGTAAAAAATAGAATTCCCCTTCTCGAAAAGTAACATTCATAATGCAATAGATACGCCCAGAGGGAGGGTGGTAGCATTGATACTCTTTCGTCGTGGAAGAGTATCCGAGGAACACGCACTGAAGGGCCCGAGGGTCCAATTTGTCACGATGAGGCAAATGAATGTGTACAAAACATACACATCCAAAGACACGAGGAGGCAGGTGGGAAGTATAAATCACAGTCATGGTAGACAACCAAGCTAGGGGAGTAACATAAGTAAGCACACGTGAGGGAAGCCGGTTGATTAGGTGGGTAGCGGTAAGAACCGCATCACCCCAATAAGACTTAGGAAGGTGCATAGCACCCAAAAGTCAACGGGTGACATCCAACAGGTGCCGGTTTTTTCGTTCGGCAACTCCATTTTGGGTAGAGGTGTGAACACACGTGATCTGGTGGATGATACCATGACTAGTGAGGTACGAACCAAATGCTCCCCGATCATCATACTCCCCCCATTATCACCGTGCAGGACACGAATTGCACCTTTAGATTGAGTCCGAACCATTTTATGAAAAAACTGAAAACATGAGAAGGCTTCACTTTTCTTTTTTAGCAAATACACTCAAGTTGTACGGGAAAAACAGTTAATAAAGGCGTCAAATCAACGAAAATCAAAAGTATATAAAACGGGGGACAGTCCTCAAACATCAGAATGGATAACATCAAACGGAGTGCTACATAGAAAAGATAAATGTGATGAATTATGTCTCACATGTTTAGACCTATCACAAACATCACAGACAAAAATTTGTAAAAATGGTGAAAAAACAGGAAACAATTTCTGATGATAGAGAAGAGAAGGATGTCCAAGCCGCAGGTGCCAACGACGAACATCATCAGTTGTAACAGGAGTGCAAGAGAGAGCCAGAGAAGAAGGTGGGAGATCCAAGTAATAAAGTCCACCACGGTTCTACCAATGCCAATGTTCCGCTTCGTACGCAGTTCCTGAAAAACACAGGAATCATAAAAAAAGTTACAGAGCAATTAAGAGAGCGAGTAATGTCACTGATGAAAAGTAGATTGCATGGAAATGAGAGAATATGAAGAACAGATGACAGAGAGATAGAAGGGGAACAAGAAATCCGACCTTCCCAGCAATGAGAGACAACAAGCCATTAGCAGAAATAACTTTGTTCTTACCAGACAAAGGGGTGTAAGAGAGGAAACCTGAAGAGCCGGTCATGTGGTTAGTGCCACCAGAATCAATCACCCACTTAGAGGAGGCAGTGGTAGCATGGGCACGCGACATAGCAATAGAGGCAATGGAAGCGGAGGAACCCGGAGGCTGATCATAGTGAGAGTGAAGCAGACGGCGAAAAGCATCCAACTCAGGAGCAGTAAGTTGCCCGGAAACAACAGTGGTGGTCTCGTCGTAGACGTCTGTAGAGTAAGCAACATCATGAGGTCTGGAGCCACCCTGGCGATGGCCCCTCGTCCACGACCACGAGGGGCAAGATGAGGGTGGAGCTTGTAGCACACCTCTCGAGTATGGCCTTTGCGGCCACAATAATCACAAATAGGAGCAGACGAGCTAGGGTTGAAAACTTGGCCACGGCCAACGCTAGTGAGAGCAGACCGATCAGGAGTACTAACACTAAGAGACTTCTGACGGTCTTCATCACCAAGGACCATGCTGAAGGCCTCTCGAAGGGACGGAAGCGGAGTGCGGTGAAGGATATGCGTCCGCACCATGTCGAACTCCATATTCAGCCCCATCAAGAAAACTTGGAGACGAAAGCGATCCTCTCGTTGTTGTAGCTGAACAGCGTCCGCAGTACATGATGGAGTGAAGTGTGAGAAGTAGTCTAATTCCTGGTATAGCCGCTCGAACTCGGAAAAAAAGGACTCCATCATGGAGCCTTGCTGCAGTTCCAAAATGCGGCGTGTAAGTTCATAAACTTGCGTAGAGCTGCCAATCTGGGAATACGTTTCCAGGGTACGGATCCAGATATCAAAAGCAGAGTCCATCAACATGTAACTTTGGTAAAACTTCGGAGACATAGAGTGAAGAAGCCATGAAACAACCATATAGTTTTCTGAGTCCCATCGCTTCCAGGAGGGATCAGTCTTTTGGGGCTCCTTAACAGTCCAATTAATGTAGCCAAACATCTCGTGGCTGCGAATGACATGTTGAACCGCCCAGGACCATTCGAGATAGTTTGTGTCATCTAATGGGACGGTGGTAATCTTCAGGGAGCCAGAGTGTCCATGAGACCGTTGAGGGTCGCTCAACTGAAGCGGAATCACACTCGGTAACGACACTGAAGAGTCACTTACATCGGGGGATTGAGCAGCCATTAAGGGGGGAACACAAAAAAGGAACCAAACTGTATTGGGATTGCACCGGAGATAAGAACGGGAGAAAACTCCGAAGGAAGCAGCCGGACGAAACCGTGGACTGCACAGAAGCCCAGCGCTGAATAGGAGACCAGAGGAGGCGCCGGAGCCGAGAGAGGAAGGGCCGCTGAAGAAACTAAGCGGCTTGCATCAAGGAGAAACGACAAAAGAAGAATCAGCGGGCCTCATCACGGAGGGACTGTGACAACATCCCTCTCAGCAGCCTGTGGTGGCGTGGAGGCCGCCCGACATCCATAGCGCAAGCAGACGGAGTGTTGGTCGTCGATCGAGAGCGGTGCGGAACGGAGCGGGACAGAGCTGGGAGGACGCGGGCGTAGCGGGCACGTGATGCGGGTGTGGCGGAATCGGACCCGGGCTTAGGGTTTGCCTCTGATACCAAGTTGAATTAAGAGGAATCAATTAGTTGTTTTCCTATTATTCATCCATAAAGGGATATATATATATACTATTACAATAGATACGAAGACTCAAACACACGAGGTGTGACTAAAATCCACTTACGTACAATAATAATAACACGGAATAAATGACTTGTAAAATAACTCTCAAGTGTACTTAGGCATTAGTGAGATTATGACTAAAGATAGGACACAATGACGACATAGGATTCATATAGCTGACCACACTATAGGGGGATAAAGGCTTGAGTGTTGTTGTTGTACTTAGATATACATGGATTTTATGGAAGAACTAAAAGTTTGGTGTGATGGTGTTAAATAACCTTTGAGAAGTAAAGTTGACAATTATGTAGTCAAGGGAACATAGTATGCTCTTACATTTGGAACATGTTTCTCTCGTGGCATAAGTAAATCTTTCTCAGACCGGCAGCTCTCATCAGCACTGGTAATTACTTGGGCTATCAGATGAAATAACCAAAGAGTGAAATAAAGCTAAAAAAGTCGGAACCACTCCATATAATGTTTCTCCCTCCTTGGTACTGATCATGAAAGTAAGACTTCTTTTCACAAAATGTGACATCCATAGATGCATAGGTCGAGTCGGGAGTGATGACTTATAAATAAAATAAGGTTATTTCATTTCAGCAAGGGACCATACCCGAGTTCAAAAGCTTTGCGGTGTCTATCCCGACCATTATTTTTCTATCTCTAGAGGGAAAGGCCCTTGGGCCGGTTGTCGCCGAGGAGGGATTCGAACTCCCGACGCCGTAGTTCGTAGCCATGTCATTCGAACGCCCGACGCCTCAAAAAGATGTTTATCTTTCTGCTCTATTTGAGGGTAATAACTGCCCAGGAGATTTGGCGGACGGAGTAAAAATAAGATAAAAAAGAAAACTAGTGATAAAAACCAGTCATTTTGAAGGTTTAATGATTTTCGCTTCTTTTCTATGCGGTTTTGCAGGATGGTGAAGCGACTATCCTTGGAGGGCTGTTCAAAGATAACAACGGAGGGTCTGGAATCCGTGATCTTGACTTGGAATGATTTACAGAGCCTCACAGTAGTCTCCTGCAACAGCATAAGAGACGATGAAGTTAGCCCCGCACTTTCGAGTTTGTTCTCGATCCTCAACGAGTTCAAGTGGCGGCCAGACTCGAAATCTGTTCTCTCGACGAATCTCCGAGGAGCGGGAATGTGGAAGAAAGGTGGAAAGTTCTTCAGGAGGCTGCGTGGCTGAGCTTCCGTCGCCTCACCAGAAGCCTGCGCCAATGATTGCGTGGTCTACTCAAATCCAGTTTAGGAAAAAAGTTGGCTTATTTTTAGTTGTCATGATAGTTGACATCAATCACTGATGATGGTGATATATATAGGGCCATTTACCGGGACCTCCCCTCTAAGTTGCAAAATTATTGGTTGTACCCCCCGAACTCTTGAAATTATAAAAACCTCTTCTGCAAGCGTACATGTCTATGCACAAAAAGGCCCACTGAACATTTACTCCACGAGGATCTTTTTATGCATGGATGTTATGAAATGAAAACTTGCAGAGGAGGTTTTTGTAATTTCAAAAGTTTCGCGGCTTCAACCTGTAATTATGCAAACTCCTAGGTGGAGTTTGGGTAATTATTCCTAAAAGGGCACAATTTTGTGCTTGATGTGTTAAAATGTACAATGTCATTTAATTTAGGGTTTTTTTTCCTTCACCTTTCCTCTGATTCCAGCAGATTTAAGTGGCTCTAACTTTTTTTTAAAATATATAATGATTTTGAGATTCACTGTACTGTATTATGATAACAGATTTATTTGTAAATATTTTTAGTATAATGCTGACATCTTTAATATTGTGTTGGGCTGCTTCGCTGGATTGATTGAAAATTGGCTTGATTTTTTTTTGCTTGGATTGAGCACAAGAACGATCGATGCCATGGGCCGAAAGGCGGGTTGACGTTTGGGTCAATCTCATTTCAAGCCATGGTTGGAGAGGGTTGAAAATTATAATTTATAATAATTAGGGTCATTTATGGAGACCTCTCCTATAAGTTTCTGAATTGCAGGTTGCACTCCTCTTTCTTTTGAAATTATAAAATCTACTTTGAAGTTTACATTTCATTTCATGCAGAAAAAGACCCTCCTAAAAATTTATTTTGAGGGAACATTTTTGTGCATGAATATCATGAAATGCAAAAATTTCATAAGGATTACTGAAATGAGGGGCAGTTATGTATGTGAATTCACCTTGGGTTTGATTCATGTGAGATGGTTGTGCATTTAAAGGCTAAGCTTAGAGCTTTGAAGTATCCCTTCAATTTTTTTTGAAGACCTTTCCATTGAAGGTTGTTGGACCGGTTGACTATATCGGGCGGCGCATAAAATAAAGTTTATCATTGGCATTAACTTTTGAGATCAAAATGATCTCCATCAGCTTTCAAAATGATCGCTCGGAGCTATCAAATTAATTGTTTAGGATAATCTCAAGGTAAATTGAGGTCATATAAGTACAATAGAGTATACTAGAGTGGCTCCCAGCCGCCCAGCTAAACAGGTCGCACCCGGACCAGACGGTGCGGTCCACACTACCGCACCGTATCTGCCCCACCAAAGATGGCCAAAGTGCACTATGCTGTGCTTCAAATTACTTTTTTCCGAAAAAATATTAATTGTGAAATTCCAGTCTCAAAAATGAAATTGATGCAGCTCCTTCTATACTAAATTTTTTTATATTGATACCCAAATAAAATTAAATTTGATTAACGCCACCAAAATATAAATTTGCTCACTGCATACACTCACAGCATCTAATCCCTAAATATATTACATAACGCGCAATAATTAATAAATTTCGTGTAATAATTCTTCTCCATAATATAATAATTAAATTAAATTTCACATAACAATAAATTTGATCCGAAATAGCAACAAAAATGGCAAGCCATTTAATAATATAAATGGCGAGACGCCAAGCTTCAGCTTCACCCCTTCTCCCTCACCTTGGCACCGATACGCCCACCTCTGCATCAAAATGAAACAAATTTCAAAATAATAATAATAATAATAATAAACAGCTACACATTTTAATAATTTAATATGCATGATGATTTTTATTAAATAGAATAATATATTTATATAATTAGCTAATTAAATTGTGAGCAGCAAAGAAAATTAAATGGGATCTTTATTCCTTCATGATCTTATTCATAACCTTCTTCATTATTTTCTGATAACAACATGAGTATTATATAGTAGTATTATATAGTATCCTCCATAGTAATATTACGAAGGTACCACTGGTATATCCGTATATTATTGCCGGTATTTAAACATAAAAACAAAATAAAGCAAAAAAAAAGGAAAAGAATAGTCCCACCTTCAAAAATAACAAGGGGATGGAGCAAAATATATCACGTGCCATCATTTCCATCTGGGAAAATGTTGATACTGTCACAGTTTGATCTCATTTATATAGAAAGAATGAAGGCCTTAACAAATCATGGTAAAATCTTTACTTGGAGCATGAATGGCATGGGTCATAAAAAGACTTTAGGGGCGGCGCCTTTCAAATCCTAATATTATATTATCTAAGGGTGTAACTTGGGTTGGTTCGGATTGGTTCTACTCAAAACCAAGAACCGGTCCATATATGTTTGGAACCGGAACCGACCCAAGTACCAAAGGTATAGAACCAAATCCGGCCCGACCCATGTACCAAAGGTATGGATGGAACCAAATCGGAATCGAAAAAATCAGTTCGATTCTCGGTTCCACTCGGACGTCATAATACTTTTCCTATAAATTTGTGTATATTAGCAAACATTCCTATCTAATACATTCATTCAAGCAAGTAGTAAACACAAAACAACACTAGAGACTATTTTAGAACAGAAAAAATCTCATACAATACAATGACGTGAACTAATTTTTGAATGCAACATTATCGTTATCATATTAAAAAGGCTCATATTGAATGAAATAAGGATCTAACAACTCATATTTTTGATATTTAATTCCAATAACTCGGTTCTCGGATCAGTTCTGGGTACCCAAATGTAAGAACCGCTGAACCGGGAATTCAAAATTTTGGATCCAGAACCGTACCGAGACCTATGAGAACCGGACCGAGACGCATGTCGGAATGCAGAGAAAAACAACACACAAAAAGGGTTCCGCCTACTAAAGACAAAGAAGTTTTTGAAAGAACAAAGAACTTTGGATCTGCAAAATTTTGCTTGGGCAGTTCCAAGGCTAAGTACAACAGAATGAGGAGAAATTGATTTCATTTCAAATGAACTGTTGCATTTTGAGAAATTCATCTTTATTGCAGAATAGTATTTAGACTTTGTTAGTTACTATTTGAAGTATGGACAACAAAAATCATAGCCATCTTCTCTTGCTTCACTCTAAAATACTAATCTTCATGGTTAAACTTCTAGCCTTGTCCTTGGAGTTGCCTCGTTTTGGGGAACGTGTAACTCCTATGCTGTGTGATTCTGTATTTCTACTTCGTTTACTTGTTATTCAAAATACTTATTGTATCATTTTTGGTATTTATTCAGCGATTAGACATCTGGATGTTGGCAAATGCATTAGATATTAAGGACTTGTAGGTTTCATTTATGAAATTATAACTTAAAAATGTCAGTAATTCAAATAGCTACAATATGCACAACAGATTGGAAAATATTGTAACTAAAACCAATATATTTTCCCTTTGCTCATTGTGCATTATATGGGAAGCTTCCTACCCCTGAAAATATATGGTTGAATTCACTGGTAATTTCATTGCCCGAAGTTTTCAAGTTATCACCAGTGTGGATAGGAAATATCACAAAATTTTGTTGAAGACTGCTACTAAATAAAACGTATTATAGACTGTTTGCTGGAAGAAAATTTAACTCCCGAAGAAGGTAGAAGATGCGATGCCAATGTACGTAAATTCATTCATGCATTCATACATTTGATTCGTGGATATAGTATGTTGACACGGACAAAGGATGTTTTACTTTTGTTAATCATAATTGTTGAAAGAGAGAAATAATTAGACAGTGCAAATATATTCATCCACAATAGTGCATAATATATGAGTTTACATGGACACAACACTCGACTTACGGTGTGAGACTAAACCCACTCACTACTACATAACATTAATAGACCGACATTGCGCGACATTTCCAACACTCCCCCTCAAGTTGAAGGGGGAACCATCAGCTTGGACACATCAACTAACGGCAATGGAGGTAGGCGATGCGGGACAAAACAATAGACGAGCCACCGGGGGAAATTCCAAACCGGGAAATCAAGTCGGTGACATAGTCACTCACGACGTAGATCCCACACAACGCATGTCCCACGTATGATGTGCGCTCACATGAAAGAAATCAACAGACGAGTTACTGGGGATACTCCCACACGATACACACCATTGGATAGAAAGGTCAACCAACATCACCTACACACAACATGCAGAAGGGAACCAACGATGTGGAGCAAATCATCAAACGGGTGATCGGGGATAATCCGCACAAAGGGCAATACCACACGACATAGTCGTGCATGACCTTGTCCCACGCGACACAACCCGTTGAGATTATAACACCAACATCAATTGCATCCCCAACACATGACCAATCGAAAGAAAACATAGGGAGACTCATAAGGCATAATCCTGGAGGCCATGTGGAACAAAGGCAAAAAAGTCGGGAAAGATCATCCAAGTCGCCTTGTCCCAAGCACTCCCCCTCATGTGGAACATACATGCATGAAGGAAAAACACTAAGACAGGACACAAACAACATAAGCCACACAAAACAGCAAACATAACACAAAGAAACTTCAACAACGGCTTCCCGGGAAGCGGATGCAGCGGCTGGTAGCACGGACACACGAGGAGCAGTCACTGGAAGGCGGCAGAAATCCACTGAGGGAACCATGGGCGCATATCTGGAGGAGCAGCAGTGAAGCCGACTGGAACAGGAGAGGAAGCCATCGACGAGATCTGGAGCAGTGGGAGGCAGTAGCAACGACGAGAACAGCCGGTCAATGGGATCACGGGACAAGAAGCAACGTCGAAGAGAAGATTAGGAGTCATCAATGATAGCATCGAGGAGGACGTCGATGGGATCCAGGAATGAGAGTAGCAGTATGCCTCTCTAACAACGAGATCAAGGGAGGAGACGGGCAGTCCCTCCGTCGACGGGAATGAGAGTATATGCCGGAGTTGCTAGCGATGGGATCGAAAGGGGTTGAGAACGACGACATCAGCAGAGAAGCCCTCCTCGTCAAGGGGAATGACGACCACTCCTATTGATGGAATCGATGATTCCGTCAACGGGAGTGGGAAGATAGCTACTCGATGGGGGCTGTAGCAGCGCAGGGACGGGGTCGAAATGAGAGGTGGAAACCGGAATCAAGTGGCGGACACGGGAAAAATAATTTAGGGTTTTTTTTCCAGATCAAGGCTCGGATACCATGTTGGAAGAGGGAAATAATTATACAGTGCAAATATATTCATCCACAATGGGGGCATAATACATTTTACATGGACACATAACACTCGACTCATGGTGTGCGACTAAACCCACTCACTATTACAAAACACTAATAGACCGACATTAAGTGACATTTCCAACAATAATTTATTTATGCTAATTTGTTTGGCCAAATAGTTATTTCATTTTTTTAATGTTGAAATAATGCAGTCGTGTATTTCCTCTATGCCACCTATTTAGGATCATATGCATGCCTAGATTAACAAATGGTTGATTATTCCTGCCTGGTCGGATTTAGGGAAGTTTTTAATACTCAAATTCTATTCGTTTGACTTATATATGCGTTCAATATACTACTATTCCTTTGGTTCAACCTTGGTTTAATAGTTTTGTGATCCATTAGGCCGGTTTGGGGATATTACATGTGGTTGTCAGGGCCTATTTTGACTTGGTAATTGGTAGGCTGATTAAATAAATAAATAAAAGAAACGAGGATTAAAAGTTAAAATTTGAATCAGAGTCTTTCATTGGGTTGTTGTTCCTGCTTCATGCGGAATGTCAGTTTGCTGGCAGCATATTTGCTTATAGCCCTCTAGACTTTCCTCCTAAAGCTTCACCCGCCTTCTATAAATTTGATAGAGAAGCTGTCATGGGGAAAAATAAGTAACACAAAAACCTTAGTTTTTGCTGCATTTGTATGCCATCAGATTCACACTTTCTTATTCCTCCCCCATTCTTTGGAGTGTTTCTACCTTCATATTCTTAATAACTATCTTTTACTCATTTTGCGGATTCAGGTGGGTTTTTTGGGGATTTGCGGTTTTAAACGGAAGTTACCTAAATGGGCAAAAGATGTGCTTGCGTTTTTCAAACCACAACGAAGAAAAACGCCCAAACAAACGGGGTCTAGTGAGACCTAACCCTTCCCAAATTTATATGTTTAATCATTCTCAATCAAGGAATTAGGTTTACACTTGAGTAATATTAAGGCAGCACCATATTTTCATTCATCTGAATGTAAACTCAATGACTTTCACAGAGATGTCTTATAAAAAAGTAGAAATACTATTGACGGGCTAATTGATAAATTCTATAGATGCACCAATTTTCTTGACTTTTCTGTGCATCAAGAGTTGTGTTATAAAACCCTTTCATGACTTCTCATGGCATTGTGAAGCACTGGATGCATATCCTAAACAAATATTAAACTAAACCAATTTAAATACATGAGGAAGAAAGAGTAAATATTGGTGGCATTTTAAATTGATACACATATTCTAGTACAATTAGATATGAGAGGATTCATGGTAAGTACGGAATAAGAGAGAGAAACAAAGTGGTAGAATCTATATTTAATTTCATTGTTATCTATGATCTTGCAGTAGGAACAATTTTTTTAAAGAGAAGAGTGTTTAATTATATACAAAATTACAAACAGACTTCTTGTTTTGAAGAAAAAAAGAGCATATTGCAAAGATTGTATGGTGATCACTTGTGTTAAACAGTTGACATAAAAATGTGAGAAATTGTTATCCTTTAAATATTGATTGTTAGAGGCAGCAATTTGGTGTATTTTAATGGAATCACATCTAATGTATGATAAGATGATTACTTCCGTTAAAAAATATTTTAAGATAATCTAAAAACAATTCATTTTTTTGATAAGGAAACATGATAAAATGAGGAGGTGCAAGAAATTATTAAGGAAAAGAAACATGATTTTGAAGTGACAAAGATTGATAATTGAGATTTATATGGATCATAAGAGGGGCTAAAAAAGCATGTTAGGAGTTACCAAATGAAAATTTTAACATTTGGTTATTTTCGAAAAGCAAAATGAACATTATAATAATATATAATTATTGATTGATCCAAAATGTCCAGTATAATTAATTTTCAAGGTGTATAAAGGCAAGGCTTTAAGCCCAACAGAGATTTTGAAAGTTAGAGGATATTGTAGTGGAGTGGTTGACAAGCCTTTTCAATGAAATACTAAGGGGTAAGAGAATGCCAAATGACTAGAGAATGAAAGCAGATAAATGTTCAGGATTGTGCTACTTATAAGGGAACTAAACTTACAAGCTAGAAAGAGTTTGGTGCATAGGTTAAGAAAAAAATACAACAATTCCACATAATCGATTTGGTTTAATGACATGAAAATCAACTACATAATCTTTTTTGTGGTAGACAATCGATGAGAGAGTATAAAGAATGAATAAAATATCCTCATATGGTTATTATTCATTCACAAAATACAAAGGATCGAGTAACACAAGAATTAATTAGGTGTGCTTTAAAGAAGAAATGAGTGTATCAAAGGTATGCAGAATTTATTAAAGATATGTATGATAGAGCATCAACCAATATTAAAAGTAATTGTCAACATTGGGTCTTTATCTTTTTGTAAAGGATATCCAACGCGAGGTGTCTTAATGTATGCTTTGTTCCTACGTTGCAACTCTACTCAGTGAGACATCAATTGAGTTATGTGAACAAGGTATAGTATTTGAGATATCATCTAAAATATAGAGGTTTGAACTAGCATAACAAACACTTGTGATTTACAATTTTAGTGGGGATGATATTAGCAATTATTCAACAATTTTATTAGAAGAGGATACATATGTGTGATACGTAGTTTGGATATTCAGAAGAACAAAAATACAGATAAGAATATAACCTCTATTGTTATGGTTGGGCGGCTAAAACAGAAAAGGCCTTCAAAATTACTATGTGATAAAGGGATATTCTGGAGATTCAAAAGTAAATTTTATAAAACTTTCATTTACCAAAGATGTTGATGGATCTAAATGTTGGGTCTTAAAAAAATTTAATAGCTAAAGTGGGGTAGAAGTGAAAATGTTGGGATGAATGTGTGGAAAAACTAAAAAAATGATTAAGAATTGATTATAATAGAATATCAGAGAGAAAGACATGTATAAAAATAAGATAATTGAAAATAAACTCAAGTGGCTTGAACATATAAGCAAAGGGTATGAAATGCATCGGGGCTTGAACATATAAGCAAAGGGTATGAAATGCATCGGGGCTTGAACATATAAGCAAAGGGTATGAAATGCATCGGTTAGGCAAATAAATATAGCTGATTATGAATGATTAGGTAGAAAATGGGTAGACCCAAAGTAACATAGACAAAGGTCGTTAAAGATGATTTGGGTTGCTCGTTGAAGGAGAGAGCTACCGAGACCTTACACAAGAGAATAGGAAAATAGATTAATTTCATTCATATCGTAAACAAGACCCAAGGGTCCTTAAATAGACACATACATGGCCATTACCGTAATTTGCCTGACACTAATAGTAAAGAGAACATCATACTGTTGAATTTTCCGGATCTTGTAATGAGCAGGGGTTATCTCAACTAAAGTTAGTCACAACCAGAAACACATGCAGTAACAAGAGTCTTTATTGATAACAGCAATCTCCTTTACAAGACGAGACATACATGGCGAGACATGATTCGCCAAAACCACCACAGGGAAAGCAGAGACTACAAATACAAGACAAGTCAAGCCGCGCTGACTGAGCAAGTAGCCTCCGGTTCTACTGCTGCACTAAGGAGTCCGCACAGTCCGCCAGGTTGCCAGACCACAAACCAAGCTGCGCGGACTACCCCTTATTCCAATGCTAAGCTCTAGCCGCCGATCTGCAAGCCGCCTGACCGCGAGGTCTCCTAGATGCCAGACAGCACAAGCTGCTGATGCCGAACTGAACAGGCCGCCTGAAGCAGACGACTAATTGAACCCAAAAACAAGTTGCCAAACAGAAGACCGCCTGGTCGCAGTCTGCGACCTGCTGTTTACCGCCTGTTGCTTAACCGCATAGTCCGCACTGTCCCTGACCGCAATCAGAGCCGAGTCCTGGATTTCCAGCGCTATCCGCACAACCTGCACAACACAAACCGGTCAACTTTATCAAACCGCGCGGATACTAAAAACCAGTCCGCAACAACTGTTGGCGGGCTCACTTACTGTTCATTCGCTCTCACGTCCTGATGTGACAGGGGTCCTATTTACAGGCACGATGAGTAGTGTGGTCACCGCCCTAGCCGATAGGATCACCGCCTCATCCCGCAGCAAGAATAAGTGTATCCGCAAACCGCGGATACACTCCCAGTCCGCTGCGACCTCTGCGAGATAGCCAGACCGCCTATGCTTCACCAAGGCCGGACAACAAGCCAGTTCGCCTTGCTTCACTAAGGTCGGACAACAGGCCAGTCCGCCTTGTCGCCAAAGGCCAAGCCAGGACGCCGACACAGCCGGACTCTGCAACAACACCTTGTCCGCCTATCTGCGGACATAGCTCCAGTCCGCACACACTGCAGACTTAGCTCCAATCCGCATATCCTGAGTCCACAGCCACACCACCAAGACCGCTGTCAGACTTAGCGGATACAACACCAGCCCGCACGCCTTGCGGACGCGACTCCAGTCCGCATTCCCCAAGCTCGCAACCAAGGCACACGACACTGCTACCGAGCTCGGCGGACTGAGTAGCAGTCCGCGCTTAACTGCGCGATCTCCCCGGACTGAGCCAAACCTGGACTTGGTCCAGAAACAACCAAGTCCACCACCAGCCACAAGGGCCAGTCCGCACTTACTGGCGGACACTGGAACCAGTCCGCCGACCTCGGCGAACTCCAACACCTGTCCGCACTAACTGGAGACCTCCGCGGCTTCCGCTTGCCGCTCCACCAGAGCTAGACCAAGGCATCTGCCAAGCCGTTCTGCCAAGCTCCAGTCTAGTCCGCTCCTTGTCGGACTCCGCGGATAGAGTCGCTATCTGCCCGGTTACCTTCTGGGATCCAACTGTTGGCTGGGCATAAGCCGGCCTGGCAGACCGCCGCTTCTGTTCGCTTAGTCCGCGCGAACAGACCGCCCTGACCGCCAAAGAACAAGCCGTCTGCAACAGCTCTACCGACCTGGATATCCGCCAGTCCTGTCTGCATAGTCCGCGCGGACAGGTCGTCCAAGTCGTCCAATCACCCACTTTCACTTCACCATTTTCAACACATACAACTCGATAATAAACTCTAATAAAGATAACAATGCCATAACATAACGCTGCCATAATATCACTCCCGTCGTCCAAAAAGAGCTTGACCTCAAGCTCAAGGAGGATCCTAGGTGGAGTTACTTCATCTGATGCCCTTGTCGTCAAAGCCCTAAACGTGCAGGTAGAAATGCCCGTTGCATTCGTGGTCGCGAGTGTACTACTCGTCGCAGTTAAAACATAATCCATGGGCACGTCGTTGCAACATCTCAGCCTGAGAGAATCCGCGGACCGGTGGGGGTGGAGGGCCCTCGACACGGCCTCGTTGAACGATGTTGTTGGTAGGCGGGTAGGCCTCATGTGCTAGTTGGAGGAGATGATCGCATAGCTTGGCCAGACTCATAGCAATCACTAAGTCTGGAGGGATCTCAAATTCGACTTCCAGTCGCAGGCGGTGAAAATGGCGACCTGCATATCCGGGGCAGGAGTGACATGCGCCAAAAGAAGCTGAAATTGTTTCAGGTACTCAAGCACGGACCCCGTTTGTCATAGAGATTTGAGTTCACCAAGGGGGTTGCTGCGGATAGGAGGTCCGAAACACAAGTTGCAAAGCCACTTGAAGACTTCCCAAATCAAATTTGGTCGGTCGGTAAGGAGTTGCGAAACCCACAAAAGAGCGGAGTCGAGCATGTGGAAGGATGCTAAATGTATTCTTTCTGCTGCCGGAGTTTGTTGGTGACCGAAGAATTGATCACACTTAGTGAGCCAGCCCAATGGATCGGTTCTCCTATCGTAGGTTGGGAAGTCCAACTTGGTATAGTGCGGTAGAATAGCTGCTTCCGGGCAGATGAAAGTCGGTGGCTCGTAGCGGATAAGTGGTGGGCGACGCCTCGCTGCTGTTGCCATGATCCATAGGTGGGTTAGTAACAACGACAAAGGTGGCAATAAACTCATTAAGCTTGATGGTGATGGAGGCCATGTCATCCTGATGACGTGTTTTGGTTTCCCGAAGGCGGGCCTCTATGGACGTCATGAATCCTTGGAGAACAACCATGAAATATTGGGTGTCGCCCATATTGCTACTTGAAATAGCACAAGAGAAGGAGAGGGTGACTGGACGACTCGATTCCTCAGAAGAGGCTGGCTGGGAGTTGCTGCGATAGCCGCGTTACCGTCCAATGGTGGCGACGAAATTGTATCACGTAATAAGATAGGCGGAGTAGGAGCCTAGGAGGGGCTGATTTGTTGCAGCACATGTTAAAGAAAGCCCATAAGGAGATAAATAGGTTGGGCGGTGGCCTTCAGAAAGAAATAAAGGGGGGAGTAATTCATTGAAAACGGTGTCGGGCTCGAGGAATAAAATAAGTGGAGGAATAATTAAAATATGAAAACGGGCAAAGATTAATTAATTGAAGCAAGTGTAGAGAGAGACTTAAAATAAAAACTGGAGAGTGAGCGTGAGGCATGCGATGGGCAACTGCGGATGGGGAACGATGGGCAACTGCGGATGGGGCGCGATGGGATAGAGCAGCAGGCAATTGGATAAAATAATGATCACAGGTCAGGAAAAAAATAAAGGTGTTTTGTTTTGCTGGGCTCGAGGGATGCGGCTGAGGCATGTAGGTGTGGGGGGATTAAATATAGAAATAAAGTTGATGGGAGGGCTCAAGGCAAGGACATGATGCGCAGGCGGCCCGATAGCCAGGCGAGGCGTGGGCGATGTAGAGGAGCGTGTGGTGAGGCTGCGGAAAAGGACCCTGTCACGGCGATGCGCTTCTGTGACGAAGACGAAGGCGCTGCGGTGCGAAGCTAGTGCGACGATGTTGGCGATGGCTTCTTTGATGATGTTGAAGGGGTAGAAGAAGAACACAAACGGATGAGGGCGCGACTGCAAGTTTTAGACGACGAGGAGGGAGTTCACGAGGAAGATGTTGATGTCGGAGATGAAACAGTGGAAACGAAGGTTATGCAGCGACTGGACTGAACCAAATGGACGGAGAAGATGATATGAAACAGGTTCTGCTACATTAGGGGAGGACCGTCGGTCGGATGAGGAAACCAGATCAAGAGTAGAGAAGGGAGGAGTGTTGGCGTGCGTCGGCGGAAGAGGGCCGAGAAACTCTGATACCAAAGTTGTTATGGGCCTACTCGGAGCAGTGGTTGATGTAGTGGTCGGAGGTGGAGATGATGACGGAGATACAATGGAGCCTTGGCCGCGGCTGTCTAAGCAGGGATTGCTCATTGGAGGAGAGAACTACCAAGACCTCACACAAGAAAATAGGAAAATAGATTGATTTCATTCATATCATAAACAAGACTCCATGGGTCCCTTAAATAGACATACACATGGGCATTATCGTAATTTGCCCAACACACTAATAATAAAGCGAACATCATACAACCCGATAATAAACTCTAATAAAGATAACGTTGTCATAACATAATGCTACCATAACATCTAAGTTTAAGACTTCTGGCAAAATTTGATAGGAACTAATGGAAAATAATGATTCATTAAACTAGCCCAAATGTTGGAATAAAATTATTGATGACCATAACAATGATCTGTAAATAGTGTGTATTTGTCATTATATGACTAAGAGTATTTCATACAATCATACTTGATAATTTGTAGAGCAAATGGAAGGCACTTGAGGTTAAACTTATCATTTCAGGCTCTCGAATGTTCATGTGCCTGCAGGAGCCAAATACTTTGTTGGTCACTTCAAAGAGAGCGCACTTGAACAGGGAAGCGAGGAAGGAAAAAACATCACAAATTGATAGAACTGTATTTTCCTTATTAAAAAAATATTAAGATAAGTAGAAGCCAGCCAGATCCCATGAATCAGAATACAATACGGGTTGAAAGAAAAAAGTAGATAATTTTTCCAATATCAACAGAAAGATAGCTCAGTAAGTGGATAAAAAACCTTTAAAAAAATCTAAACTGCATTTTTTTAACAATATTGTCAAATCTGTAACAAAGATGGTCATATAAAATGCAATGAGGTTGATCATATAAAATGCAACAACTTCAACAGTTTTGACATTAAAGTGCAAAATGGTTTAACAGCCATCCCTACTGCAACTTGTGCGCATAAACACTATGCAATTTGGGAAAGTTTGTATGATGGTTTCTAGTACTATTCTGCAGTAACTTTAGGAACGAACCTCTCCATAAAAAGAATAAGAGTTCATTATTTTAGTCAACTTATTTATGATCATTTTTTTCACAACTACCCATCATTAAAAAGATATAATAAGTTTGCACTATTAAAACAGTTATTCACGGAATTTTACTCGCAAAACCAGTCTGGTTATGTAATAATCTTTATGCACCACCACTAGACTTACACCAACTCTTTGGGTTGTTATTTGAATCCTCACTCTCTATCCGTTCTTGCCGAGTGTTGAATCAGGCGTTAAAAATATTTTGTGCACTCCTTTTTAACAATTTCAATCCAGATTGCTCTCGTCTACTCCTTGTCTTAACATCACATTACCTGCCCACTCTTATGTGCTTCCGTACAGTGGCGGACACAAATTATTGTGTGGGTGGAGTACATATTTATTAAAGAAAATAATCATCAAATATAAAAATATCTGTTATATTAATATAGAAAAAATATATCTACATTTTAAACAAATTTCCGTACAATGTCTAAATATAAAAAATGTCTAGATTTATAAATGAATTTTTTAGTACAAAAAACTTTCAGCGAATTATGTACAAATCTATTTTCTTCTCTATTTTGTTGCCATGAAGATTGGAACTCATGACTTTTCACTCAAAACCATGAAGCCAAGGCTCAGATCAAGTGTTCATGCGATTTCTAACTCGCATAGACATAGCGAACTCTAACATGGTCAAGCATGGTGGACAATTGGTTTACTCTCATGTATGCATTGAATCACGATTTGACTGTGGAGAGCTAACAGAGTTATACTTGGGAACAAGGAGTTGACAAAGGGAAGATTGAGATAAAATAGAGAGTGGAGTTGACCAAACAATCAATAAAGCCGTGAGAAAATTAGAATGTGATAATTTTTCTTTGTTTAAACAATCTAACTTCTAAATACAACTTACAAAAAAAATTGCCTGCAAAAAGAGGAAGAGCATGAGCTCTCTAGCCTTGATTTCTTGGAACTTTTATGGATTTTGTACTTTTTATTTAGGATATTGTTCCTTCTCCGTGTCCTCATATTTAGTTTTTGAAACTCGAGGACGAGCTTGTAAGGGATAAGATTTGTTAAAAGACGCACTACGCCATGATCTATACCTAAACTGCTATAAGACTGCTATAAGACAGTATGAAATCTTTTTTAGAGATTGTCCACCTCCTTGCATTATGTCAAGTGTCCTCATTGTCAGCATGAGCTTATCACTACAGGCCTTTTCCAAAGAATTTTTCATTATGTTGATGGACATTAGAAAATGTTATTATCATCATCTAATTGACTATTGGGAGAGTGTAGTTATGCTAATATAGATGAAATCTACGGTACGACAACAAATGTATCTCTTTTTATCAATATTATATAAAATGGATATTTGAGCAATTAATGGCTCAGTATCATGTTCAATGAGGATGTTTATACTCGAGAAACTTGTTGTAGAATGAGATATTATCGAGGAACTAGTATAGTGAGATATTATCAAGGAACTTGTATAGTAAGATACTGATGATAAATGTAAACCATGGAATGTCTAATGTTATGGTATTTATCACTGTCTTGGGTTCCAGGCTCATTGGGCCACTTTTTTGGTCAACCATGGCTTGGGCATGACAATTATAATTACCCTTTTACATCCCAACATCAGATAGATTAAACACATCAAGTATACTTACAATTTTCTAAAATGAATCTTCCAGTCTCCATTTTATACTCTTTTCACACAATATACTGAGGACCTTATTAAATATAGCACTCATACTTAACTTTAGAATCTATATCACAGTTCTTTTAAACAATACATCAAGATATTTAATCATAAAACCTAGGTATCCTTTTATCTTAAAAAATAGTGACTTAATATCACATATAGTAAAGTTGCATATCGTATACAAAATCATTGTTCTATTAACTCTAACCTCTCTCACCTCAATAAGCTATACGCAAGGCACTGCACTTAAATGTTCTTTGTACTATTCATAACCAGTAAAAGAATATATGCCTTTTCTTGATGCAACCATACTTAATTCAGTTTTTTGGGTCACTTCACCACACAAAATGATGTAGGGTAGGCTATGGAGTGCACCACCTAAACTCTATATGCAACACAACCAACGGTTCTCGCAACAAATTAATAGAGCAATGAAAATTAGTAACGCCACAAGCAAACAATTGCAACAAAATTATTTTTAATATTGAGCGAATTTCTTTGTTGGCTTTCCTCCGCTCGGAGGGCCAAAAGCGAAGCGCGCGCGGCGAAGAGATCCTCCTGCAGGTTAACAATCAATCGGCGCCAAAATACCCCAAACAAGCTCCAAGCAAATACGAGATTAACCAATAATAATACCAAGAAAATAGTACAACCAAATCACGAAAATAACTCGAGACTAGGGGCTGATTTTGGGCAGTGGAGGTGGAGGGCTCGGGTGGCGTAGATCGGGTGCCGGGTGGTGGAACCGGAGGTGGAGATAGCCGTTGGGGCTGTTTTGGTGGTGGATGAAGGGATCGGAGAGGAAACGGGTGAATCCGGAAAAATATACGTAGATCCGGACTCGGGAGGGCGGATCCGGTAATGGAGAGTCGGATTACAGGTTAGAGAGAGTAGATCGGGTGAGGGGAGGGTAGATCGGGGCAACTAGAACCCGGATCGTAGGGAATGGTGAGAAAGGGGCTTAAGGAAAGTGGATCCACGGATTTAGAAAGGGGGGGGGGGGGGGGGGGGAGGGCGGCCACCCGGCTCTGGGCGGAAAGGGGGGGGGGGTGCAGCTGGCCGGGGTTGTGCGGTGGTAGGAGGGGGCCGGCTGCCCAGTCCTGGGCGGGAAAAGGCTGGCGGGCTGAGGGTGGGTGGAGGGCGAGGGGGGGGGGGGGGAGAAGAGTAGGAAGACTTACCCCAAGGCGTCGACACCAAGGGTCCACGGCGTCGGCACCACGAGATGACCACCGGAAGTAAGGAAGAGGACCTCTCCAACTTCAGCAATCCCAAACCTGAAATCAGCCCCCTAATCCTATTTATAAGAAACAAGCATTAGGGCATCCCATCAAACGGCTACGATTGGCCGGTGGGTTCGCCCTTAAATAAACTAAACACATGTCCAAAAAAAATACATAAATATATGATTTTGATTCGCGGCGACGTGCCGGGCGCAACCGGGGTCGGATCGCCGATCCGATCACGTCTTCCGGCGGGAATAAATGAACGTGGGTCCCGCTCCATCATGTGCACGATCCGATGGACTCCCATCAACTCCCCCCGACTGAAAAACATTCATCTCCGAGGAATGGAAACGATCGTACTGGAGTCGAAGTCCGGGGGCAAGTCGATCAAGCTCTGCCGGTAATATCCAAGCGTCGTCAGCGTCTGTACGACCCCGCCAATGAACCAAGTAGCGAAGGCGCGGCCCGTCTGTGGTGGGAACAATCTGGTGGGATCTGATCTCAGTGACGCTCTCATCTCTCATGGTGGGATCCGGTGCGGGTGGTGATGCCGGCTGTGGCACCAAAGGCGACGAACTCCCAGGGGAAAGGGTATCAGTAGTGGGCGGGCCGTGGTGGCAAACTGGCGTGGGTGGGGCGGTGGGGAAGGAAGGTAAGGGGGAAGAAGGTGGATCGCCCCCACTGCTTGGGTCCCCATAGTCATGAGGCTCGTAATAGGGTGTGAGATCCTCGATATTAAAAACTGGATGAATCCCCATACTTGCCGGGATATCTAGCCTGTAGGCATTCGTCCCGATCCGACTAATAACTGAGAAAGGACCCATTCGCCTGGCGCTTAGCTTCTTGGCAGACCCCGAAGGGAGCCTCTCCGGGCGGACTCGTACCATCACCCGTTCGCCAATATTAAAAATAAGCTCTCGTCTTCGTTGATCTGAGTGGGTTTTATAATTTTCATTGCTCATATTAATACGTTGGCGGACCGACTCATGCAACTCATGCAGGTGCTGTGCAAATGATTCGGCCGACTCACTGGGACGGGACTCTAATGGGCTCGGAATGAGGTCAATGGGTTTCCTGGGGTCGTAACCTGACACTATATGAAATGGACTCAACCCAGTAGTCCTATTGACGGAGCTATTATATGCAAACTCGGCGACCGGAAGGTCTAAGTCCCAACTACTCACTCGCTCTCCCACCAGACACCTCAACAAGTTTCCTAAACTCCTATTTACTACTTCTGTCTGGCCATCTGTCTGTGGGTGGTAGGCAGTCGAGAACTTAAGGGTGGTGCCAGTCTTGAGCCACAGGGTCTTCCAGAAGTAGCTCATAAATCTCACGTCGCGGTCCGATACGATGGACTTGGGAAGGCCGTGTAATCGGAAAACGACGCTCATGAAAATGGATGCAACGTGGGTCGCGTCCGCCATCTTGCGGCATGCAATAAAATGAGCCATCGTCGAAAAGCGATCAACCACCACGAAGATGTAATCGTGCTTCCGAAGAGTGCGGGGAAGTCCAAGAACGAAATCCATGCTAAGGTCCTCCCAAGGTCGACGTGGGACCGGTAATGGAGTATATAGGCCCGCATTCTGCTTCGTACCCTTGGCCTTCTGGCAGATACGACAGTGGCGGACAACTCTAGTCACATCCTTCCTAAGCGTGGGCCAATAGAGACGGTCCTCGACAATGGCTATAGACTTGTCGCGCCCAAAATGTCCGGCGGCCCCGCCCGCATGCAACTCCCAAATCAGAAAATCACGATACGATGTCCGGGGAACGCATAGGCGGGACCCATGGTATAGATATCCCTCGAAGATCTGATATCCCTCAACGGGGTCTGGGGGATCTCGGGATAGGGCGGTGTAAATCTCACCAAAATCAGGGCACGTCGGATACTCTAAGATCACGCGCTCAAGCCCGTCGACACGTGCGGCCATAGTCTGAAGCAAGGAGACACGACGACTCAGGGCGTCCGCAGTCTTGTTCTCAACACCAGCTCGGTGTTTGAGAACATAGTGGAAGTCCTGCAGATATTCAACCCACTTAGCATGCCGATGCCCCAGCTTGCGCTGAGAATCTAAATAGCGTAACGCCTGGTGGTCGGAATAAAGCACAAACTCCCGAGGGAGGAGGTAGTGCCTCCAGTAGCGTAAGGACTGGACAACCGCATAAAACTCTCGATCGTAGTTTGAATATTTCTGCTTCGCCTCGTTTAACTTCTCACTAAAGTAGGAGACATGGTGGCCCTCTTGGCTCAATACGCCACCAATACCAACTCCAGACGCGTCGCAAGCGACCTCAAAAGCACGGCCAAAATCAGGAAGCCTCAGAACTGGGGCCGTTGTCAGCCTCTCTTTAATCTCCTCGAAGGCCCTAGTGGCAGCGGGGGTCCACTGAAACTCTCCCTTCTTGAGACAGCTCGTGAAGGGGCCATGATCGTGCTGAACCCCGGGACAACCTCCTGTAGAAGGTGGCCAGCCCGTGAAAGCTGCGAGCCTCGTGGATAGTCGTAGGCACAGGCCAGTCTCGAATACATTGGACCTTTTCGGGGTCAACAGATACTCCAGTCGAAGATATAATGAATCCAAGGAAGTGGACGGATTCAGAATGAAACACGCACTTTTTCAGATTCACAAACAATTTCTCCCGGCGGAGGGTGCCGAAGAGAAGCCTCAAATGACCGAGGTGGGCGTCCTGTGTCTGGCTGTAGATCAGTATGTCGTCAAAGTATACAACCAGAAACTTGCCCATGTAGGGCCGCAACACCTGCGTCATAACTCTCATGAATGTACTAGGCGCGTTCGACAGCCCGAATGGCATGACTAGCCACTCATAGAGACCATCCTTAGTCTTGAAGGCGGTCTTCCATTCGTCTCCCTCACGCACTCTGATCTGGTGGTACCCACTACGCAGATCGATCTTGGTAAAGATCTGGGCACCGGACATAGTGTCCAATAGATCATCTAGTCGAGGAATGAGAAAGCGGTACTTGACCGTGATCTTGTTTATAGCGCGGCTATCGACGCACATACGCCAGCTGCCGTCCTTCTTAGGGGTAAGAAGGGCGGGAACAGCACACAGACTCATACTCTCACGAATAAATTGCTTCCGCAGAAGCTCGTCGACTTGTCGTTTGAGCTCGGCGTGCTCATCTGGATGCATGCGATGGTGGGGAAGGTTCGGGAGGGAAGCTCCCGGAATCAAATCTATGGCGTGCTGGATATCTCGCTGCGGGGGCAGCTCATCGGGGAGTTCGTCGGGCATAATGTCCGCGAACTCATCCAAAAGGGGACGAACCGCTCGTGGATGGTCAACAGCGGGGCCCTCAGATACCTGAGTGGCGGCGACAACGTACATAATATCAGCCTCGATACTGTCGCGGAGAAACTCGCCACGTCTCAGAATGTGCAACGGTCTCGAAGCACTCGTGCTCACGGAAGGTTCAACCACACCCTTTGATCTCTCTCTGGGCTGGGTGGGTGTCAGGTAATCTTCCGCCCCTTGTCATAGAAGACACACGTGTTCGAGCGGCCGAAACACGTGACGTCACGATCAAACAACCAGGGGCATCCAAGCAGCACATGCGCGACGTCCATGGGAATGACGTCACCCCACACCCGGTCCTGGAAGGATGCGATGCTGATCAGTACTAAGCAACGCTGGGTCACCTGAATCGCGGTCTTGTCGACCCAGACGACACGATAGGGGTGAGGGTGAGGCTCTGCCTTCACCTGCATACGATCAAGCCCCTTCTGGGCTATGATGTTCACGCAACTCCCACTGTCGATGGCTAATTTGCAGGGTCCGCCTGCACTAGGGAAATAGGTGTAGAAGATGGTAGTGCGGCGCCAGTCCTCATCTGCACGTGGGGTGTGTAGGAGACGCCTAATCACTCCCATCTCTAAAGATCTCTCGGCGTCGCTCTCCCAACCTTCTTCAACAGTAGCTCTAATGTCTTCCGTGCCCTCTACACCCTCCTCTAGATCGTGTTCCTTCTCCTCAACCAACAGAGTCCGCGTAGGGCAGTGGGCCGCTACGTGTCCCCTGCCCGAGCACCTAAAACACTGAATACCCCAGATCTCTGGCCCTCAGTAGCGATAGCCTTCCCCTTCATGTCAGGAGTGACTTGAAGGGGTGGGGTGGCTGTAGCAGTCTGGGCCGGAGCGGGCTTCCTAAATGTCGACGAATCCGTCCGGGAAGGAAACTGCTTCGTACTAGAGGTGCGAAGGTACTGCTCATACTCCAGAGCGAGCTGGAATATCTGGTCTACCGTCTCTAAGCGATGGGGAATCGGCTCTCTCCGGAGGTCCGAACGGAGGCCTGCCTTGAATCGAGAGGCAGTGGCGATGGGTTCCTCCGTAATATTGTTCCTAACCACTAACTCGTCGAATCGAGCCATATACTCGGCCACCGTGAGCGTTCCCTGACGCAAGTTCTGTAATTGCTCGAATAACTGATCCCGGTAGGACGCAGGGAGGTACTTCTCGCTCAGCCTTTGCTTCATCTCTCCCCATCTGGTGATGGGGTAATAGCCGTCACGCTCTAAGCATCTCTCGACACTAAGCCAATATACCTTGGCCTGCCCGACTAACTTCATCTTGGCAAACCGGACACAACGTGCCTCACTCATGTCGTACCAATCAAAATAGTGGTCCATGTCAAGGAGCCAATCACTAAAGGCCTTCGGGTCCAAGCGGCCATCGAACGTCGGGGCATCGAGGCGAATCCGACGTGTGATGTCAAAGGCGCGGTCGCCTCTCCGCGGGTCAGGATAATCATCAGGATCATCGTCACGGTCATAATCGTGTCGAGCGGGCGGGGGTCCGCGCTCACGTCGACCCGGCGGATAATACTCGTCACGACGCTGGTCGTGGCGACCGAGCGGGGACACGCGGTTCCTAGGGCCAGGCTGTCGTGGCATACGGTAATCCTCCCACGGGGGTGGGGATCGGCCACGAGGTGGCTCTGGGTTCCGCCATGCTGGCGGGGTGGGGGCTCTCACGGGGACTTCACGGTGGTAGCGGTCTGCAGGTGGCGGATCATCTCTGACCCGCTGCCCGCGACGGGGAGAGTCGCCCGGGTCACCCGCCTCATGGTCGTGTAGGGAGGGAGTACCTCTCGCGTGCTCTATCAGATCTAGGCGACGAGTTACCGCGGCGATATCGTGACGCACATTCTCGAACTGGGTACTCATTGCGTCAAGACGCTCTAGAATAAGGCGCTGGAAGTCTGTGGTAGCGGTACTCGAATTCGAACCCGCTGCCCGGTCGTTGGTGACTGGTGGATCTACCATGCTTCTAAATGTCCTACCACTACGGAGCATGCAAAATGGCCCAACCTGGCTCTGATACCAACTGATGTAGGGTAGGCTATGGAGTGCACCACCTAAACTCTATATGCAACACAACCAACGGTTCTCGCAACAAATTAATAGAGCAATGAAAATTAGTAACGCCACAAGCAAACAATTGCAACAAAATTATTTTTAATATTGAGCGAATTTCTTTGTTGGCTTTCCTCCGCTCGGAGGGCCAAAAGCTAAGCGCGCGCGGCGAAGAGATCCTCCTGCAGGTTAACAATCAATCGGCGTCAAAATACCCCAAACAAGCTCCAAGAAAATACGAGATTAACCAATAATAATACCAAGAAAATAGTACAACCAAATCACGAAAATAACTCGAGACTAGAGGCTGATTTTGGGCAGTGGAGGTGGAGGGCGGGGGGGGGGGGGGGGGGGGGGGGGGGGGGGGGGGGAAGAGTAGGAAGACTTACCCCAAGGCGTCGGCACCAAGGGTCCACGGCGTCGGCACCGCGAGATGACCACCGGAAGTAAGGAAGAGGACCTCTCCAACTTCAGCAATCCCAAACCTGAAATCAGCCCCCTAATCCTATTTATAAGAAACAAGCATTAGGGCATCCCATCAAACGGCTACGATTGGCCGGTGGGTTCGCCCTTAAATAAACTAAACACATGTCCGAAAAAAATACATAAATATATGATTTTGATTCGCGGCGACGTGCCGGGCGCAACCGCGGGGTCGGATCGGCGATCCGATCACGTCTTCCGGCGGGAATAAATGAACGTGGGTCCCGCTCCATCATGTGCACGATCCGATGGACTCCCATCACAAAAACTAAAACTTGTTAGTGCTTAATCACTTATATTTGTTAATTCCAACATACCCCAAGAAACATTTACTTCTTAACATGCGCCAAATCCAATCTTCTAGTATTAAATCATATGCTTCACTAGATCATATGTTTCTCAAGATCAATAAAAACTCATGACAATCCACTGTTAGCACTTTATTTTTTTAAAAAAAATTCTAAATAAAAAATGTCGATAATAATTATTCCCTGCAGGAAAACAAATTTGGCTAGCTCTTTATTTTTTTCAAAAATTTTCTAAACAAAAAATGTCGATAATAATTGTTCGCTAGAATTGGCATAATTCGCCGAGTCCATGTTCTATATGATCTGTCATAGGTTTAATGTATGATCAATAAATCATAAGTTTAATTTCACTTAATTAGAATGATCATTAACATCTTTGCTCTTAAATATTAAAATTAAATGATTTTCCACCAACCATTTGCATCATGCGCATCTCTATAAGATAAACTAAATCACAAAAGTCCATGTTACCACCATCTATTTTGCAAGTATTGAAATAAGAACAAGCCTTATTAAAATTGAATGAGCTGGCTGAATATCCATTCCATGATATACTAATCAGATCATTCAGACAAAAAATAAACACAGTACAGCTACACTGGTCCCGGGATAGAGGTAAACGAAGAAAATAGAGTCCTTGTTTGTAAAAACTAAAATGATACCCTACACCTCGCGAACTTTATTGGTTCGGGCACATGGCACAGATCTGTGTCCGGGGCCTACAGAATTTTGACTGAAACCCTTATTCCGCACGCTCCTCATTGAAGTCACGTGACTGTGACCTCCTTCTGGCTGAAACCGCGTGTTGCATACCTCCTTTGCCATTCCTCCCCTGAAGCCGCTGACGTTCTCTTTCTCTTTCAACCAGCCCCAAGCCGTGTCCCGCTGAAGCCGCGCGACCGAGAATTCTTTTGTCGTTCCTCCCCCTAAAGTCGCCGACATCTTCTTCCACATTCAACCAATCCCAGGCCGCCTCCCACTGAAGCCGCAGATAGAGGAACTTCAGACGCCCATCATTTCCTACCTTAAGATCTTTTCTCCAATAGGCATCATCCACATTCTCCTTCATTTTTTCTGATTGAAGTTTTTGAATTTTATTGTTGGATCTTTATATGGCTTCGACAACTCAATTTCTCCTCTTAGTACCGTTGGAAATTGATTGAGAAGTCAACTTACTGCCTATTGCTAGCTTGTTTCTTTAAATTTTGTTTCTCACACACTCAATTTTATTTTCAGTCGTTCTCCCTACTTAGTTTTGGCTTGAGTGAATTCACTTTTCCTATTGTTCTGTTGGTTGAGTTCTAGGGTTTCATTCTCTTTTCCAATTGGAGTCTCTTTTCCTATCATTTAGGGTTTTCCTATGGCTTTTCCTATGGGCCATATGTGTCATTCTTATTCATCTATGTTTATGCTCTATTTTACTTGAAAAAAATGCACCTGCCTCAAGGAAATGCTTGAAATCGTCTTAAATTTCAGCTTTTGTAAGAATGTTTTACCTCATAATTCGGTTTACACAAATATTTTATGAGTCTAATAGTTAGAACTGCATAGTACAAGAAGTTGATTTAGTTTCTTATTATGGCAGACTATGTAGAATGATATTCATTTTTTTGTATAATTCATATTTTGTTATAACATACTTGGGTTTGAATAATCTTCAATGGTAATTTTCCACTTGTTTTGTTGTATTGGTAGGTTATTCCTACATGGAGAAATTTTCAAGTGATATTATCAACATGTTAGATTATCATGCAATTTTGTCTTTACTTATGATCAGTAAGAGTAAATCATCTACTAATTAGTTTCTGTTAGAGAAATAGGATATATTGTAAAGGCCCATTAATTTGGCCCATTTTATTCTCTCTTGCTTAGTCCCACATCTCTTGTATAGGACTCTTCTCCTCTCTCCTCTCCTATATATATGTTCTCATACTTGTTTTTGATATATGAAAAAGTGTTCATAAGGTTCGGGACCATTTCTCTACATGGTATCAGAGCCAACGATTCTGTTTGAGCGGCTTCCCCTTTCTTAACCCGCGCGGTCTGTCTTCTGTCCGCTACCCGCTCGGCCTCCTGCGGCCTGCCTTCCTGTCCGCTCCGCTTCTCTTCTTCAGCTCCCTCTTGATGGAGGTCAACGTCAACATTGGCCCACGCACGTGTATTCCCGCCGAAAGCGGGCGTGATTTTATGATCCTGCACTTTGAGGGCCCTTCCGGACGATCCGAGTCCGTGGATGTGTCCGGGAGGTCGACGCGGGCATTTTTCGTATTTCGTTTTCTTTTATTCGGACATGCATTGACATTATTTGGGCACCCGGAAGATTGGGCGATCTGAGCCATCGATTCTGGATGCCCTAGCCTCTTTTTCTATTTATAGGAGCCATGAGGAAAGGTTTGGGGACCGAATGCTTGAGTGACTCTTCAACCGGTCGGTTGGTGCGACGCCAACACCCCCAAGGTGCGACGCCTAGGGTTCCCGCTGCCGCCCGTCCCCTTCCTCGCCTCCGACGGTGCTCCCCAGCCTTCCAGCCGCCCGTCGGGTGTTACCCAGCTCCTCCGCCTCCCCGCCAGGCTTTCCCCGCCCCGCCAGCAGCCCGCCGTCCAGTCCTCAGCCCGCCAGCAACCCTCCGCCCAACCCCCCTGTCACCCAGCAGCCCGCCGCCCAGCTTCCCTCCGTCCAGCAGCCTTCGCCGCCCCACTCCCAGCCCCTGCCGCCCCGACGACCACACCCCAGGCCCCCTCCCCTGCTCCCGACAGCCATCCGCCACCCTCCGCCCACATCAGCCCCGCCTTAACTCCCCGCAGCCCGAGAACCCACCGCACGTCCCCACGGTTGGCTTCCACCGACCCGGATCTACTCCTCCCAATATTCGGTGCCCCACCTTCGTCCGATTGGCTCCACGTAAGGTTGTAAGTTGTCTTTTGGATTTGAGTCTCAGCATGGTTTACTTTGCTTAAATTTCTGTGCTATGTTTATCAATTGAATGGTGCTTGTGTTACTTAATTTTGTGCTAACTTGCAGGGCTAATCCGTCTTAATTTAAATCCTTGCGCTCCCGGTTCGTAACCACGCCTAGGTGCCTTTCTCCTTAGCCACTACCCCCCCCCCTTGGTGGATTTCTACGTGGGCTTAAAATTATTTAAGTAATCTACGCAAAATTAATCGTTTGGAATTTGTGAAGCTCGTGCTGTGTTGGGTCGTCCACATCGTAAAACCCCGTAGTACGTCTAGTTTTCCCGCGACCCCAGCCTGCCCTACATCAGATTGGTATCAAAGCGCCAGGTTCGAGCGCGTCGTATGTTACGTAGTGGTAGGTCATTTAGACACAACATGTCTGATCCGAACCTCACTGATGAGCGGGCCGGCAACTCCAATTCCAATTCGGAATTGTCCCCCGCTGAATTCCAACGCACGATCTTAGACCGCTTTGATCAATTGGGCGCTCGCATCAATGAGCTTCGTGCGCGCCAGGATGCCTACGAAGGCCGAGGCGACCACAACGCCCCCCGACGGTATCCAGATCCCCCTGATTATGATCATGATGCCCCACGGAACCCTGAGCGGCCCCGATACGACTACGCCCGTCGTGACCGCTTTGACGGCTATCCCGAACATCGGGAAGGGGTACCACTTAGGGAGGATGACATCCTCCGTCGTATCCGTATCGACGTTCCTACATTCGACGGTCATCAAGACCCCGGAGCATTTAGTGACTGGCTCCGGGAGATGGAGCACTACTTTGACTGGTATGACATGAGTGACGAACGCAAGGTGCGATTCGCGCGTATGAAGTTAGTGGGATCTGCGATGAACTATTGGACTAGCGTAGAGCGAGCCTTAGAGCGGGACGGCTATCGGCCCATTATTAGATGGGAAGATATGACGAGGCGCTTGAAGGAGAAATACCTCCCCGTGTCATATCGTGATCGATTGTTAGACCAGGTCTATGCACTTCGACAGGGCACGATGTCAGTAGCTGAATATATGACCAAGTTTGACGACCTGATGGTGAGGAGTGACCTTCGAGAGGAGAGCAGTGTCGCGGCTTCCCGGTTTCGGTACGGCCTACGGTCGGAGATTAGGAGGGAACTAATTCCCCACCGACGGGAAACAGCCGAGCAGATTTATGAGTTGGCCCTGGAGTACGAGCTCTACCTCCGGACTACCGGAACCCGCCAGCAAGCTCCTAGGACTGATGGCCCCACATTCAGGAGGCCCACCCCTCCTCACCCCCAGGCCTCCGGTCCCCCCCACATCCCTGAGGATGTGAAAGGGAAGGCTGTTATGACCGGGCCTCCTAGGCCAAGTGGCCCCCAGTGCTATAGGTGCTCCAGACGAGGTCATTATGCCGCACAATGCCCTATGCGGAACCTGTTGATTGAGGACGAGGAAGACGAAAGTATAGACCCGGCGAGAGAGCCTGAGGGCGATATAGTAGCAACTGTGGAGGAAGACTGGGAGAGCGACGCAGAGAGATCTTTAGAGCTAGGAGTTATACGCCGCCTCCTGCATACTCCACGTTCGGAGGATGATTGGTGACGTACCACCATCTTCTATACTTATTTCCAGAGCGCGGGCGGCCCCTGCAAGCTTGCTATCGATGGGGGGAGCTGCGTGAATATTGTAGCCATGAAGGCGCTGGAGCGGATGCAGCTCACCCCCGAGCCGCACCCCCAACCCTATCGTGTCCTCTGGGTGGACAGGTCTGCTATCCAGGTTACCCAGCGGTGTTTAGTACCCTTGCGGCTCGCGTCCTTCGAGGACAAGGTCTGGTGTGACGTTATCCCGATGGACGTAGCCCATGTCCTTTTAGGTCGACCCTGGTTGTTTGATCGCGACGTGACATGCTTCGGGCGATCGAACACATGCGTATTTTATGATCGGGGCCGAAAGATCACCTTGACCCCAACCCAGCCCAAGGATTCATCAAAGGGCAAGGTTGACTCGCCCGTCGGTGTGGGGTCCTCCAGGCCCCTGCACCTTCTGAGGATGCATGACTTCATGAGATAGGGCTTAGACTCGGGGATCGTATTTGTTGTAGCGGCTACCTTGGCCCCGGACACTCCTAGTGGGAGTGTCGTTCCTACTGATCCTGATTTACAGCGACTTTTGAGAGACTTTATGGACATTACGCCCGAAGAGCTCCCCGACGAGCTACCCCCCCGGAGGGATATCCAGCACGCGATCGACCTTGTGCCGGGGGCATCTTTGCCCAATCTCCCACACTACCGTATGAGCCCAACCGAGCATACTGAGCTAAAACGGCAGGTTGATGATTTACTTAGGAAAGGCTTCGTACGCGAGAGCTTGAGTCCGTGCGCGGTCCCAGCCCTTCTCACCCCGAAGAAGGACGGGAGCTGGCGCATGTGCGTTGACAGTAGGGCCATCAATAAGATCACAGTGAAGTACCGTTTTCCGATTCCCCGCCTTGACGACTTACTTGACGCTATGGCTGGAGCCCGTATTTTCACGAAGATCGACCTTAGAAGTGGATATCACCAGATTAGGGTCCGCGATGGGGATGAATGGAAGACGGCATTCAAGACGAAGGATGGTCTATTTGAGTGGTTGGTGATGCCGTTCGGATTGTCGAATGCCCCTAGCACGTTCATGCGGGTGATGACTCAGATCTTGCGGCCCTACATGGGCAAGTTCCTAGTTGTGTACTTCGACGATATTCTTATCTATAGCCAGGAGCGCACTGACCACCTACACCACGTCCGATTGGTGTTCGACACCCTCAGGAAGGAGCATTTATTTATCAATATGAAGAAGTGTGATTTTCTGGCTGAATCGGTTCACTTTCTTGGCTATATTATTTCGGCGTCAGGCATCGCCGTGGACCCCGACAAAGTGAGAGCGATCCGTGAGTGGCCTGTCCCCACGACCATCCACGAGGCCAGGAGTTTCCATGGACTGGCCACCTTCTACAGGAGGTTTGTCCGAGGTTTTAGCGCACTTATGGCCCCCTTTACGAGCTGCCTTCGTAAGGGAGACTTCGTGTGGACCACGGCCGCCACTAAGGCCTTCGAGGAGATCAAGGATCGTCGAGCTTCCGCCCCTGTCCTTAGATTGCCAGATTTTAGCCTAGCCTTCGAGGTAGCGTGTGACGCTTCAGGCCTAGGGATCGGTGGAGTACTTAGCCAGGAGGGCCATCCCATTGCATATTTCAGCGAGAAGCTGAACGAGGCCCGCCAGCGGTATTCCACGTATGACCGTGAATTTTATGCGATCGTCCAGACCTTGCGGTATTGGCGGCACTACCTCCTGCACAAGGAGTTCGTGTTGTACTCTGATCATCAGGCTTTACGATATCTTGAGTCCCAGTCAAAGCTTAGTCATAGGCACGCCAAGTGGGTAGAGTTTCTGCAGAGCTATCACTACGTTATTAAACACCGCGCGGGTGTTGAAAACAAGCCGGCCGATGCCCTGAGTCGCCGGATTAGCCTCCTGCAGGCGATGAGCACACATGTCACTGGTTTTGAGCGCCTCGTTGTTGAGTATGCCGAATGTTCGGATTTTGGAAATATCTATAGGTCCCTCACCCGGAACCCTTCGGACACTATTGATGGGTTTACGGTTTCCGAGGGATACCTGTTCTTCGGCGCCCGACTCTGCATTCCCTCCACCTCTCTCCGTGACTTCTTGATCTGGGAGATGCATGCGGGAGGCGCCGCCGGGCACTTCGGGCGAGACAAGACCATCGCCTTGGTTGAAGATCGGTTCTTTTGGCCCTCGATGAAAGGAGACGTCGCGCGCGTGGTTAGGCATTGTAGGACGTGCCAGACGGCGAAAGGATCCCGCCAACCCGGCGGCCTGTATTCCCCGTTGCCGATCCCTCACAAACCCTGGGTTGACATCAGCATGGACTTTGTTCTTGGGTTGCCCCGCACGCCCAAGAAACATGATTCCATTTATGTTGTCGTGGATCGCTTTTCGAAGATGTCCCACTTCATCCCATGCCGCAAGACGGCCGATGCCTCCTCGGTGGCCGCCCTATTCTTTAGAGAGGTCTTCAAGTATCACGGATTACCTTCCTCTATAGTGTCTGATCGTGACGTCCGGTTCATGAGCTATTTCTGGAAGACACTATGGATGAAGACGGGCACCACCCTCAAGTTCTCCACCGCCTACCACCCACAGACGGATGGACAGACTGAGGTGGTCAATAGGAGTTTGGGCTCCCTCTTACGCTGCCTTGTTGGTGAGCATGTGTGTACTTGGGACTCGGTGTTGCCCCTAGCAGAGTTCGCGTATAACAGCTCGGTGAATAGGACTACTGGCCTTAGCCCATTCCATATCCTGTTAGGGTACGAACCCAGAAAGCCGGTTGATCTAATTCCCCTCCCACTTGAGTCCCGCCCTAGTGAGTCGGCTGAGTCCTTTATCCAACACATGCATGAGCTTCACGAATCCATCCGAAAAAAAATCGCAACAAGTAATGATAATTATAAAACCTATGCGGATGTCCACAGGAGGGAAAGGAGTTTTGAGATTGGCACACAGGTTTTGGTTCGTCTTCGCGCGGAGAGGTTCCCCTCTGGGACTGTAAAGAAACTAAATGTCAGGCGGATGGGCCATTATACGGTGGTACAAAAGATAGGACCAAATGCCTATGAGATTGATATTCCAAGGCACATGGGGATCAGCAGAGTATTCAATGTAGAAGACTTGACTCCATACTACGAGGAGCAAACTTATGTGGATCCTTTCGTACCCCTCCCCGCGGAGCCACCCTTCGAGCCACCACTTTCCCCGTTGTCGCCTTCACTCCCTCAGTCCTTGCCCACAGCGTCACCGCCTGGGGATCTCGCACCGCCGTCGGCTGTTCCACCGGAGAGTTCATTAGAGAGTGAGCCACTGCCCGCAGAGACTACTACGGGCCTGGAGGCCATTGAGGGCATCCTAGCCCATGATTACATGACAGCAGCAGACCCGAGCACCTTGCGCTACCTGGTCCACTGGAGGGACCGTCCCAACTTTGATGACACTTGGATCGCCCCTACAGAGCTTGAGAGACTTGCCCCCGGGCTACGCCAGGAGTATGATCGTCTCCATTCCTCGGAGATGAATGCTACTAAGCCGGGGGGAGTTGATGGAGGTCAACGCCAACATTGGCCCACGCATGTGTATTCCCGCCGAAAGCGGGCGTGATTTTATGATCCTGCACTTTGAGAGCCCTTCCGGACGATCCGAGTCCGTGGATGTGTCCGGGAGGTCGACGCGAGCATTTTTCGTATTTCGTTTTCTTTTATTCGGACATGCATTGACATTATTTGGGCACCCGGAAGATTGGGCGATCTGAGCCATCGATTCCGGATGCCCTAGCCTCTTTTTCTATTTATAGGAGCCATGAGGAAAGGTTTGGGGACCGAATGCTTGAGTGACTCTTCAACCGGTCGGTTGGTGCGACGCCAACACCCCCAAGGTGCGACGCCTAGGGTTCCCGCTGCCGCCCGTCCCCTTCCTCGCCTCCGACGGTGCTCCCCGGCCTTCCAGCCGCCCGTCGGGTGTTACCCAGCTCCTCCGCCTCCCCGTCAGGCTTTCCCCGCCCCGCCAGCAGCCCGCCGTCCAGTCCTCTGCCCGCCAGCAACCCTCCGCCCAACCCCCCTGTCACCCAGCAGCCCGCCGCCCAGCTTCCCTCCGTCCAGCAGCCTTCGCCGCCCCACTCCCAGCCCCTGCCGCCCCGACGACCACACCCCAGGCCCCCTCCCCTGCTCCCGACAGCCATCCGCCACCCTCCGCCCACATCAGCCCCGCCTTAACTCCCCGCAGCCCGAGAACCCACCGCACGTCCCCACGGTTGGCTTCCACCGACCCGGATCTACTCCTCCCAATATTCGGTGCCCCACCTTCGTCCGATTGGCTCCACGTAAGGTTGTAAGTTGTCTTTTGGATTTGAGTCTCAGCATGGTTTACTTTGCTTAAATTTTTGTGCTATGTTTATCAATTGAATGGTGCTTGTGTTACTTAATTTTGTGCTAACTTGCAGGGCTAATCCGTCTTAATTTAAATCCTTGCGCTCCCGGTTCGTAACCACGCCTAGGTGCTTTTCTCCTTAGCCACTACCCCCCCCCCCCCCTTGGTGGATTTCTACGTGGGCTTAAAATTATTAAAGTAATCTACGCAAAATTAATCGTTTGGAATTTGTGAAGCTCGTGCTGTGTTGGGTCGTCCCCATCGTAAAACCCCGTAGTACGCCTAGTTTTCCCGCGACCCCAGCCTGCCCTACATCACCTCTTCTTCTCTGTGGTTCCACCCCTCCCCTCCGTCATTTTATAGCCTGGTTCCACCCCTCGCTGCCACCTACACCAGTTCCTTGCGGCCTGGTTCTTGCTGCAGCCTCGACTTCTCCTGCGGCCTTGTTCTCGTTGCGGGCTCGGCTTCTCACTGGTCCTTGTTGCGGCCTCTGCGGCCTTGTTGCGGCCTGTGCGGCCTTACTGCGGCCTCTGCGGCCTGGTCTTTGGCGACCCCTATAAGGATGTGTGCCTCTTCCGCCCTGCTCACCCCACCACTGGGCTCTGTGGTGTCTATCTCTGATAGTGGAAGCTGCTGTCTTGTAGCCAGTTCCTCATGGATTTTGGACTCCGGTGCGACGCACCACATTACCCCACTACAGCCTCCACACTACCTGGCCTCCGTGCATCTTAAGTTCATCACTGTTGCCAATGGGGCTACCACTCCCGTCTCTGGATCTGCTGACATCTCTCTTACTCCCTCTATTACCCTTCGATCTATTCTTCATGTTCCTGGCTCTTCTTTTAATCTTCTCTCTATTAGTCGTCTTATTCACGACCTTAATTGCGACCTAACCTTCTCTTCAATCTCTTGTGTAGTGCAGGATCGCAAGACGCGGAACATCCTCGGTACAGGGCGGCTGTCCAATGGGCTCTACATTTTTGATTCATCTTCTCCCACCGCTCTCTCCACCATTTCTTCTGTTGACTGACATCGTCGTCTTGGACATGCTCCTCTTCCAATTCTCCAGAAAGCTCTTCCTGATGTGTCCCTTTCTGAGTTTCGGTGTGAGTCTTGCGTTTATGGCAAACAACATCGTGTCTCTTTTACCTCCCCTAGTACTCGGTCTGAAGCCCCCTTCTCCTTAATCCATTCTGATATTTGGGGGCCATATAAGCTCCCGAGTGTTTTCGGCTATCGATATTTTGTCACATTTATCGATGACTACTCACGCGTTACCTGACTATACTTACTTCGAGATCGTACTGAACTTCCCACCACTTTTTGTGCCTTTCTGGTCGAGATCCGTACTCAGTTTTCTACCTGCATCAAACTTCTTCGTACCGATAATGCGCACGAGTATACGGGCCGCACCTTCTCTAATATCTCCGAGTTTGGTATTGTTCATCAGACCTCGTGTGCCTATACTCCTCAATAGAACGGCGTCGCCGAGCGGAAGAATCAACACCTTCTCGAGGTCGCCCGCTCTCTCATGTTTCAGATGCACGTTCCACCTCTCTATTGGAACTTCGCCGTCTCTACTGCTTGTCATCTCATCAACCGTCTGCCCTCCTCTACGTTGAACTTTGTGGCTCCTGTCACTCTTCTCTTTCCTTTCAAGGCTCTGTTCTCTCTCATGCCCCGAGTCTTTGGATGCACATGCTATGTTCATAACTTGGCTCCGCCCACTGACAAGCTCGCTCCTCGAGCCACCAAGGTGATGTTTGTTGGCTACTCCCGCACCCAAAAAGGATATGTTTGTTATTCTCCTACCGACGGTAAACTCATCATCTCTGCTGATGTCACCTTTTGGGAAGATCAACCCTTTCATACCATCTCTACAGATCCGCGTCTTCCTCCTCTCATTCGGCCCGTCGCACCCATTACGTCTCCTTCCCCCCTCTACTTCCAACACCTACCCCCCCCCCCCCCGCCAATCCGTCCTACGCTTCCTATCATCCAGGTGTACTCTTGTCGCCCTCCGAGCTCGCATGCCCTGCCACGGCCTCCCACTACCGAAGTAATTTCGCGGCCTGCTGATCCAGTGTCTGTCTCCACGGCTCATCCCATGGCGAATTATGTCTCGTTACATCGCCTGTCCCCGACCCTTCACACCTTTGTTACTTCATTATCCTCTATTTCTATTCCTACTTCTGTGCCGGAGGCTTTGTAACATCCAGGTTGGCGTGCTGCCATGGATGCAGAAATGCGCGCCCTTTGGGCGAATCAGACTTGGGATCTGGTTCCTCTACCACCTGAGCAGACTACCGTTAGTTGCAAATGAGTCTTTGTCATCAAGCATGCTTCCGATGGAACAGTTGACCGTCTTAAAGCCAGACTGGTGGCCCGCGGCTTTACTCAACAACACGGTCTCGACTATGAGGAGACCTTCTCTCCGGTCGGCAAGCTCAACACGGTTCGTGTCCTCTCTGTCGCTGTGCATCGTGGTGGCCCTTGCACCAACTCGATATCAAGAATGCGTTTCTCAATGGAGACCTCCACGAAACCGTCTATATGCAACAACCTCCCGGGTTTGAGACCACGGGGGAGTCCAGAGTTTGTCATCTTAAGAAGTCTATCTATGATCTCAAACAATCCCTACGGACATGGTACGATAAGTTCAGTAAAGCTGTTCAGACAATTGGTTTTACTCAGAGTTCGGAAGACTTCTCTCTGTTCACTCGACATAGAACTACCGGCACGATTCTCCTTTTGGTTTATGTTGATGACATTCTAATCACAGGCGATGACTCAACATGAATACTAGAGGTCAAACAACATCTTAGCTCTGTTTTCCAAACAAAAGATCTGGGCAACCTTCGATACTTGCTTGGCCTTGAAATTGCAAAACGTCCTGGTGGACTTGCCCTATCCCAACGGAAGTACTGCCTTGACCTTCTCCGTGATGCTGGCTACTCCGGGTGTAAACCTGTAGACACACCTATGAATGTTAATCACAAGCTATGTTCCCATGGGTCTGACTCTGATGATCTGCTTTCAAACCCTGAGTATTATCGACGGCTTGTAGGAAAACTGATATATCTGACAGTTACAAGACCTGACATCTCATTTGCTGTCGGAGTTGTCAGTCGGTATATGCATGCTCCTCGAGGCTCTCATTTACAAGCCGTGGAACGGATCCTCGGATACCTGAAGAATGCACCGGGACAAGGGTTGGTATATAAACCATCTTCTTCTCTATCTCTTGTTGCATATTCTGAAGCGGACTATGCGGGCTCCCTGGATGATCGACGCTCTACTACGGGTTTTTGTACCTACTTTGGAGGGAATCTCATTACTTGGCGCAGCAAGAAACAATCTGTTGTTGCCCGCTCCTCTGCTGAAGCTGAGTATCGTGCAATGGCCGTCGTTGTTTCTGAACTCACCTGGTTGGAGGCTCTTCTTAGTGATCTAGGAGTCACCTTATCCTCGCCAACTGTTCTACTTTGCGATAGTCAGGCCACCATCCATATTGCGAAGAACCCAGTTTTTCATAAAAGGACCAAACACATTGAAGTTGATTGTCACTTCATCCGTGAAAAGGTTCAGTTAAAGAAGATAGAGCTAGAGCATGTTTCCGCTTCTAAGCAAGTTGCTGACATCCTCACCAAGGCATTGCCCCGACATTTGTACCATCAGTTCTTATCCAAGCTTGGTGCCTACGATTTGTATGCTCCAGCTTGCGGGGGAGTGTTAGAGAAATATGATATATTGTAAAGGCCCATTAATTTGGCCCATTGTATTCTCTCTTGCTTTAGTCCCACATCTCTTGTATATGACTCTTCTCCTCTCTCCTCTCCTATATATATGTTTTCATACTTGTTTTTGATATATGAAAAAGTGTTCATAAGGTTCGGGACCATTTCTCTACAGTTTCAATAAAACATGTTTTTATAGGAATCAGATACTTATTTTTTATATTTCTCTAGATATCACGAACGAAAATGAAGAAACCTATAAAAAAGTAAAAGTGGATGTTGGTAGTCACTTTGACATGGACATATTGTTTGATTCTAAAGAAGAATTACTCGAATGGGCTCATGGTGGTGGTAGGAGTTTGGGTTATGTAGTAATCACAAAATTGTCTAATAAGCTGAACGAGGGATCAAAGCCTCGTGTATTTCTTGGTTGTGAAAGGTAAATATCGAGAACACCAGAACAAGAAAAGTTGGATGAATAAAGAAATGCATAAATCATCGTCAAAGCACAGTGGTCGTTCATTCTCACTTAAAGGGCAAGGAGAGTTAATTACTAAAAAAAGGAGGATTTACATAATATGTGGGACACACAATCATGAGAGAGTTTATCGGGAAGCACATGCTTATGCAGGAAGATTAGATAAGGAAGAGGGAAAATTGGTAGAATAGATGTACAATTCATGGGGTAAAGCCACACAAAATACTAGTCAGGGTGAAGAAGAAAAATAGTGGAAATACCACGATTATTAGGACAATTTACAATGAGCGAGTGAAGTTATTAAAGAAGAAGTTGGATCAAGGAACACCAAACACCTATACAATATTTATAGAAGTGTATGAATGATGTGAGTTATATTTTTTTAACCAAATTTTCGCTACCAATAACCAATTGGAAAGGTCATTTTGCACATCCGGTTTCTATAAAGCCAAGTAATATGTTTCTTATAATTTTTCAATTAGACTGCACATACAAGTCAAATTGTTATCGTATTTCATTACAATGTCACGTCAACAAATCAGACATTTTTTTCGTGTTTCACTTTTATGTCAAATGAAACTGAATCAAGTTATAAGTGAGCTCTTGATTGTTTCAAATCCATTCTGCAGTCGAATTCCCAACAAAATGTGTTTGTAACGGATAAAGAGCAAGCTTTGATGAATGTTATAAATGTTATTTTACCAAAATTAAAAAATATTTTATGTCAAGTACATATTAATAGATATATTTAACAAATTGCAAGAAGTTCTTTCGTTAGCAAAAAACCTTTGAAAGCTTTATGGGTACATGACAAAAAGTGGTAGATGCTCAAACAAAAAATGACTTTAGTATGTCCTTAAACAAGCTTGTGGTTAATTACTGTATAAATTATTATAAATTTGTAACATATATGATATAACAAGACAACTTGGATAAAACCACACAAAACATAATTTATTTTTAGTTGGATTGATAAATATCTTCATAACCAACTTAAGAAATTTTAAATATTTTTATTGGTATAACCTATTTGGAGTACCTACGATCTACATTCAACACAAAGATCATGTGATAATAGTTGCATTCAAGTAAATAAAGAGTTTCAAGGTTCTTCGTATTCCGACCTTCTAGGTTGTGTGTCTCTCAACGCTCTGCAACACATAAAAGAGGAGATTGATATGGTGAGGAGTGGAATGAAAAGTCGTAGGGTAGATAAATGCACACATGAGAGGAGATGCAATATGGGTTTGCCTTGTGCACATGAGTTGGTGCCTTATGTTGCTCAATCAAGAGCAATTTCATTATCGTTTGTACATGGACATTGGAAAAAGTTATTCATACTTATTGGCGAGAAGAAAGTTGATATTGACGGGTCGAACAAAATAAACAATGAAGTAGAAGCAATTATTCGGAAATTCAATTATGCAAATGAGATGCAATAGGAGTTAAAACGAAAGTTGCGCGAACTCATTGATCCATCAACAAGCTAAACAACTAAGTTTTAATTAAATTGCATTTAAAAAGTAGGCCTAAAGAAAGCTACAAGAAATTTAGAGAGAACTCAAAATCTACAAAGAGCGATCCATCTCATTTTGAGAGTGTCTTGATTGAGGAAAATGCAATTGAACCAAAAAATTAAAGGTTCTTCCAAAGTTGAATACATGCAAGCAGGCTATTTATAAAAATGTTAATCCCTTGCCTACAAAGAAAATGTTAGATGACGTTCGGGAATAAATGTATTCTTATTTATCACATGAAATTAGAAAGTTATTGATGCACTTGGCGATGAGTATTGTAGATATAGAGTAATTGATCAAACATTAAAAATTGTGGGCAGTTGGGCACAAGTCTGTTTCGATCTACATGACGAAATTGAAACTCAATTGCCAATGTATGATATCATGTTTGGCAAAAAAAGAAGGAAATAATTACTATAGTCTTTTGAATGCAATTCCAGTAACGTTGGACAAATTGATGTCGATGCCGGATATGAGACTCATTATCACTTCTTGCTACAATATAGCATTAGTCTAATTATCAAAAGTTCAATCATCCACATTTCTTCTGCTACATTCACCTCCATCGGCAAAACCAAAAATTATTTTCATTGGATTTATCAATGACGATCATTTCATTGAACTTCACATGTGTAATGGATGTCTGTTACCATTGATTTTTCCTCTTTGGAAAAGGTATTGCGGAGAAATATAACATAGGAAACTTTAATTGCATCAAAGATTGTAACGACGGAGAGAAATATTGGATGTCCAACTGTATTGATAAATTTGGATGACAGCTCTTCCAAATTTACGACAAATTTAATTCATTTTAAAAGATAGAGACTTGTTTTTGACAGTTTGATGCAAGATATTGTGACGCTCCTGCAAATATTGATATCAAGGCCAGCAGTTGCATGCTCACATAGCAGGATTTTTGATATGGTCATTCGTAGCCACAAATTTATATTCTTATTTGATTGATATACATATGTTCATTTGTAAGATTACAAGAGTTTGAGTACAAAAAGAAATCTTGGGGCGCAAAATAAGAATTTTCATGTCTACATTCGCCATCTATTTGGGTGTAAAAACTACTTTTATTTGTCAGAATATTTTATGTAAATAGCATAGGTTGTTGGAAGATGTTATATGCTTTGAAAAACACTGGTAGTTTTCTTTAATGAAAGGTGACTAATCGTTTCAGTAAGTTTTTTCTTTAGTTTTCTCCAAATTTTTTTTAGTTTTTCAGTTGATTGTCTATATATATCTATCTGAAATCTTCGCCGAGTTCATAATATAATTCTACTAATTGAGGGCTGCAAAAAAAATAGATCGCAGGGTGGATATATCAGTACACATTAATACTATGATTCACCTGCAGACCCATAGCCAACTATTAAGTTTGTGCAAAAATCAATTGAGGGGAGGAAAATGTCCGTCTCTCGAGATAATGTCTTATTTGCACAAGCGAATAGATCAGAGTTAGTATGGGCCATATGACTGCCAAGTTATAAATATAAAGAATTTGGGTTGTGGAAAAAATTTTCAAATATTTTGAGTTGTGGTTAACAATGGAGTGCGGCAAGCCAAATATCGAGTTGCGGTTGAATTTTTAGGTTGAGTTAACATTGGGGTGAGAGAGCCAAAATTGGGTTACAGTTAACAATTGTCTAAAATAAAATCAAAAAAACGTTGTGTCAAAATCCCGCCGGCCCCAGACACATATCTAGACCAAAAATTTTAGCCTACACTTCAGTCTAATGAAATGCTCCCCCAGTTAAAATAAACAACCAATGCATAGTCTAAAACCATGTATGGCATGTTTCTAAGTCAGTAAAGATGAAAATAGTTATAAATGTTGTTATAGATAACAGGACACTTCAACTTTTACAAGTAATCTAGCAATAGAATAGAGACTCACAGAAACAACAACATTAGAGTCCCGGAGAGGTGCAGCAGAGGGTACCCTGTAAAAGATCTCTGCAGGTCCGAGATGTCAAGCTCAGTCTTGAGGTCAGTCTCGCTGCCGCAACCGCGCTGTGTAGAGGGTACATGGATCCGGCGCAGGACCCCAATTCTACTGGAGACCTACGAAAAATAAATCGAAAACATTATAGGCATAAACTTGTTTTGATTTTTTTGGCGAAGGAGATGACCAGAAACCATGTCTGTCAATAAAGGGCAATTTGCAAAATGCACCCTGGAAATATAGGGTTTTGGCAAAATGCACCCCAAAAGTTTAAAATTGGCAAAATACACCCCCAAAATGTGTTTTCTTAGCACCTGGAGAGGATACGGGAACGGCTGATACGAGATTGTGAGGAAGCTCCAGCGTATGTTCCATGGGCGGATCCGGCGTCCGTTCCAGCGGCGGCCCGCGTGGATCCAGCGGTGGAGGCGCTTGTAGGTGGCGGAAGCCGGGCAGCCGGTTTTGCTTGGGAGATGTGCGATCTGAGAGATGAGAGGGAGCTGCGATTCAACGATCTGAGGCAACTGGAAGCCATTGAAAGAAAGTGGACAGGGATGAAGTGAAGATGGGTTGGAAATTTAGGGTTTCAACCTTTCAGGAATTGCGATGAAGGAATGAGCGGAAGAGAAATTGAGCGTGTTATGATGGCGCGACTCGCGAGCCCACAAATATTCGGCGATCGTTAACCGCAACCCCTCAAAATTTTTTAATTTTTCACGTCTTTTCTAAATGCGGCTTGTACATATATTTTTAGGAAAAATGATCAACACAAAAGTTGTAGATCTCGTGTTGAACATTTTTTCTAAAAATACATATACACGACGTATTTCAAAAAAGCCGAAAAATTATGAGATTTGAGGATGCGACTCGCCAATAACTAATTGCGGTTAATAATCCCCTTATTATATATCTAATCCCTTAGATTTGTTAATTGCAGTCATCATAATTCAATACTTCAATTCAATTGATTATTATATCAATTTTGTGGAAACTCTATGAGAGCAATTGATTATTATCGCAATTTTGTGGAACCTCTATGAGAGCGTTGGCCTGAGCAGGTCAGTTCGATGGCTCACCAAAGGAGTGTTCTGGCCGGACAACATTGTTTGGCGTGACATTTTCTTGGACGAATTTGGACAAAAACATCATATACTTGTTATGACAGGTTATTACTACTGTCAAGAAAATAAACTAGTTTTGAGCATAAAATGCATGAAATTCTTTAGGTGAGGTCGAACGTTCAAGAACGACGGTTCATGACCACCGCCTTCACGACCGACACCACTGCCTCACCAAAAGAAGCCTGGTGTCACGACTTTGCATCTATGGGGTTAACCTCTGGAAATTTCTAGAGAAATCTAAGATCTTGAAAGATATTATTATACATATAGATTAGTGTAGAACATTCTTGAAAGATATATATACACAAATGATGGTAGAGCAGCATAGATTCTTCCATCTTTTGAAGGGAAACTCTTTTGTGGGCCTATATAAGGGAGAGACTCCCTTCACTTACAACTCACCAAGCAATTCAAGTAATAAAGCTCTCTTACACACTCTTGCTCTTTTGTTGACTATTTCTAAATGTTTTCTTACTTATTTTTTCACAATCATGTGTTGAAGGAGACTGACTTAACTAGCTGCAAAGAGACTCAGGGAGAAGCTAACGCCGCACTGGGCTCCACCTCCGTGGCGCCAAGCACGACCTAAAGCTGCTTGTGTACTATAAAGTCAAACCAAACGCTCCCTCGGAAAACCCTAAAGCTGATCCCGGGACCCGGAACCTCTCCGCCCCGACCTTCTCCATTTCTAACCTCGCCTCCCGATTTCTAGTATCAACAAAACCCTACGCTGTAAGTTCTGAAGGAGGTTAATGATTTCCCACTCTATCCTTTCTCTGATATGTTGATCCATCCCTGCATTTTCTCGACCGTCTTCTTCATGTGAACAGCTACGGCGTCGGATTCAGTTTTACCCCGCGTCGACTGTCGTCCTTGTCTCTTCCAACATCCCCACCAATGGCCAAGGCGTCGACTTCGCAATCTTCGTTTCTCTGCTCACCGCCTTCCTGTTACTGTGTGCTTTCGATTCATTAAACGTCGAAGGTTTCAGGGAATAAGAACTTGGGGCCTGGATCAACTAGTCCAACTCGATTCTGGCCATTGCTGTTTTGCCAGTGGGAGTCTGCTATTTCGATTTGACAAGTTCAGTCCAGTTTAATAATGTTCTCGCCATAGTCCGTTGTGCTTCTGTAAAGGACCCTGAATCACTCCTCTTCTATGATGATTATTTTACTTCAATTCCTTTCTTGGAAGCTGTAACTTGTCACTGGTAAGCTGAATTCGATTAGTATTGGAAAAGCAAAGGGCGAGGATGCCTTAAAGAACCAGTTTTGATCGCTTGTTTCTCTGTTGTCACTGGAGTTTTACAATGTGATCATAATTAGGTTTCAACATTTTGATTCTAATTACTTTCTTGTTCATTTCACTGCCAATGCTTTGTTCAGATAGGTCAAAAGAGTCGATGTTCATCCTACTGTAGAAGGGTATTTGTATCCATTATAAATTTCTTTCATAGAAATCTCTAAAATCCACCTTAATCCGTGAGAAATTATGTTTTCAATACAACTGATATTTTGTATGGAAATACCCAATGATGAAATCAGAATGGAAGGCTAATATTTTGATCAATTCTTACCTTTCTTAAGCTTTTGTATGCTGATTGATAGTTTCTCTATAGATAAACTTGAATGCATGTTGCTAAGGTAGAATATGTTGAACTTTTTTTTTTAATCTCCCAATGTTGTAACTCATATCCGCTTAATTTTCTTGTTTCTTTTCGTTTCATATGAAATTAGTGATTAACTGACAATATATCTAATGCGTTGGAATTATAACACTCTATTTCTACTTAGGCTCAGTTTGGCGCGGCGTTTTTGCTCTGATGAGTTCGTCAAAAAAACGTCACTGTCATAGAATGTATGTTTGGCATGACAACGTTAATGACTGCAATCAAGAAAAGAAACATGTTTTTGAACTTAAAAGTGAATGAAGTTACTTATGTGATGTCTGACGTTCACGAACAATGGTTCATAACCACCGCATTCACGACCACTACCTCCATGCCCAACAGAGCCTTAGCGATCAATAATTTAGCCAAAAGAAAAAGTTTATGAATTCATATTCCTTATCCGATATCATTTCCGGAGCAAGATCGAAAGGGAACTCTTTTGGGATGAGAGAGGGTACTTTGTCATAATCTCTTAGATATATGCATTTATAGGCACTTCCATCATGGGCTTATAATTAGTATTAGTAGGTTTTAGTCCTTTGGTGGGTAATTAGCCGGCCACTGGTCTGTAGGCTCACCCATATTAACCTAAGATGGCATTCTATTGTTGAAACTAAGATATATGCATTAATAGGCACTTACATCATGGGATTATAATTAGTATTAGTGAGGTTTTAGTCCTTTGGTGGCTAATTAGCCTGCCACTGATCTGTAGGCTCTCCCTTATTAACCTAAGATGGTATTCTATTGTTGAAACCTTAGTATGTTTCAAGCGCATGCGTTTGGTTATATGGAAATAAATTATTATGTGAAGCTCCTATTTAACTTTCCATAATTCTCTATCTTTCGAAATTATCAAAACCTCTCATCTAACTATCCAAGTTTATATTGTTAACATATGTACAAAGAAACACCCCTTGAAGACCCTTCAAAGTATTTTTTTTTGCACATCTATGTAAACATAGGCTCCGTTGGGCGCGAGGCGACGTTTTTGCTCCAGTGAGTTTGGATAAAAACGCTAGCATCATATAATGTGTTTGGCTTGACAATGGTTATGACCACCACGAGGAAAAAAATAGTTTTAAACGTAAAAGTGGATGAATTTTCTTAGGTGAGGTCGGACATTTGCGAACGATGATTCATAACCACGACGCTCACCCCCACCACCGTCATGCCAAACGGAGCCTTAGAGACATGGCATTAAAATTATGTTTTGGTGTACTGGTGTCTAATTAGCCAGTCGCATTGCACCTTTAATGGTTGTTTATTCTGCGATTGGTCAGTAAGCTCACCTATATTTACTTAGAGACGGCATTCTATGGCGGAAGCTTTATTTTACTTCCACTAGATGCTTTCACTTACATTTAGTTATTAGAATCTTTGGATTTGAAAAAAAAACACTTTTTTGAGTTTGAATAAATTTGGACATAATATTAAATTTATGTTTTTGGTGTTTAATTAGCTAGTCACATTGCATCTTTTATGGTTGTTTATTGTGTGACTGGTCAGTGAATTCACCTATATTTACCTAGAGTTGGCATTCTATGGTAAAAAAATTATCATTTTGTTCCATAACATGCATTCTCTTATATTCAATTTTGATTTGTCAATGGATTTGAAATCTGTTTGTATGTGATGATATTTTTTATTACTAATAAATAAATTACTGTTTAGTGATTTTGGACTTTTACATAGTTTAAACTTAAAACATTCAAGTTGTATTAGATCCAGGTACATGAACAAGTACGAGTTAAAAAAAGTTATAAGCTTTAGGAAGGCAAAGAACTCTTGAGCCCAAGTACGAGTTAAAAAAAGTTATAAGCTTTAGGAAGGCAAAGAACTCTTGAGCCCAGCTTAAAACATTCAAGTTGTATTAGATCCAGCTTAAGAACTCTTGCCCGTCCACCACCACTGTCCCCTGCCTGCTGTATGGGCACAGTGGCCCGCTGTTTGCAGTGCTAAAACTGCGGCATGTAGCTGTTTTCCAATTGAAGAAAGAGACCTGCGATCTCTACTGTCATCGCGGCGGCGGGCAAGGCAAAGAGACCTGCGATCTCCACTGTCATCGCGGCGGCGGGAAAGGCAAAGAGACATGCGATCGCCACTGTCATCGCGGCGGCGGGAAAGGCAAAGAGACCTGCGATCTCCACTGTCATCGCGGCGGCGGGAAAGGACGTGGCTTGGATTTTTTGAATCCCCGCCAAACACACCCAAAGGAGTAGATAAAAACTGATAATGAGAATCAAATCAAGTTTTCCTTTGGTTGTTATGCTTTACTTTGGTCTCTTTATTGTGTCAATGAATCTAGGTTTGCTTATATATTTATAAGGCCAAAATATATTATTAGTCCATTAATTTTATGTTCTTTTTGAACTCAGTCCCAAATGGAATTGCATGTTCCCATAGGCAAATTTTTCAATTTGATGCAATTCTTGACTGCCCTACTGGGTATCCAGTCTGTTTTATCTGTTTTCTATGTTGGATTCCTAAGCGGGTCTCGGTCTTTGCTACCCGAACATTGTAACAGTTCTATAGTAGTAGCTTCTATTTTCCTTTGCATATATATTTTACATGTGCGGTGCTAACTTTTATTTCAATACAGTTGAATTTTTTCATGCATTCCCATTAAACTTCAAAATTATCAACTCTAAATCGTAAACCTTAAACCCTAACCCTTAAACCTTAACACCCTTAGCCTCAGAACACTCTTATTTATTCAAAGAATGCGGGTCAACTACCTTGATGGGTTCTTCCGACAGGAGTCCATGTTCTTCCGAGCCCTTTAAAGGACAGCAAAAAGACCGGCCCTTCAAAGCCTCTCCAACCGATTGTATTTAACGAGAACATTGTTCATTTCTTAACAAAAGCCCCATTTGTGCTCTCCACAACATGAGGTAAGCAGCCCATTGATGATACCAAAATCTATCATCAAATTCAAACCACACTTTATTTTTCCTCATGTGGAACCTAGGATGAATTTTACACCTTGAAAAATGAAAATGAAGCCTAGTTCCACACTCACAAAAAAATGTCCCCCAAAGTTCTTGGAGGGACTTGAACAACATTTTTATAAGGGGATGCTTCTCAATAAGAAATACATTTCAATAATCTTCCATGAGCCTCATGCCAAGATAAAATCTACACCGTCCATAAAGATCACAACCAAGTAAAATTGATTGATGATTTGCTTGATAAGAAGTGCAAGGGACAACATCGGCAAGTTGACGGGCTAACGAGCAGCGCATGTGCGCACAATTGTCCTTACAACATTCAAAGGTGTCCACCCATGGTTGGCCACCTGCGTGGCCAACAATCTGGTTGAGCATCGAGATTGGGCGAAGCAATGCCTGCACTCGGTGAGCGACATGCTAGCAGAAGATGTTTGTGATGGGCAGGTATAAACATTAGATGGAAGTCACTCTTTCTCAGACATGTGTCAAGAGATTCGACGGATACATTATTGCGGAGACATAAATTGTTGGCGATGCCAAAAAGGAACGAAAACACATTCTTTGAGCATGAATCATGCGTATTGTGCTTTGGACATAAATTCTGAGGTAGCTGGTCCTCCCAAGGAATGTTGGGGGACTATGGAGGATTTTTTGGGGAGAGAACATGATCCCCCAACACAAGTGTAATATGCAACATCCGTAGTAGTTGGTTTTCACTCTCCGTCTCTTATGTAAGGAGAGAGATAAATGTCAGGATGACGATGTCTCCGCTCTCTGCATTGTGTAGGCATGGGCGGACCCAAACACAGACACACATGGGCACGTGCCTGGGTATGAAAATCGCGGAAATTGCTTAGGTATTGCTCCAGCTCTCCTCGCCGACCTCAACCTGCGGTGGCTCCACAGAGGAACGAAGAGTTCTTCGCGATCTGCCACTTAGGGTTCGTATGTTCTTCTTCGCATTGGGCATCAACGTGCAAAAATGGCTGAGGTATCTTTGCCTCTTCTTCCCATCAGCCATCACCGGGCATTCTTCTTCTTCACATTAGGCATCAGTGCGTCACCATGGCTTCCATTCCGCATTGACAACAACGACTGGGAAATGGCGGAGCACTGACCTGATTCGGGACAACTACTTGGAGGTTTGAGATCAACTGCTTGGCCCCCTTCTTTTTCCCTCGCTTCTTCTCCGACTCGGGGATTCTTGCACCTGTCCTGCTTAATGATTATTGCTACAAGGAGAGGTAACATTCATTCATGCGACGAATTCATTCTATTTCTTTATGCTCTGTGCAATGTTGGTTTCCTCAAGATACACAATGCATTAATCTTGGTACACATTTCTGTAAATTTGTAATATTTCTCTATATTCATCGTCTTTTTTAGGTGTACTTTAATGCAGATCCTTTGCTTGAGTTCAAGAACAAGGTTTTTGCAATACCATTTAAAATGGGCATATAAGCATATTTGATGGGCAAAATAGAAGATTAACAACAAATAGCAGAATCTTCACCACTTTATTTACCGCATGCTTAAATGCAAACACTAAATACTTGGCATTAGTACAATGTGATGATAGTGTTTGTTTTATTAGAATAATTCATAATTTTCAATTTTCATGAGCAACTTTTTTTTACAGTCTCAAGTAAAAAATCCACATTAATTTGCGCCGGATTGTGCTTTTGGGGTTTCTCAGGTGATGGTGAAGACAATCAAAAGTATTTGGTGGTTGTTGGAGATGACCCAAAGCTAAAACAAACTTTTGTTTAGCAATAAGAGTACGTTCTTCATTTTTCATTGCGTTTATATGTTGTTCAAGTTTTCATGTTTGTTTGTGAATTGTGATTATACCTTCTTTGTTAAAATTTATTGTGCCCGGGCTATCCCAAAATCCTAATTCCGCCCGTGTGTGTAGGGATACCCATTGTCACAAGAACATTGACTCCAGTAGAGCGAATGTCGATCATGATCTTCCTGGATCACAATTGAGGCCTTTGCGTTGGAGATGGAACTGCGTATCTGAACTTGACCCTATTCCTGCAGTTGGAATCAGACATAAAGCTCATTTCCTAAAGCTTGACATCTTTTGTTGCTGGTTGTTAGTCTTCTTGTCAACCACTGTTTAATTGAGAAAGTGTTATCCTTACAGCTAATTATTATAATTTTATATTGTAATTTATGATGGTTTTTTTTAGAACTTTGGTATGTATTAATAACATTTATATATTTAGATTGTTCTTTAATATTTATAAAAAGATTTTCTCACCGTGATCTTAGTGATTAATTTGTTTATATCATGTCCATATATAGCATGTTATTTAATATCTAATTTATTTACTCAAATGAATATATTATATGTCAGTGGAATGAGTATTCACAGTACACTGTATGCTGAGATTGTGGTATTCACAGTCATTTAACAGATCGCACCATGAGATTTTTTTTTATTTTACTGAGCACATATTTATATTTAGTAATTAATTTAGTCCAACTTCAAAATTAATTATTAATTTTTTATTTTCCCCCCAAAAATATTTCTTTTAGAAATCTTTATGAAAATAGCAATGATGAAATGAGTTATAGAAAATAAAATAAGATAAGGAAATCATTTCTAGTATAAATTTGAAACAAAACATAATAAGAGAAGGAAATCGTGCCGCATTTGAAGGCGCGGCGGCGGGCGAAGAATTGAAGTTACGAATTCTTTGAACGGAGACATGGTGCTCATAATAGTAGTGTATATACAAACTGTATATTCAATGTTTGCTTTTATGTATCTTTGTGTTTATATATTCTCCTACTCTCTGCCTCATCTTCCTCAGTCTCAAGCCATGGAACCCCCCAAAAATATATGTTCTATGTGCGGTGATATTAGCCAACAGGACAAGTTATTCTACTGTCGCCGTTGTCGACGCCGCTTTCAGCACACGTAATTTATTTCACTTCTCTACTGCTGCTGCGTATTGCATAAATACGCATTATTGTGTCCCTAATCTCTCTCTAGACATACTAGTGAAAGTGCACCAACTTTTTTGCTTTATATAATAGTATAGATTTATGTGTGCTCCCACACACATTTGTAGAAATCTCATGTTTCCTTTATATATATATATATACATATTTATATATTTAAATTAGACTCGATTAATAAAAATTTTTGTTATTTTTTAAAAAGGTGAAGCTCACTCAAGTGCCCTCATCCTTTCAGGCTCTGTTTGGCACGGTGCTGGCGTTCGTAAACACGTGGATTAAATCGTCATTCGTTAAGTATCACCTAATAAATATCATCCTTTTGAACATAAAAGTGAATGAAGTTCCTTAGACGGGCGTTAACTGTCACCACCATGCCAAACAGAGCTTAGCACATGACAGCTTGTATATACGTAGCATTTTGAAAACTAATTAATGTTTTGGGTGCATATTTAAAGCTATTTTTTAATTACAAGAGAATGTGTGGATATATTGTATAATGATTTTATTGAAGGGTTTCTCAGTACTTTTTTTAAATATTCGCAGTTATTGCACCAACTTTTTTTCCGAGGAGCCGTTCGCTGAACTTTATCCCGGCGTTTGCAACTGGTGCCTACACGCTGAGCACAAGACTCCCACACAACGAAATTCTACAACAAATGACAGAGATAAGATTCTGAGAATGAGCGCCGAACGAAGCGTTGGAGGAAGGGTTGAAAGAAGCCTTGGAGGAAGGGCGGAAAGAAGCCCCGGAGGAAGGGCGGAAAGAAGCACTGGAGGAAGCGTCTTAGGAATTGATGCAGGAAGCACCGAAAGATTCATCAGAGGAAGCATCAGTGGTACTGCTGCAATAAGCGCCAGAGGAAGGACAGAAAGAAGCGTCGCAGGAAGTACCGAAGGAATAAGGGCACTTTATCTTGGTGAAAGAAGCACTGGAGGTCCCGGAGGTAGCACTGGAGACCCCAGAGGAAGCACTGGAGGCACCAGAGGAAGCGATGGAGGAAAGGCAGAAAGAAGCACCAAAGGAAGGGCAGAAAGGAGCGTCAGAGAAAGCGTTAAAGAAAGTGTTGCAGGGAGCGCCGACAGAGTCGTCATAGGAAGCATCATAGGAAATGTTGCAGTAAGCGCTGGAGGTAGGGTTGAAAGAAGTGTCAGAGGAAGCAACATAGGAAGTGTTGCAGTAAACGCCGAAAGTATTAAAGGAAGCATCACAGGAAGTGTTGCAACATGTGTCGGAGGAAGGGCAAAAAAAAGCGTCGGTAAAAGTGTTGCAGGAAGCGCCGAAAGGGTCGCCAGAGAAAGCATCGTTGAAAGTGTTGCCGGAAATAGCAAAGGAATGACAGAAAGAAGCACCGGAGGAAGCGCTGGAGGAAGGGCGGAAATAAGCCTCGGAGAAAGGACAGAAAGAAGCGCCAAAGAAAGCATCATAGGAAATGCAGCGGGAAGTGCCGAAAGAGTCATCAGAGGAAGCGTTGCAGAAAGTGGTGCAACAAGCGCCATAGGAAGGGTGGAAAGAAGCGTCAGTGGAAGCGTCCCAAGAAGTGCTGCAGGAAGCGTTGAAAGAGTCACCATAGACAACATTGCAAGAAGTGCCATAGGAAGGGTGCTTTATCGCTGTGAAAGCATCACTCGAGACACCATAGGAAGCACTGAAGGAAGGGCAGACAGGAGCGCCGGAGGAAACACCGAAAGAAACTTCATAGAAAGCATCGCAGAAAGTGTCATAGGAAGGGCGCGCTATCGTACAAGAATCACTCAAGAAACTGGAGGAAGCGCTGAAGTAAAAGTAGAAAGAAGCGATGGAGGAAGCGTCGTGGAAAGTGCTGCAGGTAGTGCAGTAAGAGTCGCCGGAGAAAGCGTCGCAGTAAGTGCTGTAGGAAGTGTCATAGGAAGGGGGCGCTATCGTGGTGAAAACATCACTCGTGGCACTGGAGGAAGCATTGAAGTAAGGGATGAAAGAAGCGCCAGAGAAAGCGTCATAGAAAGTGATGAAGGAAGCACCATGAGACACGCCAGAGAAAGTGCTGCAGGAAGTGTCATAGGAAGGGCGCACTATCGTGGTGAAAACATCACTCGTGGCACTGGAGGAAGCATTGAAGTAAGGGATGAAAGAAGCGCCAGAGAAAGCGTTATAGAAAGTGATGAAGGAAGCACCATGAGAGACGCCAGAGAAAGCGTCGCAGCAAGTGTCATAGGAAGGGCGCGTTATTGTGATGAAAGCATCACTCGAGGCACTGGAGGAAGCACTGAAGGAAGGGCGGAAAGAACCGTCGTAGGAGGTGCAGCAGGAAGCGTCAAAAGAATGTTTCAAGGAAGCATCATAGGAAGTGTTGCAGGAGGCGCCGAAGGAGTTGCCAGAGAAAACGTTGCAAGAAGTGCCGGAGGAAGGATGCTTTATCTTGGTGAAAGCAGCACTGAAGGCACCAAAGGAAGCACTGGAGGAGGGGAGAAAATAAACCCCAAAGGAAGGGAGGAAAGAAGCGCCAGAGGAAGCCTCGTTGAAAGTGTTGTAGGAAATGACGAAAGGATTGCCGGAGAAAGCATCGCGGAGAGTGCTACACAAAGCGTCGGAGGAAGAGTGAAAAGAAGCATCGATGGAAGAGTCGAAAGAAGCATTGGAGGAAACATCACAGAAAGTGCTGCAGAAAATGTCAGAGGAAGGGCAGAAAGAAGCGTCACTAGAAGTGCTACAGGAAGCGCCGAAAGTTTTGTCATAGAAAGCGTCGTAGGAAGTGTTGAAGAAAGCATCGAAGAAAGGGTGAAAGGAAATCCCAGAGGAAGTGTCACAGGAAGTGCCGCACGGAGTGACTTTGCAGGAAGTGCTGCAGGAAGTTTCAACGGAAGGGCGGAAAGGAGCGCCCGAAGAAGCATTGCAGGAAGTGATGCAGGAAGTGAAGAAAGAGTTGTCAGAGGAAGTGACGCAGCAAGTTATGCAGGAAGCTCCGTTGGAAGGGAGGAAAGAAGCAGCGGAGGAGGTGTTAAAGAAAGTGCCGAAAGAGTCACCAGAGAAAGCGACGCGGAAAGTGTTGCAAAAAATGATGAAGAAAACATCGATGAAAGTTTTGAAGGAAGACGAGGGAGGAGGTACAGATTTCTTTCAGAACTATATGAATGTACTCAGGAGTTGCCGCCCTATATATAGTACTCGAGGGGGGGGGGGGGAGCCCTATACATAGTACCCAGTGATAGTTGTAACTATCGGGCAGGGTGACCACATGAACCATGTAGCATCACTCAATCTTACTACTGGACAATCAATCTTACTAATTTAATATGATGTACCGAAGAATCACATTCCTGGGGGGGGGGGGGGGGGGGGGGGGGGGGGGGGAGCCCCATACATAGTACCTAGTGATAGTTGTAACTATCGGACAGGGCGACCACATGAACCATGTAGCATCAGTCAATCTTACAGTTGGACAATCAATCTTAATAATTTAATATGATGTAATGAAGAATCACATTCCTCTTCATTTTATATTTATACTATCAATAAATAAGCATGTATTTTCAGCTCTGTCCGTTCATTATTTCGTCTTTTCCCCCTAAAAATAATGATTTTAATTAAAACTATAGACTGTTTTTATTTAAATTCAAACTAATACCCTAACCGGGCCGTAGAGTTATTATGGAAATTGATCATCTCGAAGAAATCTATCCAACGACATATTGATCTATAAAATTTGATGGTGGATAAATAAATCATGAATGACTAAAAAAAGCTATACACACATATTTATACAGATATATATTGCTTATATGAGAAACAGTGTATGCCCCACTTGTGCGGCCGCAATAGCGGCTTAGATCATCAAATAATAAGGGCAGCCCAACATACAAAAGCATTCCCGCGCAACGAGGGCCCCGGGAAGGGTCCCACCACAAAACATGCTAATTGGACTAAAATGATGAGCTAATGAATCCACAAATCAAAGCATGAGTTGAGGGTAATGTTAGTGTTGGAACCCTACTTGTGATTTGGGCTAGGTTCACTATTTGGATTGATGACCCACCATGTATAGTCTAGAGTCATATGTTAGTTTCAGGGTTAAGGTCAGTCACATTAGGTTAGATTACTGAGACCTACCTTCAAAAGACTTCAGAGAACACAAGACTTAAGAGACACAACAGTTTTGAAGAATACAAAAAATGTGTTTGACGATAGCTGAACTCAACTCGACGATCGTCGAACTCAGCTCGCAAACTCAGAGTTCCTTCTCTGAGTTGAGCTCGACGAAAGTCTAGCTCAGGTCGACGAACTGTAAGCTTATATTCGAATCTTAGCTCGACGAAGTGCCTTCTCAGCACAACGAACTTGGAGCTCATTTTGACAAGTACTTTCTTCTGCTCGACGATTTTGGAACTCAGCTAGACGATTTTGGAACTCAGCTCGACGAAGAAGAATTATCAGCTTGACGAACTTGGTGCTCAGGTCGACGAAAACTTTACTGAGGTCGGCTAACTTCATCCAGGTTCTGCTCGACTTATCTTCTCTGCAGTTTCTCTGATCGACTAAGGCAGTTTAATTTCAGTAATTAAGACAGTAATACTCTGATAATTAATACTTAATATTGTCAAGAATATAGTCGTTTTCCGGCAGCATAAATTAGAGATTTCACAGAGTTATTACTTAACATATTTACTGGGACAGTTGAGGAAATGCGTTGAAGGCAAAAACAACTATTCCATTTCCTAGAAAATATGCAGAGGATTTCAAGGATTTTGAATTTCAAATCAACAATCAAGATATTGTTGAAGTATTAGACCGGGCGGCTTAGCGGTCTGATCCAGCGGTTTGTTGACCGGGCGGCCTAGCGGTCTGATCCAGCGGTTTGTTGACCGAGCGGTCTGGCGATCTCACTCTGAAGCCTGGAGACCGGGCGGTCTATCGGTCTACCATTGCGGCCTGTTCTATCCTGCTGGAGTTGCTGAGCGGTTAACCCATCTGTCTAACCGCGCGGCCTGTGCGGTCACCCTTGTTCTAGCCGCTCAGTATTGTAAATGTTTAGTCCCACATTGTTTGTATACTCTCTTTCTTATCTCCTCCATTCTATATAAGGGAGACCATACCTTTGTAAATGATATCTTTTTTGGATAATAAAATTTCAATTATTCAAAAGTTTATCCGCTTGTTCTCTCTTTTTCGCTACTTTCTAACATGGTATCAAAGCACACGGTCATTTTCTCCTGATTCTGTGCGCTCTCTGTTGTTCGCGGCTTGTTTTCCGCTTTCTGCGACCTGTCTCGCGACTTGCCTTCTCTTCTGTCCGCTACCCTGTTCGCGCGGCTTGTTTCTGTCCGCTGCCCTGTTCGCGCGGCTTGCTTCTTCTTATTTCTCTTCTCCTACTGCTATTCGTCGCAGCGACCTGTTTCCTTGTCGCCGCGCTCCTTGTTCTTTCTTGCCTCTCCGACTTCCTAGTCGTTGCGGCCTTGTCTCTACCCGCTGCGAACTTCTTCTCCCTGTCCGCTTCTGCTTTCCCCATTTCCGCTTGTCTCTATACTCGCGGTTTGCTGCTGTGATCTGCCTGACCGTGCGGGTTGTTCCTATCTCACCTGCATCTTGGTCGCGGTCACCTGCTCTTCTCCTCTCTTCTGTTCGCTCGGCCTTTTCAGTCCGCGCGACCTCTTCCCCGCTGTGCCTTTGACCTCTTTCTAGCCGCTACTGTTCGCGCGGCTTCTTCTGTTTTCTAACCGCTTTTGTTCGCGCGGCTTCTTCTGCTTGCCGGGTTCTATGACTACCTCCGGTCTCACCACTACTCCTGCTGCTCCTTCTCGGCCGTCTGCCTCTGTGGCCACGACGTCAGGTAGTGCCCACGTCGTTACCCAATGTAAATGGCTGATTGACTCCGGTGCCACAAATCATATGACGGGCAACCCTCATTGCTTCTCCCGTCTTGAGACCCATGACCGCTTACCCCCGGTTCGTGTGGCGGATGGTTCCCCGTCCCCGGTTCATGGGACGGGCATGGTTCAACTCACCCCATCGCTTTGCTTGGAGGATACCCTCTATGTCCCGAAGTTCCCGTGCAATTTGTTATCAGTTACTACTTTATGCCGACAATTTCAGTGCTCCGTCTTATTCACTCCCACTACTTGTTCTTTTCAGGACCCGAGGACCCAGCGGACGATTGCTACTGGGACTGAGAGCGGCGGCCTCTACTTCCTCGACGATGTTTCCGCTCTATCTGCCTACTCCTCCTCCACCGATCTCCTTCAGTGGCATCTTCGTCTTGGACATCCTCCTTCTCGGCTTATTCTCCAGCTTCTGCCCCACTTACCTCCTACCAGTTCTCCGCTCAACTGTGATGTGTGTCAGCTTGGCAAACATCATCGCTCCTCGTTCCCACCGAAGCAAGGTCGTGGCTCCTCTCGCATATTTGATCTTATTCATTCTGATGTATGGGGTCCTGCTCCTACCCTCACAGTTGGTCGGGGCAGTTCCTATTTTGTCACTTTTATCGATGATTTTTCTCGATGTACCTGGGTGTATCTGTTAAAAGATCGCTCTGAACTATTTTCTGTTTGACAATCATTTTACTTTATGATTAAGACTCAATTTGCTACTTCTATTAAAGTCTTACATTCTGATAATGCCAAAGAATATCTGACTCATGAGTTCTCCGCATTCTTTCACCAACATGGCCTCCTTCATCAAACGACTTGTGTTTACACCTCCCAGCAGAATGGGGTGGCGGAGCGTAAAAACCGTCACCTGCTTGATGTTGCGCGTACTCTCATGACGCAGATGCACGTCCCTCGCTCCTACTGGGGCTACGCTGTGCTCATCGCCTGCTATCTCATCAATCGCCTTCCCTCCGCGGTTCTCCACGGCCAGACTCCCTTCTCCCTTCTCTACCCCCATTAGGAACCTTTTCCTCTTCCTCTCTGTGTCTTTGGCTGTACGGCCTTTGTTCACGCTCCCTCCGCTACCTGCGACAAGCTTTCCCCCCGATCCACCAAGTGTGTCTTTTTGGGGTACTCTACCACTCAAAAAGGCTATTGCTGCTTTGACCCCCTTCTCCGCTAGCAGTTTGTCTCCGCGGATGTGACTTTTTTCGAAAATGCTTCCTATTTCTCTCCTCCCTCTTCTCTTCCTTCTGATATCTCCGTTCCTTCCACACCTCTCCACGTTTTCCCACCTTCGTCTCCTCCTCCACCCACTCCTTCCCAGTCCGTCTCCCCACCCACCCCTCCACCCTCCTCTCCGCTGCCGTCTCTCTCTAGTCCCGGGCCAGCCTTCTCTGCCACGGACGCTCCGGTCGCTGATGCTCCCGTCGTCGACGCTCCCATTGACCTGGATGTTCCCATTGCCCTTCGCAAAGGGGTGCGGGCGTGTACTCAACACCCGCTCACGGCTGTTGTTTCCTATGATCAGTTTTCTCTTTCTCGCAGGTGTTTTGCCTTGGCTATCTCTACTACTTCTACTCCCCGTACCTACCAGGAGGCTCTTGCTCTCCCTCATTGGAAGTCTGCCATGGATGAGGAGATGGCTACTCTTACTGAACGGGGTACCTGGACCCTAGTTCCTCCTCCCGTGGGCACTGATGTGGTTGGCTGTCGCTGGGTCTTCGTTGTGAAGTTTCGCCCCGACGGCACTGTGGATCGCTACAAAGCATGGCTGGTGGCCAAGGGCTTCACTCAGACTTACGGCGTTGATTACTTTGATACCTTCTCTCTGGTTGCTCGCCTCAGCACCATTCGGGTTCTCTTTTCTGTGGCTGTTAATCGGGCTTGGGTCATTTCCCAGCTTGATGTGAAGAATGTCTTTCTCTATGGCGATCTTCAGGAGGACGTCTATATGGAGCAACCTCCTGGGTATGTTGCTCAGGGGGAGACACGTGTATGTCATTTGAAGAAGGCCATTTATGGCCTAAAGTAGAGCCCTCGGGCATGGTTTGACAAATTCAGTGGTATTGTGGCTACCATCGGCTTTCAAAGGAGTTCGGCCGATCACTCCTTATTCATTCGCAAAACGGCCTCGGGACTGGTGGTTTTGGCCGTATATGTGGATGATATTCTCCTTACTGGCGATGACCGAGATGGGGTGGACTTGACGAAGAAGCACCTCCGTCAGCACTTGGTCACGAAGGATATGGGCTCCCCAAAATACTTTTTGGGGATAGAAATCTCTCGGAAACTTGACTCCTTGGTTCTCTCTCAACGGAAGTATGCCCTTGATCTTCTACGAGAAGCAGGATTGACAGGTGCCAAACCAGCTCGTTTTCCCATGGCTGTTGGAGAAGACAAAACGTGGACGGATGACTCGCCTCTTCTATCTGATGTCACAAGGTACAGACGTTTGGTAGGCAAACTCATCTATCTCACGGTGACTAGACCCGACATCGCCTATGCTGTAGGCAAGGTCAGTCAGTTTATGCAAGCTCCCAGGGAGTGCCATCTTCAGTCCGCCCTGAAGATTTTGGAGTATATCAAAGCACCACCGGGCAGAGGGTTACTCTTTCAAAAGAATGGTCATCTGAGGGTTGAGGCCTACTCAGATTCAAGTTACGCGGATGACAAAGGCGATCGTAAATCCACATCAGGTTTTTGTACCTTTGTTGGAGGTAATCTCGTGAGTTGGAAGAGCAAGAAACAGTCTGTTGTCTCCAGATCCAGTGCCGAAGCCGAATACCGGAGTATGGCGTCAACCACGTGTGAGTTAAAGTGGTTGCGGGCTCTCATGCTTGACCTGGGCGAGGTATATGACTGTCCTCTCCCTATGTTCTGTGACAACAAGGCCGCTATACACATATCCAGAAATCCGGTCTTCCATGAGAGAACAAAGCATACAGAGGTTGACTGTCACTTCATTCGGGAAGAGATTTTGAAGAAACAGATTTGTACTCCTTTTGTCACCTCTGACAAGGAATTGGCAGATATCTTCACCAAGCCGGTTTCTACTTCCTTCTTCCGCATTTGTGACAAGCTGGGCATGATTGATATCTATGCTCCAGCTTGAGGGGGAGTGTTGAAGTATTAGACCGGGCGGCTTAGCGGTCTGATCCAGCGGTTTGTTGACCGGGCGGCCTAGCGGTCTGATCCAGCGGTTTGTTGACCGAGTGGTCTGGCGATCTCACTCTGAAGCCTGGAGACCGGGCGGTCTATCGGTCTACCATTGCGGCCTGTTCTATCCTGCTGGAGTTGCCGAGCGGTTAACCCATCTGTCTAACCGCGCGGCCTGTGCGGTCACCCTTGTTCTAGCCGCTCAGTATTGTAAATGTTTAGTCCCATATTGTTTGTATACTCTCTTTCTTATCTCCTCCATTCTATATAAGGGAGGTCATACCTTTGTAAATGATATCTTTTTTGGATAATAAAATTTCAATTATTCAAAAGTTTATCCGCTTGTTCTCTCTTTTTCGCTACTTTCTAACAACTCAGGTGTTGTGATGAAGGGTGGCAGGGTACATGAACACAAAGTGGAGAAGTCTGCGGGCGATGTGGGATTAACCCCAACCACAGGACCGCGGGGATATTCCGCCACACAAGGGGCCCACCGGGGTCAACACCCAGACCTGGAACGCGATGGGGAAAGCCCAAACATGCGGTCCCACACACACGTGTCCTGCTGGCTAATATAATCTCAACACACCCCCGCAGCAGGACAACCTGCTTTGATACCAAGTTAGAACCCGCCAACCCATTAGTTCATCTCAAAACCCAGGTGTTGAGATGAAGGGTGGCAGGGTACATGAACACAAAGTGGAGAAGTCTGCGGGCGATGTGGGATTAACCCCAACCACAGGACCGCAGGGATATTCCGCCACACAAGGGGGCCCACCGGGGTCAACACCCAGACCTGGAACGCGATGGGGAAAACCCAAACATGCGGTCCCACACACACGTGTCATGCTGGCTAATATAATCTCAACACGACGAAAAGATTTTCTGAAATAAATTCGTTGATCTCCGTTCGACGAACAGTTTCACAAAGGAAAGTTTGTCGATCTCCGTTCGACAAACACTCCACGAAGCGTTCAGAGTTCGTCGAACTTCGTTCTACGAAAAACGAACAGTTTGTCGACCATAGACGGAAATTAAATTAAAGTGTCTTCATTGATCAAACCTAGCTGATTTAGGAAGAACAGATGTTTCTTTTCATCTAAAGGTATGGTAAAAATATCTATTTTTGTAAATCAGTAGAGATAAAGATAAGTTTAATTTTATTTTTGTCTATACAATTTCTAATGAAATGATGTCTTATTTTTATATGTTTTGTTCTACTATGATGTACTGGATTTTGTGCAATAGAAATTGCACTGGTATTATCACAAAAGATAGTTGAATTATTTAAGTTGAAAGCATAATCCAGAAGCTGATTTTGAATCCACAAAATTTATAAACAACAACTACATGCTGCTATGTATTCAGCTTCAACAGTTGATGTTGACAGAGAGGTTTTTTTTTTTGCAAAACCAGGACACAAGCCTATCACGAAGAAACTTACAAGTTCCTGATGTACTTTTCTTGTCAACTCTACATCCAGCAAAGTCAACATCTGAAAATCCAGTTAAATCAAATTCTGACTCAGTAGGATACCAGAGTCCTAGATTAGGACAACCCTTTATATATCTTAAAATCCTTTTAAATAAAATAAGATGAGATTCTTTAGGAATCACCTGAAATCTAGTACAAAAACAAGTAGCAGAACATAATTTGTTGTGCTAAATCCCAAACTCTGCACCTCTCAAATTGATTGAGCTCCTCTTGCATTGCAATAATCTAGTGGGGATCTTACTCTGCATCTTTTATGGATTGAGCCTCAAGTTGAGAAATAAAGCAAACATGCATCAAATCTTGGTTGAGTTGATGTCTTGTTTGCACACCAGTTGATATGTCTCCAATCACTTGAGATATGTGATGATCTCTAAGTGTGATAAGATCAGCAGGAGGAGTTGGTTGATCAACAGCTTGTATAATTAATTCCTCTTGTGGAATTATAGTTGTTGTTGTTGGTTTAACTACTTCAACCATTTCTTCTTCACTTTCTTCATCAATCTATGGAGAAGGATGATATGTGACTTCTTGGGTAAGGTATAAATCATCCAATTTCTCACACATATAGGGTACCTGCAAAGTGTCTTTGGAAGAAGAATCATTCTCCTTGTAAAACATGTTAGCTTCATCAAAAGAAATATGTACAGATTCTTTCATTTTTAATGTTGATTTATTAAATACCTATAAGCTTTGTTAATTTGGGAATATCCAAGGAAATTTCCCTCTGCATCCTTTGCTTCAAACTTCCTAAGGTGTTTTTTGTTATTATTGTGAATGTAACACTTGCACCCAAAAACTTTAAAATAATCTACTTTAGGTTGCTTCCCTTTAAGTAATTCATAGAGAGTCTTACCCTTAAGTTTATGAATTAAACGTCTGTTTAGAACATAATTTGTTGTGCTCACAGCCTCTGCCCAAAAGGATAGTGACAAATAAGCATTTGCAATCAATGTCCCAGTAGATTCAATAAGGGTTCTATTTTTCCTTTCTGCTACCTCATTTTGTTGAGAAGTTCTAGGAGCAGAAAAATAATGTCTGATACCTTCCCTCTCACAGTATTCTTGCATGAGAAGCGATTCAAACTCGATGTCATGATCACTTCTGATCAATGCAGCATGAGTAGAGTATTCAATCTGCATGCTATTAAGAAAATCTATAAGAACTTTAAAGTTATCTGACTTGTTTCTCAGAAAGAACACTCAAGTGAATGTAGAGAAGTCATCAACAATAACTAAAGTGTATGACTTTCCTCCCAAACTTTGTACAATAATAGGGCCAAAAAGATCCATATGTAGCAAGTACAAAATCATGGGTGAATTACTTTTATTAATGGATTTAAATCTATTTTTATTTTGTTTGCTTAATTGACAAGTCATGTAGAGTCCTTCCTTCTTGTAGGAACCAAAAGGCAATCCTCTAACAAGGTTGTCCCTAGATTGTTTAGCAATATTCCTAAAGTTTACATGCCCTAGACTGTTATGCCATAAATTATTAGTAAAGCTAATTTGATTAAATAAATAAATTTTTGTACAAGCTGATTTGAAATTTACTACAAAAATATTTCCTTGTCTAATTCCTTTTAAAACAATTTTGTTTTTATCAGAAGTGATAATGCAAGATGACTGATTAAATGATACCTGATAACCTTCATCACATAACTAGCTTATGTATATAAGATTATGCTTGTGACCACTGACATATGCTACCTTCCTGAAGGTAACAACTCCAACTTTGACATTTCCATATTCTTCTATTTGTCCACAGTTAAAGTCTCCAAAAATCATCTTTGGTCCTAGCTTGGCTTTGAAATCAGTCAGGTTGCTTTTACATTCTGTCATATGTTTTGAACAGCCACTATCCAGATACCATTGTTGCTCTGTGGTAGGATAGTCTTTTACCTGTACAAAACAAGATTAGTTGTTCTTGACCCAGTTGACCTTGGGTCATTGATTTCTTTCATAAGAATAACTAGAAATATAAGAACAATCAGGTTGATCATTACAGCCTAATGGATGATATCTCCTAGGAGGAATTATTCATTGAGTAAAAGGATTAACAAGTTTTTGTTTCTGATTATTAGTTTGATAGAAATTAAAATTTCTGTTTTCAATATTTGAGTTCGATGAATTTAATTGAGTTCGTCGAACTGAGTTCGACGAAAAGTATTGATTTTGTCGATCTCGGTTCACATAATGATAATACTCATTTCTTGTGTTCCACGATCGTTGATATCTGTTCGACGAAACATGTTGATTCATTATTTTCATGAGATTTTTTGTTTTTCTTTGATTTATTCTTTGGTAAGATTTCGGTATTTTTATTTGTAAGTTGTAAAACTTCTTTTCCTTTTTTCTTTAGCAGAGATTAATTTTATAGGGGTTGATAAAATATTTTTCTGAAGAATAGGAGGCTGATTAGATGAAGCTCTCAAGCCCAGCTTGCCATTAAGTATGACTTTCACTGTGCTTGTGATGTCCATCAATTTGATGCTTCTCCCATTTAGAGATTTTTCAAATTGCTTAGCCTCTTTTAATTTAATTTCTAGAGAAGATATTTGATTATTAGCAGTTTTTAGTTCTTCTTTAAGTTTTGAGTTTTCAGAATAAGTATTTTTAAATTCAATTAATTTCTCTCTGAGAAATTTGATTTCCTTCTCAGATTTAATTAGATTATTACATAATAATTTGAAATCGGTTTTAAATTGATTACAAGAAAAATCAAAAGAAAAGATTACCTGATCTTCTTCTGAAATGGATTCATCATCTAAATTGTCTGCTTCTGAATCTGTAGCATTAGAGTTGTTGCAATAGGCATTGATTGTCATCAAGCATATCTCTCTGGCTTTGGCCTCTTCTTTATCCTCACTGGAGCTGGATGAAGATTCTGAATCTGAGTCACTCCATGTCTCAGCTACAAATCCTCTCTCTTTCTTCATGTATTTGTTGGAAGAGAATTTGTTGTAGTGCTTTCTAGAATCTATCACCTTCTTCTTTTCTTTATTCTTCTCAGGACATTATGGCAATATGTGTCCAGATTTTCTGCACCCATAACAAACAATTTCTTTAGTGGTGGTTTTGTCATACCTGGGTTGGTCTTCATTTCTAGAGTGTCTTCTTCTGAAATTCTTCCTTGCCATCTTATAGAATCTCTTGGCCAGAAGACTCGGTAGGTCTTCATTATCTGGAGTGGCTTCAGCTTCTTCACATGCTTTGAAAGCAATACTTTGTTCTTTCCTTGCTGAAGATGAGGTAGTCATTTGCTCAGCTTCCCTTGTCTTGATAAGTTGTTCATAAGACTTGAGCTTTCCCAACAAGGTCTCTGTTGAGATCTCATTCAAGCTTCTAGCTTCCTTGATTGGTCAGATCCTAGAGTCTCATGTGCTAGGGAAGCACATAAGGATCTTGTAATTTATCTCTGTTAAAGAGATGTCCTTGTCAAAAGTGTTCAGCTCATTGATTATGAGGTTGAGCCTGTTGTACATTTCTGCAATTGATTCTGACTCCTCCTCCTTAAAATCCTCATACTGAGAGATCAGGTGTGATCTCATATCCTTCCTTTCATAAGCAGATCCTGCCACCATAGCATTCAGTGAGTCTCAGATGTCCTTTTATGAAGTGCATTCTGCAACCTTATGAAATATGTCATCTGACATGGTTTGTGGCAGTATATTCATTGCTTTGACATCTGCTATCTTTGCCTTCTTTTGTGCTTCAGTCCACTCAGGTGGTGGAACAGCACTTGTGCTTGTTGGTGCCACTGGTTTTGGGGGACCTATCAAGATAGAATTATATATGTCTTCATCAATAGAATTCATATATAGCCCGATCCTTGCCTTCCAAAGTGCAAATTTATTTAGATTACACACTAGAGGTCTGGTGCTTGAGTACTCTTTATTTTGTGTCATGATATGAAATACAACTAGAGTAGATAAGATCAGATAAAGATCTTTTGGTTCAGGTGTTAGCATGTACAACCAAGTAACATACCTCTGATACCAATTGAAAGAGATGCCTCAGATGCTGAGGGATTGATCTAACTAACTCTAGAGGGGGGTGAATAAAGTATTTTAAAACTTTAAGTTTTTTTTACAGCTAATTTAAAATAGGTGATATATATATATAAGAAAAGAAAATATATCACAGCACAGCAAAATAAAAAGTAAAGCACAATCAGACGACATAAGGAAGTTTATAGTGGTTCCCCAATAAACCTGGGTACATCCACTCTTCTACCACCATGGTAGGAATTCACTACAGGTTTTTGATCAGGTGCTCTGCCACCATAGGTTTTTGTTCAGATGTCATGTCACTACAAGATCTATTTTCTAAGGGAGATCTAGCAACCCTTTGAGCTTTTAATCAGGTGCCCAAAAATCAAATCAAGTCTTTTGATCAGGAGCCTTAACAACCAAAGGATTAACTTTCGAATGGAGTTATAACCCTTTACACAGTGAAGGAAAATAAAATTGATATTGTCTTCTCTGTTTCAATCCTCTGAGAAGACTAGTGGATTTTTTGTGATGTTGTCAAACCTTTCCCTGAGTTATTGAAATTTGGTCAGGAGTGGAGACTTTGCTTCAGGGTATAGGCCTTCAATGAAAACTTCTCCTTCCAGTATATGTATCTGAGTGATTGTGAAGTTGATCTCATAATGATGATTGTTTGCTGGAAGAAAAGTTTGAGGAAGAAGAATGATGAAGAACAAGAAGTTTTGTGTCTCTGTTTCTTATTCTTTGTTAGCAGATGTTTTTCTTCTTCCTGACTTAATAATTTCTTCTTAATTGTTAGACTTATTCTAAAAGGTGCACATCAATCTTCTGAAACTTCATTTTTATATCTTGATTGTCCTGCTGCGGGGGTGTGTTGAGATTATATTAGCCAGCAGGACACGTGTGTGTGGGACCGCATGTTTGGGCTTTCCCCATCGCGTTCCAGGTCTGGGTGTTGACCCCGGTGGGCCCCCTTGTGTGGCGGAATATCCCCGCGGTCCTGTGGTTGGGGTTAATCCCACATCGCCCGCAGACTTCTCCACTTTGTGTTCATGTACCCTGCCACCCTTCATCTCAACACCTGGGTTTTGAGATGAACTAATGGGTTGGCGGGTTCTAACTCGTCGAACGGAGAACGACGAACTGTTTTCTCCCTCTTCAAACTTTGATCGACGAACTCTGAACGCTTCATGAAGTGTTTATCGAATGGAGATCGACGAACTTTCCTTTATAAAACTGTTCGTCAAACGAAGATCGACGAATTTGTTTAAGAAAATCTTTTCGTCGAACAGAGAACGACGAACTGTTTTCCCCCTGAGTTATAGATCTGATCAGGAGAGGAGACTTTACTTAATGGTGTAGGCCTTCAATGAAAACTTCTTCTTCCAGTATATGTATCTGAGTGATTGTTAAGTTTATCTCAGAATGATGATTGTTTGCTGGAAGAAAAACTTGAGAAAGAAGAATGATGAAAACAAGAAGTTCTGTGTCTCTATTTCTTGTTCTTTGTCAACAGATGTTCTTCTTCTTCCTGACTTAATAACTTTTTCTTTTTGACTGCTATATTTGTTCTATATGGTGCACAACAATCTTCTGAAATTTTCTTTTATATCTTGATTGCTGATTTAAAATTCAAAATCCTTGAAGTCCTCTGCAAATTTCTAGGAAATGGAACAACTGTTTTTGTCTTCAATGCATTTACTCAACTGTCCCAGTAAATATGTTAAGTAATAACTCTGTGAAATCCCTAATTAATGCTGCCAGAAAACAGCTATATTCTTGAGAATAGAATCATTAATTATCAGAGTATTACTGTCTTAATTAATGAATTTAAACTGCCTTAGTCGAACAGAGAAACTGCAGAGAACATAAGTCGAGCAGAACCTGTATGAAGTTAGTCGATCTCAGTAAAGTTTTCGTCGACCTGAGCACCAAGTTCGTCGAGCTGATAATTCTTTTTCGTCCAGCTGAGTTCCAAAATCATCGAGCAAAAGAAAGTACTTGCCAAACTGAGCTCCAAGTTCGTCGAGCTGAGAAGACAGTTCGTCGAGATGAGATTCTGATATAAGCTCATAGTTTGTCAACCTGAGCTAGACTTTCGTCGAGCTCAACTCAGAGATGGAACTCTGAGTTCGTCGAGCTGAGTTCGACGTTCATCGAGCTGAGTTCAGCTATCGTCAAACACATTTTATGTATTCTTCAAAACTGCTTTGTCTCTTAAGTCTTGTGTTCTCTGAAGTCTTCTGAAGGTAGGTCTGAGTAATCTAACCTAATGTGATTGACCTTATACTATACATGGTGGGTCATCAATCATAATAGTGAATGTAGCCCAAATCACAAGTAGGGTTCCAACAATCTCACCATATTTGGGTGAGGTCACTATGCAAAATAAAAGCAAACAAAATCACAAAGCAATTAAAATATCTGACAGTATTTTAAAAACATTCAGCAGATATGAACAAAAGTGTCTTATGTGTTTACATATAGCAAAAATAAAATTAAACTTGTCTTTATCTCTACTGATTTACAAAGAGTGGATATTTTCACCAAACTCTTAAATGAAAAAAGCATCTGTTCTTCCTAAATCAGCTAGGTATGATCAATGGAGACGCTTTAATTTAATTTCTGTCTGTGGTCGACGAACTGTTCATTTTTCATCCAACAGAGTTCGACGAACTCTGAATGCTTCGTGTAGTGTTTGTCGAACGGAGATCGACAAACTTTCCTTTGTGAAACTGTTCGTCGAACAGAGATCGATGAATTTGTTTCAGAAAATCTTTTCGTCGAACAGAGAACGACAAACTGTTTTCCCCCTCTTCAAACTTTGATCGACGATTTTATTTCTTTATGAGATTTTTCGTCGAACTGAGTTCACAGTGTTTAATGTTTCGTTGGACGGAGTTTGTCTTTTCATCTTCTGAAAACTTATAATAGGGTTTTCATCAAACTCCATCCCGCGCTTTCCAGTTCCCGTGCACTTGATCTTTTGTATTTGCAGGCATGGCGATTTCAGCGGTGACTCTCTCAGGAATGAAGTTTGATGCATGATTTGACATCGACATCGACTCTTTCAACCCCGATCAAGTCTTCAAGAACATACTCCAGTTGTTTGAAGCACCACAGTTGAGACAGTTTATGACCCTAAGGATCAAACTCCTAGTGCAGAAAATTAATGAATGGGTTTTTCACAGCAACCCTTCTAGATCCAACCTCCATTACTGGATCAAGTTCTGGACAACAGGTTTCTCTTTCCCCTACCATTCTAACAGAAGTTTTTGGATTTATTAAAGAAGATGAAGTTGAATTATCTAGCACTGAGTATGAGGATATGCTAGTTATAATGGGTCACTCTCAGGGAAACCCTAACAAGTTGAAGAAAAACTTGTCTGTTGAATACAAGTTTTTGCCAGATATAATTGGGAAGGTAATCTTGGGCAAATACTCAGTCCGTGACTACATTACCAGACACCAATTTCTTCTGATGTGTGCCTTAGTTAATCTAAAATCTGTGAACTGGGGAGAGATTATATTTGATTTGATTAAAAAGAAAATAAGTAAGAAGGATGTTTGTTTTGGAAGGATTTTGGAAATTTTCTTACAGGCTAAGGTTCCAGAACTATTGGTCTCCCAGACCACTTTCATAAATGCTTCTAAGAGGCTTACCTCTGCCCTCTTTGGCAGATAGGAGAGGGTTATCCCAAAGCCCTGTAGGGCTTCCTCTTCCAGGATAGCTTCTGAGGACACCAGAGCTGCAGCAGCCACTTCACCTGTAACATCCTGACATTTATTGGGCCACCAGAACCCTAGTGAGACCAATAAAAGTGACCTGAACCTCTACCCGTGACCGGTAGGAGGCAACCCAAGGCAGGGTATCGAGCTAGAGAACTCGGCTTTGAGTTCTGTCAGTTCCTTTGGCCTCGTATAGTAAATATGAGCGCGTCGGAACTCGTTCCGTTGAATTTCGAGGTCATATAGAGGATATGGTCGTTTCTCGTAAAACGTTGTGAAAACGAGATTTTTGAATATTGACCTAGAGAACTCTGCTTCGAGTTCTGTCAGTTCCTATGACTTCATATAGTCAATACGAACGCATCAGAACATGTTGCGTCGCGATTCAAAGCCTAACGATGATTATGAGCGTTTTGACTGTTTTAGCGCGCTGCGACGCTCAGATTTTGAATACTTAGCAAACGAACTCCAATTTGACCCCGGTCAGTGGCATTGGATTCATATGGTCAATACAAAATCAACGAAGTTGGTCCCGAGCAGTTTCGATGACAAGTGGTCAAACCATGGTCAAATCAAGCTCAGTTGTGCACCGAAAAGCGTGTACACACCAATTGTGACACGACACCCCAACTTTGACCCGACCCTCAATGACTTGAACATATTTTGACTTTGACCCCCATAGGTTGACCCACCCCAATGTTGACTTTTGGTCAAACTTCCTAAAAATCCATTTTCTTATGGAAATTTAATTCCAAGTTACCCCGACTTGTGGTCACTCATGTAGGCCACATTTGGGCCCAATCTAAACCTTATATGGGCTTTGGATTCCAGTAAGGAGGATGGACCAAGGACCAAGCCAAGAAATTATCTCTCTCTTTCTCTCTCTTTTTTCCCTTTCCAAGCCCAAACCAACTTAAACCTTTCTCCAAGCCACGAATATGGTGACACTTGGATGTACCTCTCCCTCTAGATGGCTGCCACCTATTGCCCTTAACATGGGTTGGGTTAATCTAACCCAAGGTAAATGAAAAGCTACAATCACAAGCCTCCTCCTACCCAATCCAAGCTCCAACCAATGGGAGGCTTACACCATGATTGTACCTCTCCAATTCCCTGCTGCCAGGTGCCCCATACAGCTCGGTAGTTTGTAACACCTCCATCTGTCCCATGGAATATAACAGTGGATCCGGCCGGGGCCCCACGCCATATTTCACGGACAAATGGCGGAATCACATATGAATATTAAATCACGTTCTACTCGCATCCTAGCGCAGAACATTCTAGCGAAAGCATTTGAAGTTGTAAGAACTCAACAGAATGAATGTTCACTAAATATATAAACTACACATTTATATATGTCATCAGGAATGTATACAAGTACACAACGCTCATGACCTTAAGGTCTTACACGTTGCTCTTTATAAATATATAGCTTCATACATCGGCACGCAGGACAGCCACACATGAAATCAAAGAGTTCGCACGACCTTCGAGGGCCTTTAAGCAGCAAGGGCGTTCATCCATTCAATCCAAGTCAGTCGGTTCAGCACCTGCAGTTGGACATCCACACCAAGAGTGGTAAACAAAGAAACGGTCAGCTTTAGCTGACTAATTATAATGACCCTACCCCTTACCCGGGGTAGTGGTTCCTTCCCTGTATACATCGCAATCAAAATATATATAGATGACTATATCACAATAGGTTCTCTCACGCACCACATCTTCACAAACGCCGGCCTTCGCCAGACGCTCCGTGCACTCAGGGCATATTTACGGTGTACCGGACTCCTTGGCATCACCACCGATCAAAGGCTTTTAACATGTTGGCTGGCCGGCCTTAGTCACCACAACACGCATGCTGGGGACATCCCGCCCATACCACTCAGAGGTACTAACCTCACGGTAAACTTGAGCATTTCCACTTCAGATCGACCCACCATTGTGGTGCAGCAAGCCGGGTCTGGCCCGCAGCCTCCCATTTGTCTTGCCACCAATCGATCTCCCACAACACAGATCCAGGTCAGCCTTTCTCGTTTCTCAATTCGTCAATAGCGCAGATCTTGACGCGGGTCGGCTTTCCCTTTTCTGCTCCGCACACAGCTCTCGCAGAGCCGCTTTCCAATTCCTTTCCAGTTCAACACACCCAATACCAGGGCTCATACAAAGCTTTTCAAGGATTCACAATTCACAAGCATCCATACAATACATGGAGTCTTCTCTGATTCATAACATAAACATCACCAATCCAGACTAACTGCCCGGATGGGCTCCACACAGCATGCCTATGTCGTACTACACACTTTCGGCTCTAGATGCAGACTCAACTGGGAATCACTCATGCTATCCACCGCTTGGTGGGGGATTCCATGCTTATGCATAAAGTAGGACTTCGCTTGTCCAAGAAGAAGATCGTTACCCTTGACGATCGCTTTGGAGCCATTAACTAGCCGGATGGAAATCACCGCCATGGGCTTACCTCCACGAATCTGAACTCGGATCTCGATTCGGAATTCCGAAGCTCCTCCGACAGCCGGCTTCTTTCTCCCCTTCCTTCCTTGCTCTCTCTTCTCCGCACTTCTTTGAGAAAAAGAATGGCCAAAGGTGAATGAAGATTATCCATCCCCTCTCAGCCTTATACCAGCAGGGAAGGGCCTGGACCCTTGGTACAAGAAGAGGAAATGAACGACCACGATTTGCCCATAAATACTCATTTTGTGTTGACACGCCCTGTGACACGCCCGTGTCATAGGCCGTGTCCCTTAAGAGGCGCACGAACTGCCTTATCCAAAACAGGACACGGCCATGTGACACGCCCGTGTCACATGGCTGACACGCCCGTGTCATACAATATACGCCTGTGTGGCATGGAGTGTCCCTCAGGAAACACACCACTAACTCAACCCGAGCGGGACACGACCATGGGACACGCCCGTGTCCTAGGCCGTGTACCCCAAGACATACCCGTGTCCACCAACACACATCCCTGGATGATCCAGAGAAAGACACGACCATGTGACACACCCGTATCACAGGCCGTGTACTCAACTTGACTTGCCGCTCGACGATCGTCGAGCGCAGTTCGTCGACCAGAGGAGAACACGCCCCTGTCGCCGGGCGTGTTCCCTCTCGAGAAATTTTCGAGTGCATTTCATCGTGCACTCGAGAGGCTGCTCAACCATACAGAGCAGGACACGCCCTGAGACACGCCCGTGTCCCAGGCCGTATCGCCCAACCTGAACCCGAATTTGGGATTTGGGGTATTACAACACTCCCCTCCTTCAAGAAATTTCGTCCCGAAATTTAGCTCAGCTGTAAACATCAACATAACCACATCGTTCCTTGATAAAATGATCAGGGTTAGAGCTCAGAGGGCACAGCTTGTCTCGCCCCACTACATCGCACAAAACAAGTCATACATACATAATATCATACATACATACACCAACAGAACCATTCCTGTATTACACCTTGATCAAATGATCACCTGGATAAAACAAGGTGTGAACAAACATCTCATCGTTCATCCCTACATACAACATATATTTACATCACAAAAGTAACACAGTTCACTTATTTCCGCTCATCTGCATCTCTCATAAGTCGTTTTATAGCCTCTTGGACTTCCAAACTAAATACTCGAGGCTGTTGTACTTCACCTGTTGAGATTTGCGGCTCTTGCAATTCGAGGTTGTATACTCGAGGTTGCGTCCGGGATGCAGATGACTCGGTCACTGCTTTACCCTTTTCTTCATAAGACACATCTATCTTTTTCTCACTTTTTGGAGGACCACTCCAACAATCACGGGCTATATGTCCCCGCTTATCGCATTTAAAACAGGTACGTGTTTCAACACGTTCTTGTCCATATGATGCTCCCGAAGAAACAGTCGAAGGAGTTGGTTCAGCAGGCCTGAACCTCTTCTTGTCTCGTCTCCTAAACTCTGATTGTTCCGACTGTGGAACTTTGAATTCCGGCTTGTCCATTACTAAGTTCTTCTTGTCCTGCACCCGTTTCAAATATTTCTCCAGCGCCCGGGCTGTATCTACTAACGCTTGGAAGCCTTGGTTCACCGAACTCGGGAGTGCCAACCTCAACTCATCACGTAGTTCCTCATAAAATCTATTCGTCTTCCGCGCCTCCTCAACGAAATTAGACCCAACATAGCGCCCCAGTCTAGTAAACTCATGCAGGTACGTATCAACATTACTCTCACCCTGCACCAGACGTTGGAACTCGTTTTCCATGGCAATCCGCTGTGACACTGACAAATACTTGGCCAGAAATAATCGTGAGAATTCTTCTATCGAGATCTCCTCTAATCCTCGACCTGCCAAATAGTGCAATTCCACTTCGTCCCACCAAAACCTCACATCTCCTTCCAACAAAAAAGTGGCTAACGTAACTTTCTGCCCCTCCGCAGTTCTGATTGCTGTCAGGATCCTCTTCACTCTTGCGAGCCAATCTTCAGCCTGCGTTGGGGAACCCGTTCCTCCAAACATAGGTGAATGAAACTCCATAAACCGCTTCAGTTGCTCGTCAGCTGTTTGCTCATCAACCACAGCCTCCACACTCTCTTGTCTTGCACCAAGCCATACTTACACCACTGCAGGCCTTGCCTTCCCAGTAGGTTGTGCACGTAACACTGCAAGCACCGTCTCCGTAACCACACGTATGGTCTCCGCTGAGGGAGGTGTAGGCGCTTCAGCTGGTGCCACACTCTCATCGGAATTCTGGGGCTCAGACTGCCCAACACCACTCCTCGTCACCTATCAATGTACAAAACACCAATTACGTCCATTCCATAATGACAAACGTACATTAACTACACGCTCACGCTCCTCACGTGCATGTATTACATTCCTAGTGGACAATCTTGAGTTCAATAATGTTCTCCCTCCCAAAAATCTCAACCTGACTCTGATACCACTTTGTAATGCCTCTATCTGTCCCATGGAATATAACGGTGGGTCCGGCCGGGGCCCCACGCCATATTTCACGGACAAATAGCGGAATCACGTATGAATATCAAATCATGTTCTACTCGCATCCTAGCGCAGAGCATTCTAGCGAAAGCATTTGAAGTTGTAAGAACTCAACAGAATGAATGCTCACTAAATATATAAACTACACATTTATATATGTCATCAGGAATGTATACAAGTACACAACGCTCATGGCCTTAAAGCCTTACAAGTTTCTCTTTACAAATATATAGCTTCATACATCGGCACGCAGGCCGGCCACACATGAAATTCAAGAGTTCGCAAGGCCTTCAAAGACCTTTAAGCAGCAAGGGCGTTCATCCATTCAATCCAAGTCAGTCTGTTCAGCACCTGCAGTTGGACATCCACCTCAAGAGTGGTAAACAAAGCAACAGTCAGCTTTAGCTGACCAATTATAACGACCCTACCCCTTACCCGGGGCAGTGGTTCCTTCCATGTATGCATCGCAATCACAACATATATAGATGGTTATATCACAATAGGTGCTCTTACACACCACATCATCACAAACGCCGGCCTCCGCCATACGCTTCGTGTACTCAGGGCACATTTACAGTGTATCATACTCCTTGGCATCACCACCGATCAGAGGCTTTTAACATGTTGGCTGGCCGGCCCTAGTCACCACAACACGCATGCTGGGGACATCCCGCCTATACCACTCAGAGTTACTAACCTCATGATAAACTTGAGCATTTCCACTTCAGATTGACCCACCATTGTGGTGCAGCAAGCCGGGTCTGGCCCGCAGCCTCCCATTTGCCCTGCCACCAATCGATCTCCCACAACACAGATCCATGTCAGCCTTTCTCGTTGCTCAATTCGTCAATAGCGCAGATCTTGACGCGGGTCGGCTTTCCCTTTTCTGCTCCACACACAGCTCTCGTAAATCCGCTTTCCAATTCTTTTCCAGTTCAACACACCCAATACCAGGGCTCATACAAAGCTTTTGAAGGATTCACAATTCACAAACATCTATACAATATATAGAGGCTTCTCTGATTCACAACATAAACATCACCAATCCAGACTAACCGTCCGGATGGGCTTCACACAGCATGCATATGCCGTACTACACACTTCTGGCTCTAGATGCAGACTCAACTGGGAATCACTTACGTTATCCACGACTTGCTGGAGGATTCCATGCTTATGCATAAAGTAGGACTTCGCTTTCCCAAGAAAGAGATCGTTACCCTTGACGATCGCTTTGGAGCCATGTACTAGCCGGATGGAAATCACCGCCACGGTCTTGCCTCCACGAATCTGAACTCGGATCTCGATTCGGAATTCCGAAGCTCCTCCGGCAGTCGGCTTCCTTCTCCCCTTCCTTCCTTGCTCTCTCTTCTCCCCACTTCTTTGAGAAAGAGAATGGCCAAAGGTGAATGAAGATTATCCATCCTCTCTCAGCCTTATACCAACAGGGAAGGGCCTGGACCCTTGGATCCAAGATGAGGAAATGAACGTCCACGATTTGCCCAGAAACACACATTTTGGGCTGACACGCCCTGTGACACGCCCGTGTCATAGGTCGTGTCCCTTAAGCGACACACGAACCGCCTTAACTAGAACAGGACACGGCCATGTGACACGCACGTGTCACATGACTGACATGCCCGTGTCATACAGTACACTCCCGTGTGTCATGGCGTGTCCCTCAGGCAACACACCACTAACTCAACCCGAGCGGGACACTGCCATGGGACACGCCCGTATCCCATGCTGTGTACCCCAAGACACACCCGTGTCCACCAGCACACATATCTGGCTGATCCAGAGAAAGAAACGACCATGCGTCACGTCCGTTGTTGAAGTCAAACCTCAGAATTTGGACCAAAGCCGCCTAAGGTTACTAGCTCAGAAGCTAGATCAGACGGCAAGGATGACTAGAACGAAGAATCAGGTCAAATAGGACCCCATATGTTGCGGCAGGATGGTCCCACCACGTACCCGGATGCTCGAAAGGAGCAGCCCCTTCTCAACCAAGGATGGCCGAACTGGGTACGAGGGAAGCTAGCTGGCGAGGTCGCAAGGTCGCGACTTGCTCTCCAAGGAAAAGGAATCCAAAGATTTAGCTAGTATCCGGAAACTGAAGCGCGCGAGTATCCTGCCGAGAATTTCAAGTGCCTCACCTCGTACCCCTGGGGTCCTATTTATAGGCAAATGCAAGGGGAGGGGGGTCATATTTATACCCCACCCCCTAGCGACTAGGCGACTTCCGGAGGAACTCGCACGGGCTGGGCGAGTATCTCGCCTGGTCGCCTACCTGGCAAGTATGCGAGGGGAGCTCACCTATACTCGCCCAGGCCTTCCGCGATCTTGAATGCTGACTTTGACTCCAGCCTTGACTTGTTGACCTTGACTTCTGCTGACCTGACTGTGATAGGACCCACTCTCGACGAATACGGGCTGTACACAATCCCCACTCTTTCTGAGCGACATCGGAGCTCGAAAAGAAACATCCAACACTTATTCAGCGAGCTGCTCTGTCGAATATCTGGGTTGCTTGCCTCTTGTGACTGCAGGCCAATCTCTATAAATAGGGGGGCTAGTTCTTTAGCCAGATCTTCAGAACTCGTGTATAATGTCAGACACTGTGAAGTTTATTCATGATAGTCTTGCCGCGTTGACTGGTGCTATTGGTGTCGCTAAGCCGAAAAAGGGCGTGCGAGGAGGACGCCGTTGCCGACTTACCACCCCCCACCCCCCACCCCTCAAGAAGAAGAAAGTTAAAAAGTCAAAGAAGAAACCCGCCTCTGGTGATAATAACTTGCCGCCACCTCTTTCTCAAACCGCGGCTTCCACTAGCAACCTCGTGCGCTCTGCTAGCACGCAGCGACTGCTCAGCGACCTGGGGCTCGACGACATCCCCAATGTCGCCGCATCTGATGCGAGCTTCCTCGACTCGCTCGACATCCCTGAGCTCGCCACGACCCTCGCCCCGGAACTCGCCTCCACTCCGGTGTCGCAGCAGGTTGAAGTCGTCGACCTGCCAGGTTGTCTTTTTTTGCCGAGATGCTTTCTTGTTCTGACGGTCGTTTCCATTGCTTGCTAACTTGATCATGATACTCGCAGATTCTCCCTCGGGTGGCGTTGGCGCGGTTCTGAATGTCGCCCTGTTGAGCTCCGCGCCGCTGGCCTCCCTTCCTACCGGGAGATCATTAAAGACTGCGCACACGGTGCGGATCAATATCAGTGGCAAAAAGACATTTGAGGACCCGGTTCCCTTGGCGAGCAAGGAACTGCCGTCAAGGATACTCCGCCGAGGAAGATGACCCAGGCGAGCAAGGACCCTTTGCCGAAGGACCCTCCATCCAAGAAGGATCCACCGGTGAGCAAGGGTCTCCCGGCAAGTTCTGTACTGCCCACGAGGAGTTCTGCTCCGCCCGCCGCGAGTTCTGCACTACCTCCGGTGAGGTCTTCTCTGCCTGAGGCAGGCTCTTTTCTACCCTCGCCGCCGCCTCTTTCAAGCGTCGCCACCATCCAGTCAGTACTCGTATCCTTGCCGTTGTCGTCGCATCTGGCCGCGCCTTCTCAAGTCGCCACGACGCGACTTCCTCCGCCTCCTCCGTCGAAAAATCCTCAGCCACCGGCGAGTTCGTCGCTCCCTCCGCCTCTTTCATCACATCTCGTGGTCAGTAAGCCGGTCAAACCGCGGCCGAGCTACTTTGCACCAAGAGGCACGGATTCTGGACAAGGGGGACGCGGGCAAGGCAAGGCGGCCGAGCACGCTGGTGGGCCATCTTCGAGCCGGCGAGATGAGCCAACTCGTGGATCCTCCCCTCGCCGATCTAAATCTGCTCATCGATCTAGATCTCCTCGCCGCGGTATGTGTTGCTATTGATGCCGTATAGGGCGGCTGAAATACCTTGTCTAACCTGGCGACTTTCATTTGCTGTCAGATCGGCCGGCGACTCTAGGGGCGGCCTTCATCGACGCCATAGGGTTACCGGACATGAAATATCGCCATGCTGCTGCTCGCGCCTACCTGGAGCTGGAGAGCAAGTTCGACCAGTTGGCGATCTGCGAGCCTCATCGCCGAATATCATCATTGGAAGTGCGGATGTCGAAGATAGAAGAGCTCAAGTGTACGCTGGAGAGCTATGAATCTCGCTTCCACATGGTAAAGGAGAATGATCGTCAGCTGGCGATTAACAACCATCGCCTCCAACTTGTCCTTGACGAGGTTGCCGACATTCGCGCGAGCATGGGCTCCGTCGGCCGGTTGACGAGGATGGAGGAGTAGTTGCGGCTCGGCGATGACGCGATAGCGATGGCGACGGAGCACTTCCGGCGGGCACGCGAGATGGGTTGGGCCGGGCGACATCCCCATCCCCCAGAGAGGCCTAGGCCTTAGAACTTTTTTCTTTTTTTTTCTATTTGAAACTCGCTGCGAGTGACTTTATGAACTATCATTGATTGTCATAAGCGAGTTTGAATCTCGCGTTTTATCATATTAATTTCTTCTGTGCTGTTTATGCGATGTCTTATATGGTCTGTGTCGAGTTTGTTCTGCAGGTTGCGATAATGCTTTATCTTTTTCGTGCGACCTATGCAATCGGCATCAGATTACTCGCTCAGGGCACGACTTGGTCTGATACTCGTTGTAAGGAAGATATACTCCCCCCTTTGGCGCATATAAATAAAGGGGGTATGTAGGATATAAGTACGCTGTTGCACTTTTGAACCCCTAGCTCGTGAATATCTTTGCCTACTCGCGCGCTGCGACTTTGCTTTGCTCATCGCTCTTCTTTCTTCTTCCTTGTTAGAACTCGCAAGATGGTTGGAGACGATGCCAGTGCTCGCCGCCAAGCCCACGCCGCCAATTTCGCTGATGCGGCTTTCAAAAAATCAATTACAACAAAGCGAGACTTAGAAAATTTTAGGGAGCGACTTTTGTCGGAGGGATACTCGGCCCGAATTCTTAGTCGCAGCGATCGACTAAACACATGTATAGAGGGCGCGCTTGTCCTCCCCCTTTGCCACTTCGACGCCGGTCTGCGACTTCCATTGTGGCCGGAGTATTGCAATATTCTTCGATACTTCGGCATAGTCCCCGCGCAGATCAACCCCAACGACGTCGCCATCATCATGGGGTTCCTTTGTTACTTGCGCGAGGAGAGGATCATCTTTGATCTTTCCGTCTTCCACAAAATATTCGCCTTCGCCGCGACTGCCGAGGGCGTGGTATATTTCAGAAGCCATGTCTGTACTCTGGTGGGGACGGCGAATAAGGTACATCGCTGGAGTGAAACGCTAATTGTTGTTGAAGGCGACTTTGGTGACGTCCAGGGAAGGCCGCACCAGCCTGCTGATGTCGCCTTCCTTCCACCGATTTTGGAGGGTGTGCGCGAGCAGCTCGTCGAATCGTTCCAAGGTCGTCGGTTCGATGTTATTTTTTGGCGACTAAACGTTAATACACTGTTCGAGGTCCACTACAATGAAGGTAAGTCTTAGCGAGAAACGTCTCTTGCATACTCGTCGCGATAGCTGTTTGTTTACATTACTCGGCCTTTTGCAGAGCCGAACGAGCTCCCGGCGAGGCCGCTTCCTCCAGCCAAAGAAATCGTCACCTCGCTTCTTGAGCCCCACTCGTCGGCTGACATTGGCGAGAAAAAGAAACTAGCCAAAGGCAAAGGCAAAGCCAGGTCGCCGGGCCCCGCGACCAAAAAATGGAAGGTGTCGTCGCCGCATCTTGACGACCAGGATTCGCCGCTCCATGCTCGGCTTTCCCACTTCCACCCCAATTTCAACCTGGGGCTGGACGCGGTGGACGCCTATGGTCGTCCGTTGGTGACCTGGTCGGCGGACGAGCATCTGGTGACGTTGAGCACGAACCTCCCCTCCTGGGCGGAGGAAGGGGAGGACAAGGGGGAGGCCTTTGCTGTCCTCCATGCGATGTACGGGCGAGGCGAAGCCGAGTCAATGCTGGATCTCAGCGAGGAGGAACTCGCCCAGCAGGCAGCCTGCTCGCTCGCACGAGCCGTCGAACTAAATCACTTTGCGGCGAGGAGGATGGTGGAGAGGACTAAAGCCTTGAAGATCGTCAGTAAGAAGACGATTGATCTCGACATGGAATCCACTCGCTGACGGGATTATGAGGTAAGTCGCATCTACACGCGATGTTGATGTTGCCACACTTGGATTCTTTTTGCTGACTCCGTTCTTTGTCGCAGGCTGCCGAGATAGAAACCGCCAAAAAGCTCGCTGAATACGAGGCGGAACTCGCCAAGTCTCGGGCTGATCTGGAGGCAGCCCAAATCCGTGCTGTCGAGATGGAATCTCGCCTGGCCATTTTAGAAGCTGGCGCGAGTTACTCTGCTCCTCAGCCACGACCGGAGGACGATCCTCACTACGCCATCAAGCGATCTCGCATCTTGTGGGAGGAGAGGTCGTCGGTTCACCACGAGATAGCCCGCGCGGCAGGCAACTTCGTGCTCACGAGGCTGAGGATTAGCGGGAAGCTTGACGAGGGGGAGAAGGTGTTCACAATTGACGAACTCATCCCTGAGCTACTCGCCAAGACAGTCTCGCCAGATCGCCTGCCTTCACCATCGCCGGGCTCTGACAGCAGCGACAACAGCATCGGCAGCAGCAGCGGTAGTGGCAGCGGCGAGGAGGAAAGCGATGAAAGTGGCGAGGAAGAGGACGCTGACATTGGAGATGAGGAATATCGGCCTGATACTGGCGACGATGAGTCCTAGTTGCTCGCTGATATTTCTCATACTCGCACAAGATAGTTAGCATCTTTTTTGTAACAGATCTTTTGTAACTTGTAATCATTTTGAAAGAGAAATATATATACAAGTTTAAGTTACCATGCTGTTGATTTATTGCTCGCTTGTCTGCTGGTAATACTCGCTAGGCTCGTAGGCTCGGGGAGGACGAGTGTTCATGACGCTTTACTCGTACGTAAGCGTTATTCATAATCGTGTAGTTGATACTTGCACAACCGTAATCGCTCTTCATAACTCGCACCCCGGTACTCGCGCGCAGCTACTCGCCATATCATATTCGCACTTTGCTATGTCATGCTCGCATATCCGCCGATGTCTGCGCGCATACTCGCCCAATGCTGCTCGAATCATCCCAACGAGGAACTTGGTCTAACTCGAGGAGGTCGTTGGCCAATATGCAGGAGCCTTGCTCAAGTTTGAATTTTTGTAACCAACACTGTAACTTGTAAAATTTTTGAAACATTAATACAAGTTTGAATTACCACATTGTCGCCCTTTTTCCTTCTCGCATGCTTGTTGATTGATGATACTCGCTAGGCTCATAGGCTCGGGGAGAACGGGGGCTCGCGATGTTTACTCGCACGTCGATATTGTTGATAATCGCGTAGTTGATACTCACACGACCGTAGTCAATCTTCATAACTCGCACCCCGACACTCGCCCGTAGCTACTCGCCATACCATACCCGCACTTTGTTATGTCATACTCGCACATTCGCCGATGCCTGCATGCATACTCGCCCCAATGCTGCTCGCATCATCCCACCGATAAACTTGGTCTAACTCGAGGAGGTCGTTGGCCAATGCGCAGGAGAGGGGCTTGTGCAAGGATTTGGACTTACTAGGATCTGCCACTCGAGGACTTGAGCATTTGTTGGAGTCGACAGCTCTCAGGAGCCTTGCTCAACTAGAGTGGTGTAGGTCGACTCGGGGAGGCAAGTAGTCGGTCTGCAGGAGAGGAGGTCATACAGAGGTCTCGGACTACGGCATCACTCCAGCGAGGATCTCGATCTCACTCGAGGAGGTCTGTGGCCAATACGCAGGAGAGGAGCTCGTGCAGGGAATTGGACTTACGAGGACCTGACACTCAAGGACTTGAACATTGTTAGAGTCGACGACTCTCAGGAGCCCTGCTCAACTAGAGTGGTGTAGGTCGACTCGGGGAGGCAAGTAGTCGGTCTGCAGGAGAGGAGCTCGTACAGATATCTCAGACTACGACATCACTCCAGCGAGGATCTCAATCTCACTCGAGGAGGTCTGTGGCCAATATGCAGGGGAAGAGCTCGTGCAGGGACTTGGACTTAGGAGGACCTGTCACTCGAGGACTTGAACATTGCTGGAGTCGACAGCTCTCCGGAGCCCCGCTCAACTAGAGTGGTGTAGGTCGACTCGGGGAGGCAAGTAGTCGATCTGTAGGAGAGGAGCTCGTACAGAGATCTCGGACTACGACATCACTCCAGCGAGGATCTCGATCTCACTCGAGGAGGTCTGTGGCCAATATGCAGGAGAGGAGCTCGTGCAGGGACTTGGACTTATGAGGACCTGCCACTCGAGGACTTGAACATTGCTGGAGTCGACAGCTCTTAGGAGCCCCGCTCAACTAGAGTGGTGTAGGTCGACTCGGGGAGACAAGTAGTTGGTCTGCAGGAGAGCAGCTCGTATAGAGGTCTCGGACTACGACATCACTCCAGCGAGGATATCGATCTCACTCGAGGAGGTCTGTGTCCAATATGCAGGAAAGGAGCTCGTGCAGGGACTTGGACTTACGAGGACCTGCCACTCGAGGACTTGAACATTTTTTCCTGCTTCTTCAAGAATTTGAAAATGGATTAAGCGCATCGATATCTTTGAGGGTAAAGAAATCAAAAATCGAACGACGATCTCGCCGACGTCGAGTTGGGAGGTTGACATTCTGCCCTGTTCCTGATAGTTCCTCTAGTCGGAGGAGAGATGCAATCAGGGGTGGCTAGGCCGGCATGCGAGGGGGGAGCTGATCTCGGCCGTCAATGCAGGGGTCCGATCTTACAAGGGCGCGTATATCCCGAGGCATTGTCCCATCGTCCGAGCTAGGCTATCTACGAGAAACAGGTCGAAGGCACATTCCACAATCCAACCGCTGCGATCGCTCTCAGCTCTGCCAACTGGCTATGAGCGTAAACGCAAGAGCGAGGGGTTATGTTCTTCCGAGGGTCCTACAGGACGCACTCGCGGCTAACATATTTCCTTGGGCCTATTATGGCTCCCTGGGTACTGGACGGAAAGCTTGGCCAGCTTGATATTTCCTCAAATCCGAGAGGTTGAGGTCCAGACCTGTTCCCGCTAGTTCCTCCAGTCGGAGGAGAGATGCAGTCGGGGGTAGCTAGGCTGACATGCAAGGGGGGAGCTGATCTCGGCCGTCAATGCAGGGGTCTGGTCTTACAAGGACGCTTATATCCCGAGGCATTATACCATCGTCCGAACTAGGCTATCCAGGGGGAACGAGTTGACGGCCAGCTTCTCGGATCGATCTTGAAGCAAAACCTTGAGTTCCCAAAAAACTTGCGATAAAAAACAGGATGAACAGAAGCAGAATAGTTGTCATTACATATATGTAAAAGCATGTACAAACAAAATACATCATTGGCCGCTAAGTATATAACCTTTTTAGGTCATCCCCGCTCCAAGTACCTCCCAGCTGCTCTCCAACCTGATCCTGGAGATAATAGCCCTCGGTGGCCAAGGCTTCCTGGACAATGAAGGGACCTTCCCAATTTGGATGCAGCTTGCCCACTGTTACTCCTCTTCTTGCGGCGTCCACCTTCTTCATCACCAGATCTGCGACGATAAAATGCTTTAGGCAGACATTTTTGTCGAAGTGCTTCGTCATGCACTGCTTGATCTCCTCTTGACGGATGGAGGCCAAGTAACGAAGCTCTTCTATGAAATCCAGTGAGAGTCTTTGGGTGTAATCATTTTCCAAGCGCCATTCTTCGCCGCCATCTCCAGCTGCTATAACTCTCGGGCTCCGAACCTCGAATTCCACTGGGATGAGTGCCTCAGACCCGTGGGATAACTTGAAAGGAGTTTCCCTCATGGCCGAGTTTGGAGTTGTTCTCAAAGCCCAGAGAACCGAGGGGAGCTGCTCCGCCCAATTGCCCTTCAAGTTAGTGACTTTTTTCTTCAGAAGGTTGATGATCAACTTGTTGGCTGCCTCCACCTGTTTGTTGCTGCGAAGATGATGCACAGAGGCGAATCGAAGATCCGTCCCTATCTGCTTGCAGAAGTCCTCTAACTCCAAACTGGCTAACTGAGCCCCGTTGTCGGTGACGATGGCTAGAGGAATCCCAAATCTGCATGCAATTTCCCCCCAAATGAAGTTCTTCACGATTTGCGACGTGGTTTTGGCCAAGGCTTTTGCCTCGATCCACTTGGAGAAGTAGTCGATCATGACAAGCACGAACTTCCTCTGCCCGCTGGCCTGAGGAAAGGGGCCGATCAAGTCCATCCCCTAGATGGCGAAGGGCCATGGAGCTGTGATCGAGCGAAGATGCTGAGCTGGTTGTAGTTGAAGAGGTGCGAAGACATGGCACTGGAGGCATTTCTTGGAGAAGGCCTCTGCATCCTTCCTAATGGTGGGCCAGAAGTACCCATGTCTTAGAATCCTTTGTTCAAGAGTGTGAGTTCCCGAGTGACTGCCGCACTCTCCTGAGTGAATCTCCTCCAGGATACGAGGTACTTCAATCTCTGACAGGCACCGAGCTAGAGGACCTGAGATGGTCTTGCGGTAGAGTTCTCCTTCTTAAAGCAAATAGTAGGCGGCTTTATAGCGAAACTTCCTCTGGTCTCCTTCGCTGGCAGGTATCTGACTCGTTGTTAGGAAAGAAACAAACAGATCCCTCAAAGATGCCCTCTGCTTGATCTCCATCATCTCCCCTTCCTCGATGGATGGTCGGAAAAGTTCAGTTACGATCCCCCCAGCCTGGGGACTGTATTTGGCAAGATAATCGGCTTCTGAATTCTCCTCTCGGGGTACGTGCTCGACGAAGAAAGATTTAATCCCCCCCCCCAATCAGACCTTTCACCTTGATCAAGTACCGCTGCAAAATCTGATCATTCACCTCGAACTCGCCTCTGATCTGGGACGCAACTACCATCGAGTCGGTGAAGGCCTTTATATCTCGAATTCCCAACTCCTTGGCGAGATGCAAGCCGGCCACCATAGCTTCGTACTCCGCCTGATTGTTGGTAACTGGGAAGAGGATCTCAACCGCTTGCTCGATCCTGGTTCCCTGAGGGCTTACGAGCACGACTCCGGCTCCCACAGAATATCTGCCTGAAGCCCCATCTACAAACATCTTTCAGGACACCGTGCTAGAAGAACCTTCCTCTTCTTCCACCTTGGCCGAGAAGTCGGCAAGGAAATCCGCCCCCGCCTGCGCCTTGATCTCTATCCTTGGAGAGTAAGAAATATCGAACTCGCTAAGTTCCACCGCCCACTTGGCCAGCCTTCCAGAGTGCTCCAACCCATCCAGGATGCTCCATAGAGGATGATCAGAGACGACCCTGATGGAGTGAGCTTGAAAATACGGACGAAGCCTTCGAACTGAAACCACCAAAGCGAACACCAGCTTCTCCAAAATAGGGTACCTCGTCTGTGCCTGCCGCAACACTCTACTAACATAGTAGATAGGAAGCTGCCTCTTGCCTTCCTCCCGAACCAGCACCGAACTAATTGCTTTCGTCCCGACTCCGAGATAGAGAAAGAGATCCTCATTACCCCGCGGTCCCTGGAGGAGAGGAGCTTGGGTTAGCTGTTGCTTGAGCTTTCTGAAAGCCTCCTCGCACTCCGCCATCCACTCGAACTTCTGATTTCCCCGAAGGGTCTTGAAGAACGGAGAGCACTTCTCCCCTGCCTTGGACAAAAAACGGCTGAGGCCTGCCAGCCTTCCAGTCAGCCTTTGAACTTCCTTAGGATCCCTTGGCGACGTCATCTCCAGAATGGCCTTCACCTTGTCTGGATTAGGTTCCACCCCTGTTGGGTACATTGGTTTAAATGTACCTGATTTGAAGAAGCCTCACCCTACTCAATGATATACATCAAAATATATTTGATGTATTTTGAGTTTACTTGTGCAGGTTAAGTATTTGCAGGAAAGATGAAAAAGGTTCTAAGTCCATGTGTCGACACCCAGAGGGAAAGTGTCGACACTTAAGAAGACTTGTGTAAGAATTTGGGATATTTCAAGAGTTTTCTTCATCAAGAACACCTCAGCAAAATGACATTGCTGAGAGGAAAAATAGAACCTTGATTGAGGATGGTAGGACCCTATTAAGTGATACATCACTACCAGAATATTTCTGGGCTGAAGCAGTGAATATTGCATGCCATGTTATTAATAGGGCTACCATTACTAAAAGCCACAACAAGACCCCCTATGAGGTTGTGAAAGGCAGAAAACCAAACCTATCCTACTTTAGGATCTTTGGTTGTAAGTACTTTATACTTAACAATGGAAAGTCTTACTTGACTAAGTTTGCTGCCAAGACCCAAGAGGGGATCTTTGTTGGGTACAGCAACAATAGTAAGGCTTATAGAGTCTACAACTTATCTACTCAAGTTATAGAAGAATCTGTACATGTAGTATTTGATGAAACTAGACTTATTAACAATGAGTTGTCTAGTAGTATATGCAGCTCCACAGGTGTGACAAAGAAGATGGACAAGCTCACTATAGAAGAAGAACCTACTGCAAGACAACAAGTAGAAGATAATGGCTGCTGTCCAGGGGGAGTACTACATGTACCTAATGAAGAAGAAGTTCAAGGAGTGCAGCAAGATGAAGAAGTTGAAGAAGTTCAACCTGAAGCAAGGATGCCTCCAGCTAATAGGCATCTAAGAGATCATCCAGCAGAGCAAATCATTGGTGATCTAAGACACGGGGTACAAACAAGGAGCAGAAATCTGAATGCAGCACTCTACTCCAGTTTTCTATCCCAAGTAGAGCCAAAGAAGTTTGAAGAAGCCATCCTAGACCCCCATTAGATTGAGGCAATGCAAGAAGAGCTGAATCAGTTCAAGAGATGCAAAGTCTGGGAGCTTGTTCCTAAACCAAAAGACCACAACATAATTGAGACCAAGTGGATCTTTAGGAACAAGATGGATGAACATGGAGTCATCATTAAGAACAAAGCTAGATTGGTTGCTAAAGGATATAGGCAGGAAGAAGGTATTGACTTTGATCAAACCTTTGCTCCAGTAGCCAGACTGGAAGCCATAAGGATGTTCCTGGCCTATGCAACCTTTCAAGGATTTTGTTGAAACCACCCGTCACCACACATCTTCCCAAAACCCCGAGGTGATGGTAAGGGGGGACGGGGGTACATGAACACAAAGGATCGCCTGCTACGAGCGATGTGGGACTAACCCCAACCACAGGACCGCGGGGATATTCCGCCACAAGGGGGCCCACCGGGGTCAACACCCAGACCTGGAACGCGATGGGGAAAGCCCAAACATGCGGTCCCACACACACGTGTCCTGCTGGCTAATATAGTCTCAACACACCCCCGCAGCAGGACAACCTGGCTCTGATACCATGTTGAAACCACCCGTCACCACACATCTTCCCAAAACCCCGAGGTGATGGTAAGGGGGGACGGGGGTACATGAACACAAAGGATCACCTGCTACGAGCGATGTGGGACTAACCCCAACCACAGGACCACGGGGATATGTTGAAACCACCCGTCACCACACATCTTCCCAAAACCCCGAGGTGATGGTAAGGGGGGACGGGGGTACATGAACACAAAGGATCGCCTGCTACGAGCGATGTGGGACTAACCCCAACCACAGGACCGCGGGGATATTCCGCCACAAGGGGGCCCACCGGGGTCAACACCCAGACCTGGAACGCGATGGGGAAAGCCCAAACATGCGGTCCCACACACACGTGTCCTGCTGGCTAATATAGTCTCAACAGATTTAAAGTCTACCAAATGGATGTTAAGTCAGCCTTTCTTAATGGTAATCTAAAGGAAGAAGTCTATGTGGAACAGCCATCAGGTTTTGTTGATTCAACTCAACCTAATCATGTCTATAGACTTAGGAAAGCATTATATGGGTTAAAACAAGCCCCTAGGGTTTGGTATGAAACCCTGTCTAGTTTTCTCATTGAGAATAAGTTCACAAGGGGGAAAATAGACAAGACTCTATTCCTTAGGGAATCTAGAGGCAAAGTAATACTAGTCCAAATATATGTAGATGACATCATATTTGGGTCTACTGAAAGTAGTCTTTGCAAAAAGTTTGCAAAACTAATGCAAGGACAATTTGAGATGAGTAGTATGGGGGAGCTTAAGTTCTTCTTGGGTCTCCAAGTTAGACAGACTGAGAATGGATTATCCATATGCCAGTCTAAGTTCACCCTAGAACTCATAAGGAAGTATGGTATGAATTCATCCAGTACCATGAAGACTCCTATGGGGTCAAGTATGTCTCTTAGCAAAGATGATGCATGGAAACCTGTAGATGAGACTTTGTATAGAGGGATAGTTGGCTCCCTTCTATATTTGACTGCAAGTAGACCAGATATCATGTATGCTAAATGTGTCTGTGCTAGGTACCAAGCATGCCCTAAAGAGTCTCATTTGACAGCAGTCAAAAGGATATTGAGATATCTAAAGGGCACTCCTTATCTAGGCCTCTGGTACCCTAGGAATGGAGACTTTGAACTAACAGGGTATTCAGATGCAGACTTTGCAGGATGCAAAGAAGACAGAAAAAGTACAAATGGAACCTGCCAATTCCTAGGTGGAAGACTGATTTCATGGAGTAGCAAGAAGTAAACAAGTGTGGTTATCTCTACTGCAGAATCAGAATATGTGGCTGCAGGAAGTTGTTGTGCTCAACTTCTATGGATACAACATCAGCTTGAGGATTATGGAATTCAGGTAAGTAGAACACCACTGTTTTGTGATTCTACTAGTGTTATATCAATTGCAAACAATCCTGTTTCTCATAGTAGAACTAAACATATTGAAATAAAATACCATTTTCTTAGGGAACATGTAGAAAAGGAGGATATTTCACTAGAATATGTAAATACTGATAATCAACTAGCTGATATGTATACTAAGCCCCTAGAAGAAACAAAGTTCAATAGGTTTAAAATTGAACTAGGTATGATAAACTTAAAATAAGTTTATAGAAATGGCTAAGTAAAATAGTGTCGACACACAGAGTAGTCTGTGTCGACACAGAAAAGTGGTGTCGACACTTCAGTGAAAATGTGTCGACACATCTAGGAGGTTGGTGTCGACACTTCAGAAAATTAGTGTTGACACATAATTAGTAGGTGTCGACACATCCAAGGTGGTGTCGACACTTAGAGATTACTCAGAATTATCTAAGTAAGGTCTCGACTAAATGTCGAGCTGAGTGGTGTCGACACATAAACAAGTGTCGACACATATATTCTGTAGACACTTATCTACAGTGTCGACACTATTTATGTTAGCTGACCCGCCCTTTTATCTTCAAACCTAGAAAGGTATAAATATAATTTCTCCATTGTCTGTCGACACGCTCACTAAAGTTTCGAGACCAAACTTGTGTGTCGACACCTCTCTTCTCTTCAGTCAAATTCTTCAAACCCTAACGGCGCCAAAGCTCGAGGAGAACGTCAATGAAGGCTACGAACTGGTGCGACATGCGTTTGAGGATGCAGATCAGGAGATCAAGAAAGTGGTAACCCTAGTTGCAGACTCTGGGTTAGAATTTCTTGTCTCAGAGCAACCAAAGATTTGGAAGAAGGAAGTTCTAGAGTTTCTGAATGGAGCGAAAGTAGATGAATCTGGACTCAAGATAAAGTCTAGGGTTCATGGTGAAAAGGTGAAGGTATCACCTAAAAGTTTAAGAAAGGTCCTAAATCTACCAAGGACAAAAGAAGAGGATGAAGTAACTGCTTCTAAGACCAGAGAAGCATTGACATGGTGTGGTCTGGATTCAAAGATGAAAATTGGATCAGTTTTCAATAGGAAAGGCATGAACAGCCAAGGAAAATTTCTCTTAGAAATTGTTGGAAAAGTGATCTTAAGTAAACCTGGAGGGCATGACAGGGTATCTGCCCATATGTTTAATCTTATGACAAGGATTATCTTCACCCTGCAAACTGACTGGTCTGTGATTGTCTTTGATAAGATTAAAGAAAGTCTGAGGAAGCCCAATTTGGGTAGAATTTTAAGTCTTTACTTGGCTGGTAGTATACCAGAAGTAATGAATCAAGCTGCTGGCACTAAGATCAAACATATGAGAAAGATGGACATGAGGATCTTCTCAAGGTGGGACAGAGTTTTGACTAAGGAGATGCCTACTCCTGAAAAAGTAACTCCTCAAAAGAAGAAGAAGAAGAAGAAGACTACCCCAGTGGCTCAGGATTCCTCTAGCAGCTCTGGTAGTGAAGAACAAGTTGTCTTTACTCCTGATGAGGATGTAGAAGGAAATGCTGGGAAGTCTCCAGCTCAACTAGATACTGTAGAGAGGCAGGGGGAGCTACCACCAGCTAGCCCCATACACCAGGATCAAATCCAGGAGGAGCCTCTAGTTGTGGAAGAGCCAACTCCACTGGAAAGTGAACAAGATACTAACACTATTCTTGAGGTAATCACTGAGATTAATGCATTAGATTTTCCTATAGAGGATACTGATTTGTCTGAATCATTAAATCATGTTAATCAGCAACCACAGATTTATAGTCTACCCCCAGATGTTGTCATGGAGGACACATCTGTTGTAGCTCAAGTTGTATCTGATCAAGTTGCTGATGAGCCAAGAGAATCTCCATCACTTCCTCAACAAGAATTTACCATGAAAGATCTATTCCTTAATCTGGATCAAGCATACCTTGAGAAGGACAGTACTGCTGCTGAGGGGGAGACTACTCAAGTTGAGGGGGAGCAGGTAATACTTGATGAAGAACCTACAAGGCAAGAACCGGAGAAGCCCAAGGAAGTTGAGGAGCTACCTAGGGAGAGGGTAGAGATAGCCAGTACATCTGCTTCTGAAGATGAGGAGGCTACAAGGGCAAAGAAAAGAAAATTCCAAGTATTCAAAAGAAGAAGCCAAACTTATAAGAAGGCATTGCAAACTATAACACCACAGCCTGCACTACAGCCAGCACCCACTGTAGATTACAGTGCTTTGATGGTTGCTATGCAAATCAAGCTGGATGAGCACAGGAAAGCCATAGAAACCTATGTGGATGAGGGGCATAAATCACTCCAGTTTGATCTAGCCCAAGATATAAAGTCTATAAGATTTGAAATGAATCTCAATAAAAAGGAGATGACTGACTGCTTCCACAAGGGAGGGAATGCAGTGGTATACTTAGCTACACATCAAGAGAAGATAAAAGCTCAAGTAGATGACATTGCACTGAAGCAAGGATATGTTCTTGAGAACCAGATCAGAATGAATGATAACTTAACTGCTTCCCATAATGCAATTGTCACAGAGATGAAGAACATAGCTGCTAGACTGACTACTTCTACTGCTAATGCTAAGGCAGATTTTGATAAAGCACTGTAAAAGAGTTTAACTGATGTTACTTCTGCAATTCAAGACTCTCAGAAGTTGATAACTGAAAAACTTCAAAGGTTGAAACCTTTCTTTAAAGATGAAGTCAACTATTTGGATAACCAAGTAAGATTTCAAAAGGATGATCTAAGAGATCACATGGAAAGAGAAGTCATAAAGGGGGAGAGGGTGTTAGTCAAAGCCAGCTCTGATCATGCCAAGTGGATTTCTAATTCTATCAGAGCTACTCTTGGATATCCTCCTTTATGTGATGATGACAATGTAGCAGAATCTGGGATACATCCTGCATATCTAGGAGGGGAGCAACCTGAAGTGGCTCAAGTCATCTACCCTCCTCCAGATTTTGATATGATACATGCTGATATACAGTCCATGTATAGCCCACCTGGGGGAAAGGACAATGTCATCATAGAGAAGGTGGTTCAGCCAGTATCTGAGGCTTTACAGGAAGCTATTCTGAAAGAACAAGCTGAACAAGAAGCTAGATTATCTAAGAAAAGGTTCAGAGAACAAGCTGAACAAAGACCTGACTTTGAGCAGTGGAGCCCCACTTCAAGAAACATTATCTTAACTGCATGGAAAGCTGCAAAAGATAATATTCAAGACAGAAATAAATGGTTTTCTGAACTAGAATGGAGGAAGCATGAGACAAGACAAGAAGCCATAGTGCAATACAGGAGAAAGGCCAAGATGGGAAAGCTACCTCCTACTGCTCAGGAGCCTAGAAAGTACTTTCCCAAGCCTTATCATTATTTTGAGAGGTAAAAGATCAAAGCTGAAGAGCAAAAGAAAAAGGATCTGAAAGGCAAGAAGCCTGCTGATACTGAAGTTGCTGAAGCTCCTGTTCAAGCCAAAGTACAATCAGGAAAAGGAATTGTGATTAAGGAGGCTGATCAGAATTAGAATAGATTTATCTTAAGTTTACAGTTGTAATATGCTGATTTTAAAACACTCTGTAAATTTTTGAATGATGAATATGACAAAGTGTTAGAACAATATGATGTGTTATAAATCTATTTCATAATTGTTCTGAGATGATATCTGTGTTTACATAATTTGATTAATATATATGTTTAAGTTTGCCCTGTTATATAATTTTGCTTTACATCATACTATGATTTTATTCTGTATGGTGTATATCATTGACTAAGGGTTATGACTTCTCCAAATAGGGGGAGATTGTTGGGTACATTGGTTTAAATGTACCTGATTTGAAGAAGCATCACCCTACTCAATGATATACATCAAAATGTATTTGATGTATTTTGAGTTTACTTGTGCAGGTTAAGTATTTGCAGGAAAGATGAAAAAGGTTCTAAGTCCATGTGTCGACACCCAGAGGGAAAGTGTCGACACTTAAGAAGACTTGTGTCGACACCCAGACAAGCAGTGTCGACACTTGGAGTCATTGTGTCGACACCAGGGATGCAGAGTCGAAACCAGACAGAAAGTGTCGACACAAGGAGCTGTGTCGACACTCAATGAAGAAAAGTCCAGTGAAGCTGTGTCGACACTTAACAGTTGTGTCGATACCCAGAGGAACTGTGTCTACATCAGAAAGTGTCGACACTTGGAGGCTGTGTCGACACTCAGCAAAAGTCAGCAGAGTCTAAGTATAAGTGTCGACACAGGAAAGAATGTGTCGACACTCAGTAGAAGACTCAACACTTGAAGAAAGTGTCGACACAAGAAAGTATATGTCGACACTCAGTAGAAGACTCAACACTTGAAGAAAGTGTCAAAACAAGGAGATGTGTCGACACTTAGCAAAGTTCAACAAAATTCTAAGTACAAGTGTCGACACAAAGGAGATGTGTCGACACTCAGCCAGAGTCTCAACAGAAGAAGAATGTGTCGACACATGAAGCAGTGTCGACACTCAGCAAGTATCAACACAGAAGGCATGTGTCGACACCAAGAAGATGTGTCGACACTGAACAAGTTCAACATATGAAGATGTGTCGACACAAAGGTGTTGTGTCGACACTTACAAGAATTCAACAAAGTACTGAAGAACAAGGAGTTGTGTCGACACTAAATATCAGTGTCGACACATGAAGAAGAAGCTGTGTCGAGAGGTGAATTCTACAATACAAGGAGTTGTGTCGACACCTTGTAGGCTAGTGTCGACACTTTGTCAACTTGTGTCGACACTTAGTCTATAAGTGTCGACACTTAAAGGCAGACAGTCTCGACACTTTCAGACAATTACAGATTTTTCAAGAACTGACTGGATGACTTGACAGCTGTCATTCCAGCCGGTCTACTGCACCTGTCAGAGTCGTCAGAAATCAGTTATGAACCGGACCAACCGGTCACCATGAAGAAGGCCTATAAATAGGCTTATACTGCCTACAGAAACAGATGACTAATTGTTGTTCAAGTAATCATTAACAAGAAGAAGATCTAGCTATTTCTTGAAGAATCAAGTGAAGATCTAAGTAGTTGGAGAGAGAGAGCTCCATCCAAGAAGACAGCCGTTGGAACAAGGCTGAGAAGAAGGGTTCAGATTTTGTTCTGAATCTTAAGTAGCAGAGATCAAGGATCAACTGCAGAGGAGGTCAATCTTATTGTGTTCTACATTCAAGAAGCTTTGAAGAAAGCCAAGTCAGGATTGATCTCAGCTGAGTTCTTCCAAGAACTCATCAAGAAACTCACAACTCTTCTCTCTTTTCTCTGAGTTGTAGAGTTTACATTTTGTATTCATATTATCTTGTAGGATCCTTAGGGATCTGAGTTTGTAAGCCTGTAATTATAAAGGCTGAGTGTAGGGCCTGTGTGCTTGAGTGTATGAGATTTGTATCTCTGAGTGTAGGCCTATTGTGGCTGAGTGTAGGCATGTTGTGGCTGAGTGTAGGCTTTGTGAAAAAGCTGAGTGTAGGTCTTTGGAGAAGAATGAGTTGTAGGGCCTTGGACCTGAGCTGTAGGAACCTGTTTTGGGGTTCTGAGTGTAAGATCTGAGGATCTGAGATAGTGGAGGAGTTTGGCCGAATCTAGTACACTGCTAAATAGGCGAAGGGGGAAAGTGGATGTACCCAAATCTTGGGGAACCACTATAAATTTGTGTGTTCACTGTGTGCTGGATTGATTGCTGTGATTGCTGGTTAATTGCTGTGTTAAAGTAATTATAATTCTGTGATAAACTCTGAATTCTGCCTAAAATGTTAAAAAGATTTAAGTCACCTATTCACCCCCCCCCCTCTAGGGGATTAGGTACAATATCTTTCAACCCCCTGGGAGTGAGGAGGTGACCTAGAAATTTTCCCCTTCCTGCACCGAAGATGCACTTGGCCGGGTTGAGTCGCATCTTGTACTTCCTCAGGGTAGCAAAGGTCTCCACTAGATCCGTTATGTGCTCTGCGATGCTTTTGCTCTTGACGAGGAGGTCATCCACATAAACCTCCAAGTTCCGCCCCTTCTGCCCCTTGAAGATTTGATCCATCATCTCTGGTAAGTTGCGCCTGCATTCTTGAGCCCAAAGGGCATCATCTTGTAGCTATAACAGCCGTCGCTAGTTATGAAAGAGACATCCCGGCAGTCGGGGGGATGCATCCGGATCTGGTGATACCCTGACAAAGCATCAAGAAAACTCATCACAGGAAACCCGACGGCGGAATCAACCAGCACGTCGATTTAAGGCAAGAGGTAGCAATCCTTCGGGCAAGCTTTATTCAACATTGAAAAATCGATACATAAACGCCAGCCCCCTCCAAGCTTCTTCATCATTACAACATTGGAGATCTAGCCTGGATACTGGATCTCCAAGACAAACCCTGCCTTCAGCAGCTTCTCCACCTCTTCCCTGATCGGCTTGGCCAGCATGGCGGCGCTCTTCCTCTGCTTTTGTCAAACTGGGGCCACCGCGGGATCCAGGTTGAGTCGATGACAAGCAACATCGACGTCCACCCCTGGCATCTCGGCGATGCTCCATGCAAAGACATCAATGTTGTCCTGCAGGCAAGCAGCCATCTCTATCTTCCCCCCAAGCGGCAAGGATCCTCCCACCTTCAGCAGTCCCGACTCTCCCCCTCGAGATTTCACCTCTATCTCCTCCACCTCCTCAGCAGCACACAACCCTTTCTCCTTCTCCAGCAACTCCTCCAGCTTCTCTGCGTCACCCATCCAGCTGATGGTGCTGACGACATTCAAGTAGCACTCTCTGGAAGCCTTGGGATCTCCCCTGATCCTGATCTGCACATCTCCGCGACAGTACTTCAGGCACTGGTGGTACGACGACGGAACGACCCTGAAGTAGTTGATAAGAGGCCACCAAAAGATGGCGTTATAACTGCTCGGTGCGTCGATGATGATGAAGCGACATCAGATCGATGTCCCACCGAGTGTAACCAGTAGCTCCACTGCTCCCTCCACCTCTTTCTTCTCTCCTGAGAAGCCAAAGAGCGGTCCATCTGCATCTTGGACCCGGGACGCTTCCACCTGAAGCCTGACGAAGGTTCTTTTGAAGATGACGTTCACCGAGCTACCGTTGTCCGCGAGGATGCAGCCGACGGTGAAGTCCTCAATGGAGGCTTGAATGACTAAGGCATCATGGAAGGGGTTCTCATTCCCTAGCATGTCTTCCTCCGAAAATGTGATCTCCTCTAATGGCGGCGGGGTCTGTGACGTCGAGGCGACGTTCTTTCGATAGATCTGGTGGAGACTCCCCTTGCGGGAAGCTCCAAGCCCGACCCCTCCATTTATCACTCCTACATGCCCACCTCCTGGGCCATATATCACTTCCTCGCGACCTCACAGGTCGACACGATACTCATTCCTCCTCCTCGCTGGAGCTTGGAATGCGACCTGCCCTACCGGGGCCTCCTGCCTCTGTTGCTCTCTTTCAGCCACTCCTGCTTCCAGCCTCCTCCTTCCTTCCCAAAACTCGGGGCAAGTCAAGGTATCGTTCCCCTCTACCCGATGAATATCGTAGTAAAGGGGAATCTCTGCCTCCTGCCGCATCGCTCGCTGCTCCCTCCGGCGCCGCTTGTTGTCTTGGCGAGCGATGACCATTGTCTCCCTTCTTCCTCCTCCTCGGCCTCCCTCCTGCCGATTTACATTCCTCCTCTCTTCCTGATACTGCTGCCTTGCTGGTCTCCTTTGGGGGTGATTCTATGGATACTTGAATCGCCTTTCCCCCCCCTTCCTTCTTCCCGAGCTTCCTCCGGCCTTCTCTCTTCCTGTCTTCGAGGCCTCTCCTGCCTCCTTTCTTCAACCCTCCTGAGTTCCTCTCTCTTCCTTCTCTCTTCCCTCCTTCACTCTTCCTTCTTCTTCTCCTCTCGCCTCTCCGGTGTCCTCCTTGACTTCGACCCCGAAGGTCCTGCTCCCGTCCTTTTTGTCGCAATCTCCCTATCTAGCCTTGCTAGGAAGTCCTTGTTCTTTTCCTCCCCTCGAACTAAGGTGTTCGCCTTCTCTATCATTTCTTCAAAAGATCTTGGGGGATTGGACCCCATCTCCAAACTGAACAAGCCTTGCTTCAATCCAAACTTTAGGGCCACCATCAAGGTAAAACTGTCCACCTCTTCTACCTCCAAAATCTCCTCCTAAAAGCGGTCAATGTAATGACTCAAACTCTCGTGCTGCCCTTGGACGATTTTGAAGAGGTTCGTCGCTTCCATCTTCCTCTTCTTCGAAGTCGCGAACCTTGCCATAAGGCACCGACGCAGATCTGAGTAGTACACGGACCCTGCCGGTAGCTGATGGAACCAATCCATGACGTTCCCCTTCAGGGTGATGGAGAAGAACCTGCACTTGAAGGAATCGGACATGTTGTGGATGGAGACGACGTCTTCAAACAATTGGAGGTGTCTGACAGGGTCGTCTCGGCTGGAGTAGTAAGTGAGAACGGGTTCCCTGAACCCTTCTGGAACTGGAGCAGCAAGGATCTCGTCACAGAAGGGGCTCCTCCCTCCCTGACGGTGACGAGTTTCATCCTCGCTGGAGACGTCGTACTTGCCATAATGCTGAGTATCCATGCGCCTCGCCGACGACATTGGATCCCGAAAACGAACCCCATGGCTACTCGTCGGATAATGACGCAACTGCATTGGTCGTTCTTCCCTCGCCCAAGCGGGCTCCTTTCCAGCTCGCCTCGGCGGCGCTTCCTCTTCTAGCGGCGTCAGGCGACGGGGAGAAGTCGCTGTGACCTCTGGTCATTGAGCGAAACCGGCGAGAATGGTTTGCTCGATCTTCCTCGCGAACTCTTCGAATGCGGCCACTATTACAAACTCGCCACCTCACACGACGTCTCCTCCTACTGCCGAGTTGCTGACCAACTCTCCTTGCTCGCCACCAATGGCCATCTCACTCAACTTCCAAACTTTCCTCCGTGGCTATGATTCACGCTCACCGCACCAAGTGTTGAAGCCAGGAAAAATCCCAACCTCAGAATTCGGACCAAAGCCGCCTAAGGTTACTAGCTCAGAAGCTAGATCAGACGGCAAGGATGACTAGAACGAAGAATCAGGTCAAACAGGATCCCAGATGTTGCGGCAGGAAGGTCCCATCACATACCTGGATGCTCGAAAAGGAGCAGCCCCTTCTCAACCAAGGATGACCGAACTGGGTACGAGGGAAGCTAGCTGGCGAGGTCGCAAGGTCGCGACTTGCTCTCCAAGGAAAAGGAATACAAAGATTTAGCTAGTATCGGGAAACTGAAGCGCGCAAGTATCCTGCCGAGGATTTCAAGTGCCTCACCTCGTACCCCTGGGGTCCTATTTATAGGCAAATGCAAGGGGAGGGGGTGTCATATTTATACCCCACCCCCTGGCGACTAAGCGACTTCCGGAGGAACTCGCACGGGCTGGGCGAGTATCTCGCCTAGTCGCCTACCTGGTGAGTATGTGAGGGGAGCTCGCCTATACTCGCTCAGGCCTTCCGCGATCTTGAATGCTGACTTTGAATCTTGTCTTGACTTGTTGACCTTGACTTCTGCTGACCTGGCTGTGGTAGGACCCACTCTCGACGAATACGGGTTGTACACCTGTGTCACAGGCCGTGTACTCAACTTGACTTGCCGCTCGATGATCGTTGAGAGCAGTTCGTCGACCAGAGGAGGTCATACCCTCTGACACGCCCGTGTCGCAGGGCGTGTTCCCTCTCGAGAAATTCTCGAGTGCATTTCGTCGAGCACTCGAGAGGCTGCTCAACCATATAGAGCAGGACAGGCCCTAGGACACGCCCGTGTCACAGGTTGTGTCGCCCAACCTGAACCCGAATTTGGGATTTGTGGTGTTACATAGTTGACCCTTGAAGGGTTGGCTAACCTATTCATGGTTTGCTTAACCAAGAGGGAGAAAGGAAGGAGGGGCATTGCCCCCCTCTTATAAATGAAGATCTTTGGCACCAGAGGGTTGTACCCCTCTTCCAAGCTCAAAACGAGCCTAAACCACCCCTTTCAGAGCTCTGCCTCGCCGGAAACCGCCCACCCAAGCTCCGCTGCCACCTCCACCACCTCCCATGGCGGATCTCGCTGGAAGCCTCAAAGGCCCCGGAATCAGGTGGAAACATTCTCCTCTCCTTCCAACCTACCTTTCGGACGTGTCACATGTAAGCTCTGGCCGCCGGAGCGCCGCCACGACACCACCTCGCTTGGAGTTTACAAGCTCTGTAATGGAATTTTCCGGGAATGGCAGGCGGCGGGAGGCCGCCGGACCCCCGACTGAGTGAGCGCTCACCACCGGGCAGATGTCCGGGGGCGGAGACACGGCAGGCCGGCGGCGGGAAAGGCCCGTAAGGGCGGCGGTGCGGTACAGGTTCGTGAGGAAGAAGATGTTTAAAAAATAAATATATATATATATATATATATATATATATATATATATATATATATATATATAATATATAATTATTATAATATTATAAATATTATAATTAAAATTGGTATTTATTTTTGAAGATTAATCTAGACTTCTCGGAAAACAGTTTTGAACATGAAAATTGTTCCCCTTAATGAGGGCAGTGTACATAAAAATTTTGGGAATTTTTGGAACTAATTTGGTATTTTTAAAAGCCTAAATAAAGATTATTTGGCCAATTAGGAGGCCCAAAATGACTCGGAAAATTTTGAAAAATTTAATAGGCTCTTTTTAGGCCCTCTTAAAGGTTGTATTAAAATTTGGGAAATTTTGGATAAAAATTGAGGATTTTAAAATTTCTTGGAGCATATGGTCGTGCTCGGAAATTTACGAGCTCAAATTCTTCGAAAATGGGAATCGATGCGCGCGATCAGCTTATATATTGAATATTAAGTTCAATTGATTAATCGACGAGGATTATCGAGGCAAGATTTTCAGCTCTGAGTATTTCGAGATTTTTGCCAAAACAACCGAGCGACTCATTTTCAAATAACTCTTGAGCACTTTGAGTAGACTCGGAAGATGAAAGTATGAGATTCGAGTAATATATTCCCCAACCTCATTTTGGGTAAAGAATTTCCCTCATGTGTTGGGAACGATTTTCAAGGTTGAAATTCGAGGAAAAATGTGCCCTCTTACGAGATTCTCGGATTCGATCTGACGCAAGAAATCGAATTGATATTTATTCTCGGATAAATAATAAATATATAAATCATGATAAGCTTCCCTTGACCCGATTAAATCGTGATTAAAAAGGCGCAACTGAATTGTTATTGGATCATAATAATGAGTGAAACCCAAAGAAATCTCATAAGAATAGAGATGGAACTGAACATGTCTCCTGTGAACTGTAAAGGAACTGAATACACCTCCTGAGAATGGAGATGGAACTGAAGCCTCTTAAATGGAGTGATTGGATTACTAACCATTTTTTATGATTATTCAAGTATTGCACTGGTCTAGTTCCTTTATTTATTTCAGTTCAGCACTTCAATTCAGTTCTACTCCAGTCTCGTACTGGTCAAGTTCAATTCAGTACTTTCAATTCAGTACTACTCCAGTCTGGTACTGGTCAAGTTCAGTTCAATTCAGTACTTTCAATTGAGTATTACTCTAGTCTGGTACTAGTCAAGTTCATTTCAATTCAGTACTTTCAATTCAGTACTACTCCAGTCTAGTACTGGTCAAGTTCATTTCAATTCAGTACGTTCAATTCAGTACTACTCCAGTCTGGTACTGGTCAAGTTCATTTCAGTTCAGTACTTCCAATTCAGTACTACTCCAGTCGCGTACTGGTCAAGTTTATTTCGGTTCAGTACTTCTGTTTCAGTACTACTCCAGTTTCGTACTGGTCACATCTCATTATGCAACATTTATTATCAGCAGCTTTAATTACCACATTTTCATTACTACAATTTACTATTATAAGCATGGGTCCTTCTCTGACGAGCAGCCATCTGTTAAGGTCGAGCCTTAATTGGGGATAATCGGAGTTGAGGTGTCCCTCAAGGTTTAGCTCCAAATAAAGTATTCTCATGCTCCTTGTCGAAAGTTGAGATGAGCGTCACTGCCTGAAGATTGAAGCATAGTAGGGCAGACCGCCACAGTCTCGGAGCGTGCTAGCAAAATCGACTGTTTTATTATTTGTAAATTGTTTGCGGTAAACTGTGGCGGGTCAGTCACTTCTGCAGATCGTTCGTACCGGTGTAGAAAGTTCGACGACTCAAGACGACAGGGAGATGAGTGCCACGGGTGACCTGCCTTTATGTTTCCCCGTCGGGTTTCCTCCACTGGTTGGCCAAAATATTGAATCGCCGAATGTCGCTCACATCTAAGAGTACGCGAGGTTGTACATTAAGGCCTGGGCTGTACAATATGACCACCCCCAGAAGTGGCAGGACTGGCCACTGTCACCGACGGGCACATCGGTGAGGCCCGCGGGGCTCGCTACTCTGCTGGAACAGAAGCGGTCAATACTATGTCAACATAGTATTGTGTGCGCACGGCTGTGAATGCCTGCAGTGTGCGTGCGACTGTGAATTCCTGCAGTATGTGTGCTGCTGTGAATGCATGCGATGTGTAATTGGCTGTGAATATCTATGATGTGTAATCAGCTGTGAATGTCTGTGTTGTTTGTACGGGTTATGAATATCTGCTATACTGCTGTGCTAGTGGAGCCTAAATTATAACTAACGTATATTACTGCTGCTAATCTAGCTATATCATGTTGCACCTCTTTTTGGTTGCTCCTAGCTTATTCATGAAATGTTGTACTAACTCTCTCATGCTTCAGCTATCTACTTTTGTTGGGTGCGTAAGCTCGTCCCCAGGATATGGATCCGGGGAGGAGATTTGTTTCCACTTAGCTCTGTGACTAACAGCTATTTAAATAACCATTCACAGGAGATGGTGCACCGTAGCGACCAGTTGTTGCAGGACGGTAAAAAAGCTGATAAGACTACTCGAGCAGAGGCACCCCATTCGTTTCTAGAGTTTCGAGACGCGAATACTAGCAAGCAGAGCTGTGTGAGAGAGGAGTTGTTAGTTATAGTATTGTATAGCCTACGGGCTCTATGTATAAAAAGTGGCTACGATCTTTTGTAGTTTTTGTTAAATATATAATGTTATATATATTTGCGGTGGTTTTCTGTTAATGCTTCCGCAATACTCTGTGATGTGATATGAATGTTGTGATTCAAACCGAGTAAGGCGACCAACTAGTGCTTAGCAGAGTGGGTCATTACCCCTTAAGGAGCACTGAGTGGACGTCTTGGGCAAGTAAGATGCCCTCCGGCCCGACCTGGGTCAAGGGTTGGGGGGGGGGTCTTACATCACCAACCCCTGAAGAAACTCATGTTCCTCATATTTCCTTCATCATCCCCCTCCATCTCAACATCATTCAATATTTTCTTCATCAACTCCCTTTATTTATGTTTCTACACTTCAACAATCCACTACCTCCATCCCTTCTATCTCTGCATCCAGACCACAATCACCAATTAACACTACTGAGGAAACACCATCTCCACCTCCTCAATCTCCTCTACCATCTCATCAACCATCACAAATTGATGACACACTATTGTCATATCTCAATTTTGATTTATTATCATCTCCATCTCCACAACCATCTTCACAATATTCCCCTATTCAGGAAGATACTATACTCACTGATGTCACAACCTCCATAATTCCAAAAGACATTCAAACAGCTTCCATCCCACAAGCATTCACCATCTGTCCAACATGCTCCATGCAATCTTCTGTCATATCAGCAAACATTCTTGAGCTTCTTACCCCTACACTCAAGACACTCATTGCTGAAGCAATTGCTCCACTTGCTGCTTTCATCTCTAAACTCTGTTCACATGTAGCTTCTTTATCCACAGTCCCTTCTTCTATGGGTCTGGGTTCAGGACTCTCTGAAACCAGGCAGGGGAAGATGTTCTATGAAGAAGCTCCAGCAATTCAAGAAAAAATTCTTGCAGAAATTCCAGCAGCAGTAGATATAGTTACATAAACTGATACAAAAATGATTCCAGTTTGTGCAGAAGATGAAGAAACAAAATTTTCAACTCCAGAAATAATCACTGTTGGTGATTTTATTCTCAATCCCACATTGGATATTCATTCCTTACTTTATTCTTTTGATACAGCTTATAACAGTTCACCAGTTTTTACCAATTACTCTAAAGCTATAATCTACTACACAGCACCAATAAGTCTTGAAGTATTGAAACAAATAAGGATAAGTTTTGTAGTTAAAGAAAACATTATAAAGCAAATAACTACTCCAGAGCCAAAGGCTGTCTCTCCTCCAACATTTGGCTGGGCCGAATCCCCCATGCCTAATCTTGATGATTTATTGTTTGAGGATATAGATGCAGATATACAGTCATAAGTTCATGTACAGCCTCAGGCTGAATGTAAGAATCGAACGAAAACAAGCCGAAATGGTTTTAACTGAAATTGTATTATCCAAAAAAGGTATCTATTACAAAGGTATGACCTCCCTTATATAGAATGGAGGAGAGAAGAGAGAATACAAATAAGAGATGTGAGACTAAAAAATTACAGGACTAAGCGGACTGTACAGACACAAACCGCACAAGTCGTGCTGTTAGGCAGGAGGGCTAACCGCTCGGCAAATACCAGAGAGAGAGAGAGAGATCGCCATGGGAGACCGCTAGACCGCCCGGTCTCCAAGTCACCAGAGACAACCCGCTAAACCGCTTGGACCTCAGACAGCAACACACAGCAACCAAACCGCTGAAGGGTAACCACCAAACCGTGCGGTCATCAACCCGCCAAGCCAGACCGCCAGACCGCCCAGTCACTAACTTCAACACTCCCTCTCAAGCTGGAGCATATATATCGATCATGCCCAGCTTGTCGCAAATATGAAGAAAAGAGGTAGATACTGGTTTGGTGAAGATGTCAGCCAGCTCTTTGTCAGAAGTGATGAAGAGAGTGCAAATTTGTTCTTTCAAAATCTCTTCACGAATGAAATGACAGTCGACCTCAATGTGCTTGGTTCTTTCATGAAAGACTGGATTTTTGGAGATGTATATGGCAGCCTTGTTGTCACAAAACATAGGTAGAGGATGGTTGTAGACCTCTCCTAAATCCAGCATAAGAGCTCGTAGCCATTTTAACTCACAAGTGGTCGATGCCATACTCCGATACTCTACTTCAGCACTGGACCTGGAAACAACAGACTGCTTCTTGCTCTTCCAGCTTACCAGATTTCCCCCAACAAAGGTGCAGAAACCGGAGGTAGATTTGCGATCCCCTTTGTCATCATCGTAACTCGCATCTGAGTATGCTTCAACTCTCAGGTGACCATTCTTCTGAAAGAGTAATCCTTTCCCAGGCGCTGCTTTGACATACTCCAAGATTCTCAAGGCGGACTGTAGATGGAACTCCTTAGGAGCTTGCATGAATTGACTCACCTTCCCCACAGCATAGGAAATGTCGGGCCTGGTCACTGCGAGATATATGAGCTTACCAACTAGGCGCATGTACCGCGTAGTATCTGAAAGAAGGGGCGAATCATCCGTTCAAGTTTTGTCTTCTCCAATAGCCATGGGGCATCGGGCAGGTTTGGCTCCAGTCAATCCTGCTTCTTTTAAAAGATCTAGAGCATACTTACGCTGGGAGAGGACTAAGGAGTTGGGCTTCCGAGAGATTTCAATTCCCAAAAAGTACTTCGGAGAGCCCATATCCTTCGTGACCAGATGTTGACGAAGATGCCGCTTTGTCAAGGCTACCCCTTCCTGATCATCGCCAGTGAGAAGAATATCATCGACGTACACAGCAAGAACCACCAGGCCCAAGGAGGTTTTGCGAATAAATAGTGAGTGATCGGCAGAGCTGCGCACAAAACCAACGACCGCCACGATGCCGCTGAACTTGTCAAACCAAGCTCTAGGGCTCTGCTTGAGGCCATAGATTGCCTTCTTCAACCGGCATACTCGGGTCTCCCCCTGAGCAACATACCCCGGAGGTTGCTCCATATAGACGGCCTCCCGAAGGTCACCATAAAAGAAGGCATTCTTGACATCCAGCTGCGAAATCGGCCACTCTCGATTGACCGCCACAGAGAGAAGGACTCGGATGGTACTGAGACGAGCCACCAGAGAGAAAGTGTCAAAGTAATCAACTACATATGTATGAGTAAAGCCATTAGCAACAAAGCGAGCTTTATAACGGTCCACCGTGCCGTCGGGGCCAAATTTGACCACAAACATCAGTACCGAATGGAGGAGGAACAAGAGTCCAGGTTCCCCACTCCGTGAGGGTCGCCATTTCCTCATCCATGGCCAGCTTCCAGTGGGGAATAGCAAGGGCCTCCTGATTGGAACGAGGCGTGGCAGTGGCAGAGATAGCCAGCGCAAAGGCCCTACGAGAAGGGGTAAGACGATCATATGAAACAACAGCAGTAAGGGGGTGTAGGGTACATGTCCGCACCCCTTTGCGAAGAGCCACAGAGAGATCCAGGTCGGCGGCCCCCTCGGGATCCGGAGCGTCCAAGGCAGAGAGAGCTGGTCCGGGAGAAGAGAGCGACGGCGGCGGAGAGGATGGAGATGGAGGTGGAGAAGTGGGAGAGAGAGGTGGAGCGAGATGAGGGGACGAAGATGGTGGAGGGGTGGATATCTCGGTAGGATACGAGGGAACGAAGGGAATAGCAGGAGAATCAGAAGCTGGGGAAAGAGGAGAGGAAACAGGGGAAAGAGAGGAGGATTCAGGCGAGAAGTAGGAGGCATTCTCGAAGAAGATAACGTCAGTAGAGACGAACTGCTGACGAAGAAGAGGGTTAAAGTAACAATAGCCTTTCTGAGTGGTGGAGTACCCCAGAAAGACATATTTGGTGGAGCGAGGGGACAGCTTGTCACGAGTGGAAGATGGGGTATGCACAAATGCAGTGCATCCAAAGATCCGGAGAGGGAGAGGAAAAGGCTCCTTGCCCGGATACAGAATGGAGAATGGTGTTTTCCCGTGGAAAATGGTGGATGGAATGCGATTGATGAGGTAGCAGGCAAGGAGAACTACATAGCCCCAATAAGAGCGAGGGACATGCATCTGGGTCATCAATGTGCGAGCCACATCGAGGAGGTGACGGTTTTTGCGTTCCGCCACCCCATTTTGTTGGGAGGTGTAAACACAGCTAGTCTGATGAATAATGCCATGTTGCACACAAAAAAGATGTAAAAGCATGACTCAGATACTCTTTAGCATTGTCGGAGCGAAAGGTTTTAATACAAACATTAAACCGAGTTTTAATTAACTGATAAAAAGAGATCCATACATCTAAAAGTTCAGAGCGATCTCGGAGGAGATACACCCAAGTACAGCGAGAAAAATCATCTATAAAAGTTACAAAATAAGAACTACCCCGGCCAATGGTGAGGGTAGGAGCAGGTCCCCAGATATCGGAGTGGACAAGATCAAAAGGACGAGTAGAGCCCCGACCTTGCTTCGGTGGGAAGGAGGAACGGTGATGCTTGCCTAGTTGACAGGCGTCGCATTAGAGAGGAGCAGTAGACGGAGGGAGGTGGGGCAGAAGCTGATGAAGAAGTCGTGGTGGAGGATGACCGAGGCGGAGATGCCACTGAAGAAGATCCGTACAAGAAGAGGAGAAGGCGGACAAGGCGGAAACATTGTCGAGGAAGTAGAGGCCGCCGCTCTCAGTCCCAGTAGAAATCGTCCGATGGGAGCTCGGATCCTGAAAAGAACAAGAGGTCGGAGTAAATGTCACAGAACACTGAAGCTGCTTGCATAAAGATGTAACAGACAATAAATTGCACGAAAACTTGGGCACATAGAGAGTGTCCGCTAGTCGTAGTGACAGAGTAACATGAACCACTCCCGTTCCATGAACCGGGGAGGGAGAACCATCCGCAACTAGGACCGGGGGCAACCGATCGTGTTGTTCGAGTAAAGAGAAGCACTGAGGATTGCCCGTCATGTGATTAGTTGCACCAGGGTCGATGAGCCATTTACCTTGAGTCACCATGTGGGCACTACCTGAGGATGTTACAACAGAGGCAGACGGCTTGGAAGAGTCACCGGAGGGGCGAAGATGGGGATGCTTCGTCCAGCAGCGGTCGGAAGTATGTCCGGTGCGGCCACAATGAGAGCAAAGGTAGCGGGAAGAGGCACGGCTGCCAGACTGGTGACTGCGGATACCAGAGCCACTCCGCTGAGTGTGATGAGAATAGTTGTCCGGTGGTGGAGGAGCGGCGGGCAAAAGAGGGCGCTGAAGGAGAGAGGTAACAACAGCGATGCGGGCAGCGGTGGCATCTAAGGTAGGAGATTCTGCCTCACCCAGAATTTGCTGGCGGATCATGTCATAAGTATCAGGAAGCCGGAGCAGATAACACACAACCAGAAGCTCCTGGAAGTGCTTGTATTGTTGAGCCAAATCCGCAAAAAAGGGGCGATTCTGAAGAATCTCAGCCCCAAGAGCCTGAACCTATTGGTAGAAAGCAGCAGGAGACAAGGTAGGACGGGCAAAGAGGTCCGCATACAACGTATAGATGCGGGATGTCTGAGCCCCCTTGGAGTACAGAGCGGCAAGATGAAGCCAAGCGGCCTTGACCGTCTCATCATGACGTATGACGAGAAGACACTCATCAGAAAGACTGTTCGCGAGCCAAGTACGCACAAGCGTGTCACTCGCATCCCAGTCATCAAAGAGAGGTGAAGTGATAGGAGGTGGGTCATCAACGAGATGGTGCCATTTGTGTTGTTAGCGAAGTAGAAAGGTGAAAGAGACGCTCCAATCCGAGTAGTTGGAGCCAACAAGCTTGGAAACAGTCCCAAGGTTCCCAGAAGGAGTAGAGGAAGAGGCAGAGCAGGATTGGTAACAGGGGTGGTGGTAGTAGAGGCATCAGAAAGAGCCATACGAGCAAGAAAAGGGAAGCCGGGCGGTTAGGAAACAAACCGCACGGATAGGAAGAGGAAAAGCTGCAGCGGTCACGAGGGTAGAAACCAGCGGCCAGAAAAGCCACGACCAAGCTGTAGACCAAAGCAGAGGGGAAGAAGTCGGACGGCTAGAGAACAGGCCGCGCGAACAGGAGCAAAACAGGTCGCTGCGACAGGAGGCGACTTAGAACAGGAAAAAGTCGCGCACACAGAGGGCAACGACAAGGAGAGGAAGAGGTCGCGCGGACAGGGTGCAAACCGGCGACACAAGCCGCGCGGACAGGGAAGGCACAAAATCAAGAGGAGTAGATCGAGTTCTCTGATACCATGTAAGAATCGAACAAAAACAAGCCGAAATGATTTTAACTGAAACTTTATTATCCGAAAAAGGTATCTATTACAAAGGTATGACCTCCCTTATATAGAATGGAGGAGAGAAGAGAGAATACAAATAAGAGATGTGGGACTAAAAAATTACAGGACTAAGCGGACTGTACAGACACAAACCGCACAAGCCGTGCGGTTATGCATGAGGGCTAACCGCTCGGCAACTACCAGAGAGAGAGAGATCGCCATGGGAGACCGCTAGATCGCCCGGTCTCCAAGTCGCCAGAGACAACCCGCTAAACCGCTTGGACCTCAGACAGCAACACACAACAACCAAACCGCTAAAGGGTAACCACCAAACCGTGCGGTCATCAACCCGCCAAGCCAGACCGCCAGACCGCCCGGTCACTAACTTCAACACTGAAGAAGAACATGTAGCTCAACAGCCACAGGCTGAGAAAGTAGATACAAGTATACTGTAACACCCTGAAACTCAAAAGAGCGGCGGGGGACGTTTTGGGCCAGTTTTTGGTTCTGGCAGGAGGCACACGGCCTGGGACACGGGCGTGTCCCAGGGCGTGTCAGGCTTGTGTCGACACTCAGCCAGGGAAGTCGACACTGCGCTCGACGAAGTGTCGAGACATGGCACACGACCTGCAACACGGGCGTGTCGCAGGGCGTGTCGACCTGTGTCGACACTCGTCCCAGGGAGTCGACGAACTTTGCTCGACGATGTGTCGAGACAAGGCACACGGCCTAGGACACGGGCGTGTCCAAGGCCATGTCGTCAGGTCGACGATCTTCGCTCGACGAAGTGTCGAGTGTCGAGACCGTGTACACGGCCTGGATCCCAGGCGTGTTGAGGTAGACACGGGCAAGGACACGGGCGTGTCCTAGAACCCGTGCAGTGCTCGGGTTGTTTTCGGGGAAAATCAACGAGGGTACACGGCTGGCCACACGGCCGTGTCAGGTGGAACACAGGCGTGTCAGGTCGAACACGGGAGTGTTCGATGCCCGTGTGTTGTTCCAGGTGAGTCGATTTTGACGGCGAATGAGGCACACGGCCCTGGACACGGGCGTGTGCCAGGCCGTGTGCGGTCCAGATTGGGCATTTCAGTCCCGAATCAAAGCCGTTCGTTTCTTTAATTGATGATCCAACGGCTGGGGGTTGTTCCTGAAGGGATATACCCGGGATTGGGCCTTAGAAACCCTCACTTTTCATGAGTGGTTATCTTTCTAAAGCTTAGAGAGAGAGGAGAGCCAAGGAAGGAAGAAGGAGCTAGATCCGGCCATTGGAGGAGCTTCGAAGCTCCAAATCGCGAGCCGACTCCGGATCCACAGAGGCAAAGCTAGTGCGGTGCTTTTCATCCGCTTACTTTTCCATGGCGCCAAAGAATAATGCAAGGGTAACGATTCTCTTCTTGAGCATGAGTAGCTCTCCTTCTTTGCATAGGAAGCCCGCTCTCGCGAGTTTGCGGTGAGTTGGAGGCGTTCCTTCGGGTAGATATGTGAAGTCCCTGTTGTTTAGAGTCCATAAACGAGAACGGGCATATGCATGATGTGTGAAGCCTACCCGGACATGTTGGTCTGGATCGGTGATGTTGCATTGCATAAATGCCGGAGAAGACTCCGCGCGATTGGTTTTTTTCGGGTTTTCTACGTGGTAGATTGCAACAGGGAGCCTTGGGGATTAACCCAAAGGTGCACCCGGAAAACTGGGCGGATACGTGATCTTGCCAACTTGGTGGCCTGAGAGCCAACTTGAACATAACCGGGTTATGTGAATTGTGATGGAATGAAAATATTTTATTGAACATAATTGGGCGTGTGGCCGTGCGAGCCAACGTCTGTGATGAAATGAAAATATTTTATTGCTCGCTTATGCTAATGAAATGCAGGGAAGGAGCATCGCCGCCCCGAGTTGGGGGGCGAGATCGTTATAATTTGGTCAGCATTGCTGACCGTTGCCTTGTTTTGCCACCGTGCGGTTGTTTGTTGCTTGCAGGTGCTGCTAGACCAAGCGGTCAATAGCGGGCTAAAGCCCAAGTTGCGAAGCCGGCCCTCGAAGGCCTAAATGGAAGTGTTTACTGTTTTTATTCATGTATGACCGGCCTGCGTGCCGTGGTTTGTAAATCATGTAATATCAAGTGAACCATTTTGTAAGGTCTTAAGGCTTGTACTAGTGTATGTATAACATTCCTATTTTGGTATTAGTGGACATTCATGCTTTAGTGCTGGGTTCTTTATTGCAACGTATTAAAACTGTTTCCGCTAGAATGCTCTGTGTAGGACGTTACGATTGGTTGGATGGTTTCCATGAGTAACCACCCGGTCTGTCTGTAGTATATGGCGTCGGGCCCCGGCCGGACCTACTGCTATATGCTATGCGACGGATAGAGGGTGTTACAATTTGGTATCAGACTCCTGCTTTTTGGTCGGGCTTAAGATGAATTCGTGGGCGAATTCTTTTTAAGGGGTGGTGAGCACATTGTGTGCGTCATCGTTATAACAGTAAAAGAACTCATGAATGTCCACTTAGGAATGAAAATACACGTGTTTGAGGAACCTGTGTGTTCCTATAATTGCTGTTTGCAATTTTATTTGGTCGTTTAATGGTGTTTTGTACCACAATAGGTGACCAGAAGTGGTGTTGGGCCGTTGGAACGCCGAGTTTCTGAGGCTAGCAGTGCACCAGATGTTGCCCCTGCAACACCTCTATCGGCTGAGAACATACGATTGGTGGCCGAAGCAGTGTTGGCTGTGATTAATGCGCAGCCTGCAAGGCAAACACAGCAGCCCGCTCCTGCGATGGAGCAGGTACCGCTGCAAGAGGCTGAGCCGAGGAGAGTGGAACAAGTGGTAGTGGAACTGTTGGTGTCAAGGAGGGCAACCGAGAGGCAGCTTAAGCATGTAATGAGCTTTAACCCTCCAGTATTCTCGGGGTTGGGAACCCCATCTCAAGCTGAAGACTGGCTCTCCAGGGTGAAGAGAGTCATGACAGCAACAAAGACGGAGGAGTGGCAAATGACCACCATCGCTACGTTCCTTCTGGACGGTGAAGCGAGAATGTGGTGGGAAGGACTGGAGCTGCACCTATTGAGAGGTAGGCAACTTGTTGATGTCTCGATGGAAGAGTTCTCGAGATTGTTTTTGGCTAGATACCTCCCTTCGACGCAGAGGATAGCGTTGGAGAATGAGTTTCTGAAGTTTGTTCAGGGTGAGAGGAGCGTGGATGAATATCTCCACGAGTTTACTCGTTTGAGTCGATATGCTAGCTCCACTATTGTGGATGAGGAGTGCAAGACTAATCGCTTCTACGAAGGGTTGAGAGATGAGTTGAGGTTACTACTCTCGGGGCCGATAACGCAGGGTTTCTTAACCTTGGTCAACACTGCCCGGTCCTTGGAGAAGGACATGAAGAATGTACAAGCAAAGAAACGCTTGGGTGATAGGAAATCTGAATTCAAAGTGTCGACTACTTCAAAGTCCGGCTATCAGAGGTCTTTCAAGAAGCATAGGACTTCGGGTCCAGCACCTTCTGGTGCTTCTAGGGCGACTACGAGTCGGACCCCGGGCACGTATTTTACTTGTGGAAAGCCGGGGCACTTTGCCCGCGATTGTTGGAGCGGACGCCCCAAGTCCGAAAAGAAGCCGGGAGCTACTTATGAAGAGAAGGGCAAGGCGGTGGAGTCGACCGCGTCCCACTATGCTCCGGCCCAACCAAGGGTGTATAATCTTGGCCAATAGGAGGCCATCAAATAGGCTGATGTGGTGACAGGTACGGCTTAATTTATAGCAAGTCAATTCCTTTAAATACTTGTTATGCATATGTTACCTTACCACTGCTTGTTTAGGATTTGTTTTGATTTGTGAAAATCCGGCAAGAGCACTCTTCGATACTGGAGCTTCACACTCCTTCTTGTCCGAGGGATTTATATCACGCATCAGAGTCCCTTCTTCGATGGCGAAGGATAAGTTGGACGTGTTGTTGCCTAATGGGTGTTCGATGCGAGCGGATAGGATCTGCGATGTTAAGATTCGTATTGGGAATCAGGAATTCGGTCTGCAAGCGTCGTTACTTCCGTTGGTGGAGTTCGACGTCATATTTGGCATGGACTGGCTCTCGGAGCAGCAAGCCTATATCGATTGCGGTCGGAAGGAAGTCAAGTTGGGAGCTAGTCGTGAGACGACTTTTACGGGCTTAAAGGGGTCGAGCAAGACGTTGATGTCTGCTCTTCAGGTGGTGAAGGCGGTTCGTGCCGGTGCAGAACTGTTCTTTACACTAGTGGAGGCTGCGAAGCCGAAGCCCGCGTTGGATTGTATTTCAGTGGTATCGGAATACCCGGATGTGTTCCCCGCAGATCTTCCTGGAGCCCCGCCTCAGCGGGAGATAGATTTTACGATTGAGCTAGTGTCAGGTGCAAAGCCTGTGTCACGATCTCCTTATCGGCTAGCGCCTAAGGAAATGACAGAGCTGAAAGTTCAACTGCAAGAGTTGTTGGAGCAAGGGTATGTGCGCCCGAGTTCTTCGCCTTGGAGCGCACCTGTCCTCTTTGTTAAGAAGAAGGACAGAAGCTTGAGGCTATGTATTGACTATCGGGAGCTCAACAAGTTGTCAGAGAAGAACAAGTACCCGATCCCCCGGATCGATGATCTTTTTGATCAGTTGGTCGGGTCGACGGTGTACTCGAAGTTGGATCTCAAAGCTGGGTACTATCAGCTGCGAATAAGGGAGAGTGATATCCCAAAGACAGCGTTTAGTACGAGATACGGGCATTATAAGTTTACGGTCATGCCATTTGGGCTGACTAATGCGCCGTCAATGTTCATGGATTTGATGAACATGACTTTTAGGGAGTACTTAGACCATTTTGTGATCGTCTTCATCGACGATATTTTGGTGTACTCGCAAAGTGAGGAAGATCACTTCAAGCATCTTCATTTGGTATTGGAGACGCTAAGGAGGAATCAACTTTATGCCAAGTTCTCGAAGTGTGAGTTTTGGTTATCCTCAGTGGCGTTCCTCGGTCATATAGTGAGTGGAGAGGGTACTGCAGTGGATCCGGCGAAGATTGTTGCGATACGGGAGTGGCCTGAGCTTGCTACGGTAGCGGAAGTCCGGAGCTTTCTAGGGCTTGTCGGCTATTATAGGTGCTTCGTAGAGAACTTCTCGCGGATAGCGTTACCTCTCACTACTTTGACGAGCAAGGAGCATAAGTTCGTTTGGACGCCGGAGTGCGCGCGAGCTTTTGAGGAGTTGAAGTGTCGGTTGACCACGACGCCTGTGCTGAGTTCGCCATGTGGGACCGAAGGCTACGAGATTTACAGTGATGCTTCGGGCAGCGGTTTGGGTTGCGTGCTACTGCAACACGGAAGTGTAATAGCTTATGTCTCGAGACAGCTGAAAGTGCATGAAAGGAACTATCCGGTCCACGACTTGGAGTTAGCGGCCGTGATTTTTGCCTTGAAGTTGTGGAGACACTATTTGTACGGTGTGAAGGTTGATATCTACACCGATCACAAGAGCCTGAAGTATCTGATTGATCAGAAGGATCTGAATATGCGTCAGCGTAGATGGATGGAGTTCTTGAGGGACTATACATTCAAGATCCACTACGTGCCTGGTAAAGGGAATGCGGTTGCGGAAGAGTTGAGCCGCCGGGCCCCAGCCCAAGCCAATTGGCTATCAGTGCATGATGAGTGGTTGGTGCGGGAGTTGGAGGCGTTGGAGATTGTTTGTGTGGATAGGCAATCAAGTGCTGAAGTAGTTCTGAATTGGACTGAAGTCCAATATGACCTGGCTGATCGGATTCAGCAGGCTTTGTATATGGATGCTCATATGAAGCAGTTCATGGTAGAGGCTCTGGATGGGTCAAATTCCCAATTCGTTGTGTAGGGCAGATTGCTTTGGAAAGACGGTCGTCTGTGTGTCCCAAGTGTGGGCAATTTGCGGGTGGAGTTGTTGTACGAGGCACACCATACCAAGTACTCGATTCACCCGGGAGCACGAAGATGTACCGTGATGTGAAGAGACTGTTTTGGTGGCCGGGTTTGAAGAAGGTTGTGGCGCTCTACGTAGCGAAGTGCCAAACTTGCGCCTTGGTGAAGGCGGAGTGCCAAAAGCCGGGAGGATTTCTTAAGTCCTTGTCTATTCCTGAGTGGAAATTCGATGACATCTCTATGGACTTTGTGCATGGTTTGTCAAGGTCGCAAAAGGGGAACGACATCATTTGGGTGGTCGTGGATCGGTTAACGAAGGTATCGCATTTCATTCCGCATAGGAAGGATGATCCGGTGGAGAAGTTGACAAAACTTTATGTGGATAACATAGTACGGCTTCATGGTGTGCCCCACAGCATCGTGAGTGACCGGGATGGGCGGTTCACGTCCAATGATTGGAGGCTAGTGCAACAAATGTTGGGGACAAAGTTGAAATTCAGCACAGCCTTCCATCCGCAAACGGATGGGCAGACCGAGAGGGTCAATAGAACTATGGAAGACATGCTCCGCATGTGTGTCTTGGATTTTGGAAAGCAATGGGAAGACCACCTTTATTTGGTGGAGTTTGCATACAACAACAACAACTACCAAGCGAGTATACAAATGGCGCCCTTCGAGGCCCTATATGGTAGAAAATGTCGCACGCTGTTGTCTTGGTTAGAAATGGGTGAGTCAAAGTTGTATAAGCGATTGGAAGTGGAGGATGCTACTTCTTTGGTGAGAACCATTCGGGAGAGGTTGCTTATCGCTCAGGACCGGCAAGTGAAATATTATAATGCCAAGCACAGGAACGTGGAGTTCGCTGTGGGCGACCATGTGTACTTAAAGATCAAGCCGTTCAAGGGTGTCTCACGGGTGCGGCGATTGAAAAAGCTAAGCCCGAGGTACCTTGGGCCGTTTGAGGTTCGGGAGCGAGTTGGTGAAGCGGCCTATCGGTTGAAGCTTTCAGTGGAGCTTGGTGGATTACATGATGTATTCCATATTTCGGTTCTTCGGAAGGCGGTGCAAGAGCCTACGCAAGTGATCGCGGTTGATCAACTGCCGGTGGATAGTGGGCTGACGACAAAGGTCAAGCCCGTGCGGATTGAGGACTCGGAGGTCAAGCGGCTACGCAATAAAGAGCTCAGGATGGTCAAGGTCCGGTGGGACAATTGCGGTCGTGAGGAGCTCTCTTGGGAGCGAGAGCAGACTATGCTTGACGAGTATCCGGAGTTGTTCCGCTCAGGTACAAATTTTAGTTTTGTACATGTCTTTCCTTTATATAATTTCGTGGATGAAATCCTTTTAAGAGGGAGAGAGTTGTAACGCCCCGAAACTAAAAAGAGCGACGGGGGACGTTTTGGGCCAGTTTTTGGTTCTGGCAGGAGGTACACGGCCTGGGACACGGGCGTGTCCCAGGGCATGTCAGGCTTGTGTCGACACTCAGCCCGCGAAGTCGACACTGCGCTCGACGAAGTGTCGAGACATGGCACACGGCCTGCGACACGGGCGTGTCGCAGGGCGTGTCGACCCGTGTCGACACTCGTCCCGGGGAGTCGACGAACTTTGCTCGACGATGTGTCGAGACAAGGCACACGGCCTAGGACACGGGCGTGTCCAAGGCCGTGTCATCAGGTCGACGATCTTCGCTCGACGAAGTGTCGAGTGTCGAGACCGTGTACACGGCCTGGAGCCCAGGCGTGTTGAGGTTGACACGAGCAAGGACACGGGCGTGTCCTAGAACCCGTGCAGTGCTCGGGTTGTTTTCGGGGAAAATCGACGGGGGTACACAGCCGGCCACACGGCCGTGTTAGGTGGAACACGGGCGTGTCAGGTCGAACACGGGCGTGTTCGATGCCCGTGTGTTGTTCCAGGCGAGTCGATTTTGACGGCGAATGAGGCACACGGCCCTGGACACGGGCGTGTGCCAGGCCGTGTGCGGTCCAGATTGGGCATTTCAGTCCCGAATCAAAGCCGTTTGTTTCTTTAATTGATGATCCAACGGCTGGGGGTTGTTCCTGAAGGGATATACCCGGGATTGGGCCTTAGAAACCCTCACTTTTCATGAGTGGTTATCTTTCTAAAGCTTAGAGAGAGAGGAGAGCCAAGGAAGGAAGAAGGAGCTAGATCCGGCCATTGGAGGAGCTTCGAAGCTCCAAATCGCAAGCCGACTCCGGATCCACGGAGGCAAAGCTAGTGCGGTGCTTTTCATCCGCTTACTTTTCCATGGCGCCAAAGAAGAACGCAAGGGTAACGATTCTCTTCTTGAGCATGGGTAGCTCTCCTTCTTTGCATAGGAAGCCCGCTCTCGCGAGTTTGCGGTGAGTTGGAGGCGTTCCTTCGGGTAGATATGTGAAGTCCCTGTTGTTTAGAGTCCGTAAGCGAGAACGGACATAGGCATGATGTGTGAAGCCTACCCGGACATGTTGGTCTGGATCGGTGATGTTGCATTGCATAAATGCCGGAGAAGACTCCGCGCGATTGGTTGTTTTTCGGGTTTTCTACGTGGTAGATTGCAATAGGGAGCCTTGAGGATTAACCCAAAGGTGCACCCGGAAAACTGGGCGGATACATGATCTTGCCAACTTGGTGGCCTGAGAGCCAACTTGAACATAACCGGGTTATGTGAATTGTGATGGAAATGGGACTCGAGAGAAGTTTGACCCGCGCAAATGGCTTAAATTATCGTTGCGATGTGAGCACGGGTTAGATGGAACCGTTCCCATTCTATGTCGTTCGGTTAAAGAGACCTAAGGGTACGTGGCACTTGCCGTTGGCATAGATTAGGGTCTTCGGCGGTCTATGACTTAAATTGTCGTGACTCAGGCAAAGAAGACAAAATGCTCATAGGTTTGGCCGTCAAAGTGGCGGTGGTGAGTCCGGAATGTCTATGGCTTTAATTGACGTGACATCGACTGGTTCACCGAGAATGTGCCCTGAGAGCACGGGGCGTGTGGCCGTGCGAGCCAACGTCTGTGATGAAATGAAAATATTTTATTGCTCGCTTATGCTAATGAAATGCAGGGAAGGAGCATCGCCGCCCCGAGTTGGGGGCGTGATCGTTATAATTTATTCAGCATTGCTGACCGTTGCCTTGTTTTGTCACCGTGCGGTGGTTTGTTGCTTGCAGGTGCTGCTGGACCAAGCAGTCAATAGCGGGCTAAAGCCCAAGTTGTGAAGCCGACCCTCGAAGGCCTAAATGGAAGTGTTTACTGTTTTTATTCATGTATGACCGGCCTGCGTGCCGTGGTTTGTAAATCATGTAATATCAAGTGAACCATTTTGTAAGGTCTTAAGGCTTGTACTGGTGTATGTATAACATTCCTATTTTGGTATTAGTGGACATTCATGCTTTAGTGCTGGGTTCTTTATTGCAACGTATTTAAACTGTTTCCGCTAGAATGCTCTGTGTAGGACGTTACGATTGGTTGGATGGTTTCCATGAGTAACCACCCGGTCTGTCTGTAGTATATGACGTCGGGCCCCGGCCGGACCTACTACTATATGCTATGTGACGGATAGAGGGTGTTACATATACAACCACAGGCTCATCCAGTACTTTCTGAGGCAATGCTTATACAAATCAATGATCTTTATGATAACCCTACTGATGAATCTGATGATGATGATGAATCTGATGAGTCAGATGATTCCAGTTTCAAGAAAAGGAAGTTTAAGAAGAGAAAGGCTCCAATAAAGGCTGCTCCAAATCCAAATCCCACAGCAGACACCCCTACTACATTTTGCACAACATTACTCTCACTCTAGATACTCCCTACTGGATGAGACTTTCTAAGAATGAACAAAAGAGAAGAAAGAAGATGAAGAGATATAACTCTCCTCCTAAGAAGTCTTAGTGAGGACCTCCTCCTCCTCATATAGCAGGATCAACAGAAATACTTCTCAAGTTCAAAGGTCTATTTCTTATCAATCAAGACCAACTCATAGCAGTAAAGAAAGATCTTCAAGGTCAGACACTCAATCTAACACCCAACAGAGAAAACAACAACAACATGATAATCAAGGCAGTCAGCTAACAGAACAAAGTAGCCGGAAAAAAAAAGAATCTAGTCCAGAAAGACCTCTCTCTCTCTCTCTCTCCAACATATGATCCTGAGTTGGATCCTAATTCTAGAATGACCAGGTTTAATGAGCTGATAGCTCTATCTTAGATAAGGAAGGGCGGGGAAGAAGGAAAGGATTTATCTCAATTCTCCACTATGTCATCTTACAGTAAGAAAGAACTGGACAAATATCAGGTGCAAAATCTTTTTATTGTTGATACCTATATGAATTTGCATCCAGAAGCTGTAGTGCCCAGAGCTACAACTGTGAAAATTCTTGGTGCTCAAGACATGAAAATGACCCAAAGAGAAGCAGAGGATCCCAAAAGAAAGATGATTTTCACAAAACCTGCTTCCTCTTCAGATGCTTTAAAAAAACAGTGATAACTCTCTGATTTTGCAATTTGAATTTTATTTTTGCTATATGTAAACTCACAAGACACTTGTGTTCATATCTGCTGAATGTTTTTAAAATTCTGTCAGATATTTTTGTTGCTTTATGATTTTGTTTGTTTTTATTTTGTATAGTGATCTCACTCAAATAGGGGGAGATTGTTGCAACCCTACTTGTGATTTGGGCTAGGTTCACTATTAGGATTGATGACCCACCATGTATAGTCTAGGGTCATATGTTACTTTCAGGGTTAAGGTCAATCACATTAGGTTAGATTACTGAGACCTACCTTCAGAAGACTTCAGAGAACACAAGACTTAAGAGACAAGGAAATTTTGAAGATTGCAAAAAATGTGTTCGACGATAGCTGAACTCAGCTCGACAATCGTCGAACTCAACTCGACGAACTCAAAGTTCCTTCTCTGAGTTGAGCTCGACGAAAGTCTAGCTCAGGTCGACGAACTGTGAGTTTATATCAGAATCTCAGCTCGACGAAGTGCCTTCTCAGCTCGATGAACTTGGAGCTCAGTTTGACAAGTACTTTCTTCTGCTCGACGATTTTGGAACTCAGCTCGACGAAGAAGAATTATCAGCTCGACAAACTTGGTGCTTAGGTCGACGAAAACTTTACTGAGGTCGACTAACTTCATCCAGGTTCTGCTCGACTTATCTTCTCTGCAGTTTCTCTGATCGACTAAGGCAGATTAATTTCAGTAATTAAGATAGTAATACTCTGATAATTAATGTTTAATATTCTCTAGAATATAACCATTTTCTGGCAGCATTAATTAGGGACTTCACAGAGTTATTACTTAACATATTTACTGGGACAGTTGAGGAAATGCATTGAAGACAAAAACAGTTGTTCCATTTCCCAGAAAATATGCAGAGGATTTCAAGGATTTTGAATTTCAAATCAGTAATCAAGATATAAAAAGAAAGTTTCAGAAGATTGTTGTTCACCTTTTAGAACAAGTCTAACAGTCAAGAAGATATTATTAAGTCAGGAAGAAGAAGAACATCTGCTAACAAAGAACAAAAAACAGAGACACAGAACTTCTTGTTTTTCATCATTCTTCTTCCTCAAGCTTTTTTTCCATCAAATAATCATCATTCTGAGATCAACTTCACAATCACCCAGATACATATACTAGAAGAAGAAGTTTTCATTGAAGGCCTGCACCCTGAAGCAAAGTCTCCACTCCTGACCAGATTTCAATTACTCTGGGGGAGCTTTGACAACATCACAAAAAATCTACTAGTCTTCTCAGAGGATTGAGACAGAGAAGACAATATCAATTTTTTCCTTCACTGTGTAAAAGGTTATAACTCCCTTCAAAAGTTAATTTACTGATTGTCAAGTCTCCTGATCAAAAGACTTGGTTTGGTTTTTGGGCACCTGATCAAAAGCTCAAAGGGTTGCTAGATCTCCCTTATAAAATAGATCTTGTGGTGACAGGACACCTGAACAAAAACCTATGGTGGCAGAGCACCTGATCAAAAACATGTGGTGGATTCCTATCAGGTGGTAGAAGAGTGGATGTACCCAAGTATATTGGAGAACCACTATAAATTTGCTTATGTCGTCTGTTTGTGCTGCACTAATTTTGCAGTAAGCCCACTTATGTCATTAACTTGTGAGAATTTTTCATTAGAGCGAACATCAAAGATATATGTATCTAGTTGTCCCTCTAATAACTGCAAGTCCAATTGAGAAAAATCACTTGGGTAATATTCTCTAAGGCGAATCAACTTATTTTTATCAAAAAAAATGAAATTGTCGCTTGGATCAAGACTTGAAATGCAGAGAAGTAATTCAGTATTTACTTCGTTAAACTGATCATTTAACTCGTTTAACATCCAATCAATTACGGTATTAAAGATCTCAACCCGGAAATGATGATAATTTGTAATATCCCTCGCATTACGTCTTGATCTTCCTGCTTGAATAAATTTTTCCTCCATGTTTAGAACATCAATGTCGTGTTTATCACAAAAGTTTGAAACTTCATTTATGAAGAATTCCCACTGTATGTCAACATACCACATGTTAAATAATAACTACTTGGACAAATTTATGAAATTCATTGCGTTGATGATGTCTTGATCCTTCTTTTGTAGCGCCTGTGATAACTCATTTGTTCTCGACAAAATATTTTTCATTAAATAGAGAAGAAAAATGAAATCATAAGTTATGATTTTTAAAAGACTGCTTGCAGTTTCCCTTTGATTTGCATATATTCCATCAACTATAAAAATTTCAAGAACATTCACTATAGATGAAAACATACGAATGAAATTCAAAACAATACCATAATGTGAACCCCACCGCGTTTCTCCTGCCTTCGTAAATTCAAGTGGTTGATTTAATCCACGGCCACTCTCCAATTCTCCACAACCTATTTTTTGTGCGACTCTTTCGACTTCTACTACTCTAAGACAGTCGCGTCATTTGCAAGATCCACCAACCACATTCAACACCATGTTAATATGGAAAAAAAACTCAGCAACTTCAGAATGACCCTCTGCAACTGCTACTAATATAAGTTGTAGCTGATGAGCAAAACAATGAATGTAAAATGCAGAACAATTTTCCTTCGATATCAAAGTTTTTAAACCCTTTAATTCACTTTTCATATTGCTGGCTCCATCATAACCCTGTCCCCGTAATTTTGAAATACTTAAACTGTACTTGGCATAATGGGCATCAGTCCTAAGATATAGCACACGATCTACCTAATTGAATATATCCCTAGTTATTTATATAAAGCATAATGAGCATCAGTCCAACGTATGAGATAGTATATGAATAAAAAAAGGTATTTCAGTTACATTACATAATGCAAAATAATAAGATCTAGTAAACAACATATAATCAAGCTAACATACAAGAATAAAGCATTTCATAAAGATGCATCATAAGTAAGGAGATACAGTCAGACACAATTGATTATGTGATGCTTATCTCAAATGTCCATATATGACAGCTAAATATTCCCTCTTAGACTTGGTCAAAATACTGAAATCTTCAACATGGTATAGCAAATGATCATTTTAAAACAAATATAAGTATTATAGCAAACCCAGTAAGGCAAAAGTCTAGGATGAAGTTTGTACATATTCAAAACAGTCTGAAAAACCATTACCTTAAATCTTGAGCACCATCCCAAGGATAATTTGCAATAAGTGCACCCTGAAGGGGAAAAAATTAACGAAAGTCTAACATGTATCTAACTTCAATAATGAAATAACTTCAGCAATCTATTTTTCAACTGCTATCAATTTAAAAAATTTGAAGTAACATTAAGTCACAGCATGTTAAAGAAAGATTCTTGCATGATATGAACATTGTAGCCAAAAGAAGACTAATGTTCATGAACCTAAGAAAACTAGAAAGAGGTATGAACCGTCTATCAGTACTTTTAACATAATATACAAAAACATGCACAAAATATTTGGGAAATTAATTTGGGAAATTTGGGAAATTAATTTGAGAAATTTGGGAAATTTGTGAAGAAGAAGGAAATTTGGGAGGAAGAAGGAAATTTGGGAAATTTGGGAAATTTGGGAAATTTGGGAAATTTGGGAAGGAGAAGAAGAAGAAGAAGTTACCAGCGGGAGCAGCGGCGGGCTAGGGCAGGTGATCAGCGGGAGCAGTGGCGGCCGGCGGGCACGCGAATCAACGGCAGGCATCCTATTAGCGGCGGGATAGGGCACGCGATCAGCGGCGGGCTACGCAGCAGCGGGAGCAGCGGCGGGCTAGGTCACAACGACACGCGATCAGCGATTTAGCGGGAGCAGCGGCGGGCTAGGGCTAGGGCTAGCGCTAAAATGAGAGCGAGATGGAGTGATTTGTTCTCCCCCGGTGAAAATCGCGGAAAATCACACCCGGGCACGTGCCCGGGTGTGTCCGAACCTGGGTCCACCCCTGCTCCGACCATTCGTCGTCACGATTCTATTCTTGTCGTTGCGGATTGGTTTTCCAAAATGGCTTACTTTGTTCCATGTAGTAAAACGAACGATGTCTCTTTTATTGCTAAATTATATTTTAAAGAGGTTGTTAGTCATCGTGGAATTTCTAAAACTATCGTTACGGACCGCGACGTTAAATTTACTAGCTACTTTTGGAAAACGCTTTGGAAATTAATGGGCACCAAGCTATTATTTTTCTCCGTCTATCACCCGTAAACAGATGGGCAGACGGAAGTTGTTAATCGTAGTTTGGGCAACTTGTTGTGGTGTCTTGTGGGTGACCACAAGGGTACTTGGGATTTGCTCCTTCCCCACGCCCAACTCGCTTATAATAACTCTAAGAATCGATCTACCAGTCTATCACTAAATGAGGTTGTGCATGGTTACAAAGCACCTCGTGCCACTTGATTTGATTCCAATACCTCCCACATACAAATCAAGTCACTTTGCACAAGAGTTCGCTCAACACGTTCATGATCTCCACAAACGCATTCAAGAAAAGTTAGCCACCCAATATGCTTCTTATCAATCGCATGTTAATACTCATCAGAGAGCTTCTACTTTTAATATTGATGATTTGGTTTTGGTCCATTTGCTCCCGGAGTTGTTGCCCTCGGGCACCGTCAAGAAGTTGGCCAATAGGAGAGCCGACCCCTTTAAAATTATGAAGAAATTGGGAAACAATGCTTGTGTCTTACCCGCTGATTGAGGTATTTCTCCTATTTTCAATATTTCAGATTTAACTTCGTATGTCTCTCCACCACCAGAATTACTTCACTATCCATTCTCTTCTAAAAATGTGTCGTCTTCTTCTATGAGGTTGGGGGGTGAGCGTATTCCCGTGTCTCTCTTACCTACGGATCCTACCGTGGTTACTTCGGATGGTGATTCTGCCGCCAATATTTCACTTAATGCTAATGTTTTTCCAAGATTTCCCAAAACCTCATTTGTGCCTGACAGGATTCTGGACGACGAAGTTGTTACCACCGCGGACGATGGTCTCCACCGCTATCTTGTTCGCTGGAGTGACCGCCCCGCTTTGGATGATTCTTGGCTTCCCGAGGCTGATTTGAAAAGCTTGAATGCTGCACTCCTCCAACACTACCTTCTTGACCACTCACCGGTGATGAGTGCTTTTGACCCGGGGAGGATTGATGTCGCCGCCCCACAAATATTTGAAGATACCCGGCGCTACAATCTCCGCTCGCGGCCGCGTTGCCGCAACATTCAAGACCACCAAGATATTCGCCGCTATGACCTCCACGCTCGGCCACGTTCGGACGCATGGCTCTTGGGTTCAATAGTACTTGAGTTTTAGTTTAAGCTTTGTTTATTGTTTAATGTTTTATTGCTTACTGTTAGTTTTAGTTTTATGTTTAATGCTTAAGTTTTAATTAGTGTTGTTGTAAAACGTTATATATATATTTGCTGGATAATGAATGGAGGAGATCATTGTTAATCAGGAAAAAAAACTCTCGTCAACGGACTTCTTCCCCTAGGGTTCGGCCGAATCTTACGTGCGATAGTGCGACTGCCGCCGCCCCTTCCGCCTTGCGTGCGACTCGCCGGACCCCCTCCCGGTGCGACTCCGGCGTCTACTCTTCCCCCCCTGCGCGACTGCGCGACTTAGCCGCCACCCACTCTTGTGTGCACTATGCGTAACTGTTGTCGTCGCTCCTTTCCCGTGTGCAACTGTGTGCCGCCGCCGCATCTTCTACTCCACGATTTCTTCCTTGCACCCGGTCGACCGACCCTTGGCCTCGGATCGCTGCTCCACCACCGGGATCCCTTCGGAGTGACTCCGTTGAAGTATTGGCGTGTATTACCAACCGCTCGTGCGATTCCGGTAGACTCGTGGTAGAGAAGCCCTCCACCAAAAAAACTCCTAGTGAGCTTGGGTAACGAATTCCTCTACTCTCTTGTGTGTGATTCCTCATACATGGTTTTCTGTGGTGAAAAAGGCAGGCGTTGCCTTCAAAACCATTGGATTTTCTTGTGGGTTTTAAATCGAAGCTTCTACGTGTTTTCTGATCGTTCTTCAGAATTAACGGATTGAGTAAATTCTTATTGTGACATTGATTTGGTTGGGTAAACCCTTGTTTTGACACTCTAAGGATTGGGCAAATCCTATGCTAGTTTTCTTGATGTGAGAAAACCGGCCTCTTTCTGAAGGACTACTCATCGTCTGCTTGTACGTGGATGATTTACTCATCATAGGGTCAAACGCTGAGGGCATAAAAAGGTTCAGGGTGTACATTCAAATCAAATTTGAAATCACTACAAAAAAACTTAAATTAGCAAAGAGTTAAATTTCTTGCTAATTCAATAAAATCTTTGCTAATTTTAATTAGCAAAGAATTTAGCAACAAATTTTCTTCCTATCTAATATGGGCCTAGCTAATTTTAGGAAGGAAAAATTTCGTTTCTATTTTGCAAGGCATTTTTAGCATGGTAATTTTATCATTTCTAAATTTTTTATGTTAAATTCAAAAATATGCATATATATTATATACAAAAATTTAAATTAAAACATATGAGCTTGGGAGGATTTGAACCACCTACCTTTCTCATGTATTCCACAATATTCATCCAATTATACAATTTACCTTCACTTTAAATTTAGATGGTTTTATATTTTTATATACATATATAAATATTTATAAATATATATTCCGGTATATAATTTTTATATATATTTATATTTTCGTATATTTATATATATATATATATATATATATATATATTTGTTACATTTGTATGAATTTATTATATATATAATTTAATGCTAATTAGCAACAAATTTTTTTGCCTTTCTAATTTTTGTTGCTAAATAATGTTTTTCTTGTAGTGAATGACAGATTTGGGCCGCAACAGATACTTCCTAGGACTACAAATTCTACAACTTCCAAGAGCTACCAATATATCACAATGCAAATACGCAGAAGACATTCTAGTCAGATTTGGAATGGAGAACTCAAAACCAGCTTCCACCCCCATGATCACAGGATAGAAATTAAAGAAAGAAGATGGAGAGGAGAAAACATCAGCTGAACAGTACAAGAGCCTTGTGGGCTCACTCATTTACTTAACCAACACTCGTCCAGACGTTGAATTCTCGGTGAGCATGATATCACGCTTTATGCAGTCTCCTAGCATTAAACATGTGACAGCCGCCAAAAGAATTCTGAGGTATGTTAATGGAACGAGATAACTTGTGCTAAAATATGAGAAGGGGCAAATGTGCAATCTCATGGGCTACTGCGACTGGGCTGGGTGTTCCGACGACCGGAGGAGCACAACCGGATTCATTTTCTACCTTGGTCACAATCCTGTCTCATGGTGGGATCCGGATCCTCTCATTTCACATGAAATGAGGGGATCCATTTCAGCCTTTAATGATCATGTCAGCCCAAATAATATCCAGTGGATGAGATTTTTTCAAATTAAAAAAAATATAAAAGGCTAGGAATAACTGAACCCGTTGGATCAATATACAAGCCATCATGGCCATGAAATGGATCCCCTCCATTTCAAGTGAAATGGAGAGGATCCTGATACCTCATGGTGCACCAAAAACCAAAAAAAATGATCGCTCTCCTCCACCGAATCAAAATACACCGCCAATCTTGTGCTAGAGACAAAAAAAATGTTTTCCTGTACCTGTTTGATGTCAATCTCTCCACTCTGACTTTTTTGGTCTTAAGTACTCCGGGAGATGGCCTGGTACAGCAGTACTGTTGGCCCCGTTTTTATCTTTTATGCAAGCTTGGTGTGGGTAGTTGCTCTGTTCCTGCAATTTTGTGTGCTTGGTTGTTTTGTAGAAGAAGGGTGGATGTCTTATCATATCCTCCAGTGTGCTTAAAATTCCAATAGTTTAACCTTGAGTTTACGACCGTCATCGTCATGCCAAACGGAAACCTAAAAACCTATGGGTCAGTTTGTTTGGGCATTTTTCCTCCTTTGCGTTGGCATCAGAACGAAATTTTTTTTCCTCCAGTTTGTTTCTACCTTGCGTCGGCATCGGAGGAGAAAAAACACAATCTTAACGCTCCTTTCGGGCAGCTGCTCCGACCTCCTTTCCAACGCGAGCGTTACCAACGCAACTTATGGCGAAGGCGGCGGCGGTGCTCTGGCGAAGGGGCGGTGCTTTGGAGAATGCAGCGGCGATGCTCTGGCAAATCTCCGTTAAAACCGGCGGTGCTCTGGCTGCCCCCTCCCGCCAGAGCCTCTGGCTGCCCCCTCCCGCCAGAGCTCCGCCACCCCCTACAGCGGGAGATAAGCTCCTCACCCGCTGTTTTACCCGTTGTTTTACTTGTGATCCAATTTGCCGGTGATCTAAAGTATAAGTTTTTGATTTTATTATTTTTATATATTATTATTATATTATTAAATTAAATTATTATTATTCTGATTATTATATTATTATTATTATTCTCATTATTATTATATTATTATTTTTATTATCATGATTATTATAATATTATGATAACCATATGTGATTAGTATTAATATTATTAATATGATTATTATTAATAATAAATTAAATTTATAATAAATAAAATTATAATTAAATGTAACATAAACAGCACAGTTGTTTTACGAAACTGTTTTTCCATTTTAAACAGCTCTGTCACCGCTGTTTTACCAAACTATTTGTCATTTTGAGCAGCTCCGTTCTCACAGCTCTTTTTGTCAGCTCCAATGCCGAAACAAATTGATCCTAAAACGGAAACCTAAACTTGAAGGAAACCTACAAATCTGAAATCAGTCCCTTTCAGCATCTTTTACTAATTGAATATAGGGCCAATAATTTTTCACTTAATTTCACTCTCCTTTTATTTTCTGTCCATTTCCCCCTCTTTTAATTTCATGTCAATCCCTTTCTCTCTCTCTCTCTCTCTTATCGCTCTCTTCTACTTTCAACCCACTCTCCACCAAAGGAGATCCTTTGGCTCTCTTCAAATTTAGCATTCCATGCATCCACCTCTTTAATTTCTTTCTCTCTCCTTCTTAAAATACCCCCTCTTCCTCTACCTTTCTCTCACCCTCTCTCTATATCTCTCTCTCTCTCCTCACTCCAGACCACTATTCTAATCAGACCCCATAACGCCCTTTCTCTCTAGCTCTCCCTGTATATATATATCCTCAGTCCCAGCTTCGCCTTCCTTATCCTTCACTTTGATCTCTCTCTCTCTCCTCTCTCCTCTCTCCCCTCTCTCTCTCTCTAAATATATATTATAAGTTGTATATTATAAGCTTATTATTGCAACTTGGAAGCTGCAATGGAGGAGGAAGGGTGTAAAGTGTGCAGTATGTGCGGTGACATCGGCTTCCCCGACAAGATCTTCCAATGCCTCCGCTGCCTCTACCGCTTCCAGCACTCGTACGATACCATACTATACACCCCCTCTTTAATTATTATTTCTCTTCCATATATATATATATATATATATATATATATTATATATATATATATATATATATATATATATATATATATATATATATATATATATATATATATGCTTATTATTATTCAACACTACTTCAAATGTGTTGCATAAACAAAATGTGTAATCACAGTTACTGCAGCAACTACTACTGCGATGACTCCGCCGAGTTTTCCGCCGGAGTTTGCGACTGGTGCCGGAACGACGACTGCAGGTCCACCCGCCCCCGCCGAAGTCCTGCAGGCTGCAGTCACGGAGATAAGCCTGCTGCAGCCAGGCAAAGCAGTGATCATGATGATCAAAGCAGCGGCGGCGGAAGTCGAGGGAGAGGCTCGGCCGCCCCCTCGTCATCTAACTCCGCCAAACACGCCGGCCGGAGGTACAAGCTTCTCAAAGACGTCTTGTACTAATATTTCATCAGAAATGGAGAGATCCTAATCCCCATCTTTAATACAGTTATATATATATATTATATTATATAAAAATAAATATAAAAGTTGTTGGTTACTTTGTATGTGATATTAAGTAGAGATGAAGGTTACCATATGTAGTGGAGCGTGTTGTGTGTAATACCAATGTAAATATTAATTGTGTAATATGGTTAATTAATGTATCATTAAGTATGACTTGAGTGTGTTTGTTCCTTTAAAATTAATTGCTTATATATATATACGAGTGAGAGGCACGGGCCTCAGACCCGATGGCCACGCGGCACAGTACTCGTCCGGCGACGGCGGACTTCGCTCGCCCCCAACCGCATGTTTTTTTTAAAATTGAAAACATTAATAAAATAAATTTAAAAATTAATTAATTAAAAATATAAATTGAAAACATGAAAAAATTAAATTGAATTAATTAAAAAAAATTACATTGCTATTCGAATAGACCGTTGATTTGCCTAATGACAACTTTACTCGAATAAATCGCAGACATGTCTAATGATACCCTACCATAGTAGGTGTAGGAGCTCTATTAAAAAGTTTTTGAATTTTAATAGATTTTCATCATTACTTTAAATTTGAGAATAATGTAATTATTTAAATAGACATTATATTTTATTTTTTTTGAAATAAATTGTAATATATATCAAGTCATTAAAATTTAAAAATGAGAATATACTTGACAATTATAAATATTGCATCAAAGGCAAGTTTTCCTACACAGTAGTGAAAGATATATATAGAGAGAGAAATTATAGGGAGAGAACGAGTTCAATTCTCTCCCTAAGCATAGAAAATCACAATCATGACCACATGTCTCTTCGCACATGTATTAAAGAATGTCGGTACAATGTCTGCATGCTTTTCTCTATGCTTAGAGAGAGAACTGATTCTTACCTCTCTCTCTCTCTATATATATTGCTTCATTTTTGATAAGACAAAAATTTGAGCAATGAAATATAACCTCTCATTCTCGCCGCCACCGAGCTGTTTTTAGTTTTTTAAAAAACTGCAAATCTGTCCATTTTTCACCACATTATTCTCGTCATCCTTGTCCTCATCGTTTTCATTTTCATCGCTAAACAAGTTGTCTAAATCCTTGTACTCATCGCTTTCATTTTCATCGCTAAAACTAGTATAAAGCCCTGTTCTGGCGCGACAGTAATGGTCAGGAACTCGTTGATTATGAACCGTTATTCGTGAACGTACGTACTATCTCACCTATGAAATTTCATCCACTTTTATGTTTAGAAATAGTTTTTTTTCTTTGATGGAGATCATAACTGTTATCAACTTAAACATGCATTCCAATATTCTCTAATAGTGGTTGGATGTGAAAATAATGTGCATAGTTCCATTATTTAGGTCTATGTAAATTGTAATGCCATATGTTGCACATTTTTAAAAATATGTACTACCATGTTTTATTATTAATAATATTAATGTTATTATTAAATTTTTAAAAAAAATATGAGGGCTTGCCCTTGGCCTTGATGATGACATTAAAAAGAAACAATAACTCCAGCTTTAATTTGTACAAGACAGCTAGGTAGGAGCACATGGTCCCTATATATGACTCTTATTATGAGTTATATATTAGTCTACTTTTCAATGAGAAGATTACAAGACATAATTAGAGTAACTACTTGATAACTCTTTTTTATTTTTAATAAATCTGAATAATCCTCCTAATCTTTAGAAATAGATATATAATCCTCATAATCTGCTTCCATTCAAATATCGTTTATATATTATTTATATGAGATAATTGTGTAATTGGTTTTGTTATGCACTCCGGATTCAATTATTGGATTTAATTTTTTGATAAAAAAGACATATTAAGCTTCGTCTACTGCTTCTATAAGAGAAATTGTACATAACAAGTCATTTTCAACTCAGGAATCATTAGTGCATTGTGATACATTGCTAGAAAATGATCATAGACAATGATTTTTCATATGCTTCCAACTCTAAATGATTTGATTTTTTTAGAAAAACAAATCATAACTTTTTTGATGTTATTAATTCGATCAGATCTGAGTAATCAAATATGATCTATTTTTGTTTTTTTAATACCAACTTTTGAATGTATTACACATACTTAATATTAGTTTTGTAGTGTGATTTTTGAGTGTTGGAGATCACATATCCGTAAATATATCGATGGTGTTATCTTCAATGATCAAAAATTTAATGTCAATTTTTTTCAAATTTGCCCAACTATTGCTAAAAAAACGAATTGTAATTGGAGTTTTTTTAAATTCCTTATAATTGATGTTTTTTTCCATTTGTTGAAAGAAAATTGCTCATATTTAACCGTGTTTGAATGAAAATTAAATCTAATAATTAATACATCAATAATTAATTCTATATAAGATTTTAATTATAATTAGGTTTTAAATTTTGATATTTATCCAACTATGTTTAATTTGAACTTTCTTACATTGCTTAGTTACATTTGAGCTCAATTTTCTGAAGATTTTTTGAGATTACTTATGATTGGCCAATGGCCGTCACATAAAACTTATGTATTCTCCATTGATTTCGATCCAACTCAACCCGATCCCTTTGATGTCCTCCTCTCGCCGCATTTGCCAGCCAACTGGCGGCGGTGTAATTGTTTGAAAGCAGAATATGCGTCGCCGGATGTGGACGGGGAATACACAAATATTGATCAATGACATCAATCCCTTGTATGAATCCGGTACTTGTTCCATTAAAATTTGTAACCAAAAAGTAAATTTCCAATTAAAATTTTAAGGTAATATCCATAGAGAGAGAATAAGATATATAGAGATAAGACTAATATATATGTTGTTTTTTATTGGTTCGGATTAGGATCCAACCTGGATCTGGAGTACTAGGTTTAGGTTTTATTTTATTATCAAACCAGCATTCTGTCTAGGGGAGAGTCTTTAGCCTCTTAAAAGAGGAGCCGCCTCTCACTCTCTCTCCCCCTTATTTCTCTTTGTTGAAGGAATGCCTCGACGCTGCCTCTTTCTCTCTCTCACTCTTGCATCTCTCTTGTGCGCTTGGAGGGACCTCGCTAGCCTCTTGTTAAGATAATTTCCTCCTATGTGTGAAAGAAGGTAGCCAACTTTGACCATGTTTTTCAAACATATGTTTCATAAGAAGTGTGAAAAGGAGAAACTGTCTTTGACCTTTAAACCAACATGTGTTTTTTGACCAAAGGAAGCTTTATGGAAGCTTCATCCACATGTCATCTACCGCATGTACCTCCTTAGTTTGGCCCTATAAATAGGGATAAAGGAGGAGGGGTAAGACATACACTTCTCTACAAACTCAAGCATTGGAAGATTTCTAGAGACCTTTGTGACAATCGTCTTAGTTTGAGAGAGATTTCAGACGTCGTTGTATGACATTGACGAGAAATACGTCGCTTACACTGATTGGATTTGGAGCAGATTTGGGCAAAGATTCGAAGAGGCATCTTGGAGAAGATTTGTGTAATCTGTCTCGTTCACCGTTGTCGGTAACTTGCAGTTTTTTTGTAACTATTTATTGTATTGTGTAGTGTGAAGCTGGTGAAAATCCTATAAAGATCGAGAAAGGAAAGCCTTGTAATTGTCTATTATTTCATGCATTTTAGTAGCGGCTTTTCGGGTTGGACTCTGATCGTCCCGTTGTTTTCACCTTATTGGGTTTCCACGTTAAATCCCCGTGTCACTTTTATTATTCTTGTTTTCTGTTGTGTTTGTGTATCAGCATACCACTAAGCGGTTGTGTTGGCACTTGCTCGAACTAATATGTAGGTGCTCTGGTCAGGCTTGCGCGGTCTTTAGCCCAATAAGTGGTATCAGAGCAATTATCAGGCTGACCTGTCTGAGATTCGAAACAAGTTGATCGAAAATTTTGGGTTAGTTATTGGGTGCAGTAGGTAATGATCATGGGTATGCTCCCTATCCTCTTTGATTCCTTTCTTTTAAATAGTCGGCTCAAAGAACTGAGGTCAGCCCGATCAGTGACAGAGCACGATGGAGTCTACTTCAAGTTTAGGTTTCGAGCAAATAGTGAAACTAAACGACACAAACTACCACCAGTGACACTTACTGATGAAGGATCTTATCTATGTGAAGGGTTGACATGCTCCTATATTTGAGGAGATGCCTAAAGACACAGCTCCAAATTAGTGGAAGATTAAGCACTAGAAGCTATGTAGATTCATCATACAATTCGTAGATCTGAACGTCTATAATCATATTATAAGCATCGTTGATGCAAAAATCCTTTGGTAAACTCTCGAGACATTGTATGCCAAGAGTACTGGCATCAATAAACTATATCTACTGAAAATGCTGGGGGAGTTCAGATACAAAGAAAGATCCCTTATTCTAGATAATGTGAATGAGTTCAAGGGTATCATTGACCGCCTCACTATAATGAAGGTGACCTTCGAGGACAAGGTCAATGCACTGTGGCTATTAAAGTCCCTTCCAGACTCTTGGGAGATGATAAGAGTTTCTCTGATTGACTCGTCTTCGGGTGGCATCATTACTATGGAAATTGCCAAGAGTGACATCATGAATGAGGAAGTGAGACGGAATTTTCAAGGACATTCATGCTCTTCTTCACGAGCTGATGTCCTCTATATTGAGCCCATGGGGAGAGGTAGGAGCAAAAACAATGAAAGGAAGTATGAGAGAAGCCAAAGCAGAGGAAAGTCTAGGTCTCACTACCAGAATGTGGAGTGTCACTACTGCCACAAGATGAGTCATATTCAGAAATTTTGTTATACTCTGAAGAATGACCAGAAGAAGAAGGGAGAGTCCTTAAATGATAAGACAGATACGCATACGACTGCCAGCATCTCTACAGAGAAGGACGATGTCATCATTGTTGGAGATGACGTCACATCTGCACTCTCGTGCGATGATAGGAGGTGGATTGTGGACTCAGGTGCTTCTGTACATGTCTCCCACAACAAAGAGTTGTTTGCCACTTACACGACTCGCAACTGTGGAGTGCGTAGAATGGGTAACGGTGACACATCTAAAGTCATCGAGAGAGGAGACATGCACCTGAAGACGAGCATGGTAGGTTTGTTGATTCTGAAGGATGTGTGATATGTACCCGACATTCGCTTCAACCTAGTTTCATTTGGAAAGCTAGGTGATGAGGGACACTTAAGTGTCTTTGGTGGAGATTTTTGGAAGCTTATCAAGGGTTCGCCAGTAGTGACTAGAGGCTATAGAGAGACTGGTCTATACTATATGGAGAGGAGGCCTGAAGCTACTCAGGCCAAGACTATCAGAGATGGTGTATCCATGTCCCTATGACATAGGAGACTAAGTCACATTAGCCAGAAGGGACTGAGATGTCTCGCCAAGAAGAAGATGATATCTGATCTATATGTGGATCAGTTGGAGAGATGTGACAACTGCATGGCTAGGAAGAATAATAGAGTATCTTTTTAGAGCCACACTTCCACCAAGAGATCCCAGCCACTAGAGTTCATACATACTGATGTTTGCAAACCACTGAAGGTCCAAACGAGGGGAGGAGCATCTTACTTTGTGACAATCATCGATGATCATTCAAGAAAACTTCGGGTCTACACTATTAAGACCAAAGATGAGGTTCTCGAAACTTTTCGAAAATTCCATGCTGAGGTGGAGAGGAAATCCTGGAAGAAGCTAAAGTGCATCATGTCCGATAATAGAGGATAGTATATTTGTCCCTTTGATGAGTACTGTAGAGAGCATGAGATCAGACATAAAAATACTTCGTCCAAGACACCGCAGTTGAATAGTGTAGTTTAAAGATTGAATAAAACATTGATGGAGAGGATAAGGTGCTTGCTGTCTGAGTCAAAGCTACCTGACATGTTTTGAGGCGAGGCTTTATACACAGCTGCATACGTCATCAACCTCTCTCCCAGTTATTCATTATAAGAAGATGTTCCTGATAAGGTCTGGTATGGGAAAGACCCTTCATATAATCACCTGAGGGTCTTTGACTGTAGAGCCTTTGTGCACATGCATCCCTCAGGATGAAAGATCGAAGTTGGATTCCAAGACCAAACAATGCATTTTTCTGGGTTATGGACGTAGTAACGAGTTTGGCTATAGGTTCTTTGATCTAGTTGAGAAGAAACTTGTACGAAGTCGTGATGCTGTATTTTGTGAGGAACAGACTATTGTTGATCTTAAAAAAGACTAAGAAGGTTGACTCTAACACTGATGTGGAGTCTCCTATGATTAGAAGTGATGATACTGAGCAGGCTGCATAGCTTGAACAAATACAGGGCACTGAGCCACTTCCAGATCATGAGGATGCTATTTATGGAGAGCCTACAGAGTACATCACTGATTATGTGCCTTTTCCAGCAGGTGAGCTCGCTCCATAGAGGTCTGATAGAGTCAGACACTCATCTTTGAGATACTCCACTAATGAGTATATTCTGTTGACTGATGCGGGGGAGCCCAAGTACTTTGAAGAGGCGATGCAGAGCTTGAAGAAGAAATAATGGATGGTTGCTATGCAGGAGGAGATGCAGTCTCTGCATGTGAACCACACTTATGATTTGGTAAAATTACCTAATGACAAGAAGGCTCTGAATAATCGGTGGATTTTCAGAGTAAAATGGGGAGACCCCTCAGCACCACTCAGATACAAGACCAGATTAGTGGTGAAGGGTTTCAGTTAAAAATAAGGAGTTGATTTCGATGGGATCTTCTCTCCTATTGTGAAGATGTTGTCTATTCTGGTTGTTCTTAGCCTTGCTAAGATACTAGACCTAGAGATCGAACAGATGAATGTCAAGACTGCCTTTCTGTATGATGATCTTGAGGAGGAGCTGAATATAGAGCAACCTGAAGGATTCAGGGTCAAAGAGAAGGAAAGTTAGTATGCTGCCTGAAAAAGAGCTTATTTGGATTGAAATAGACCCCACGATAATGGTACAAAAGTTCGATGCTTTTATGGGGGAGATCGACTTCAGGAGGATCACCCTTGAATACTGCGTATTTGTGAAACAATATGCTTCAGAGGATTTCATTATCTTATTCCTTTATGTTGACGATATGTTGATAGTTTGGAGGAGCACTGCACACATTGCCAAGCTGAAGTGGCAGTTGAACTACACATTTGCGATGAAGAACTTGGGAGCTGCGAAGACCATCCTAGGGATGCATATTCTGAGAGATAGAGGCTCCGAGTTATTTTGGTTATCGCAAGAAAGATATATCAGGAAGGTGCTACAGAGATTCAGTATGGATCAAGCGAATAAGGTGAGCACACCGCTTGCAGCTCACTTTAGACTTACTGCTGACTAATGCCCAAACACACCTAAGGAGAAAGAGGAGATGCAGAAGGTCCCCTATACTTATTTTGATTGAAGACTTTGAGGATGATTGTCAGAATGACAGGTTTTCTTCACTTAGTCGAAAATGGGGAGATTTGTTAAGATAATTTCCTCCTAAGTGTGAAAGATGCTAGACAACTTTAACCATACTTTTCAAGCATGTGTTTCATGAAAAGTTTGAAAAGGAGAAGCCACCTTTGACCTTTAAACCAACATGCATTTTTGACCAAAGGATGCTTCATGGAAGCACCATCCGCTTGCCATCTACCACATCTACCTCCTTAGTTTGACCCTATAAATAAGGATGAAGGACTTGGAGTAAGGCATCCACTTCTCTCCAAACTCAAGCATTGAAAGATTTCTAGAGAGGCCTTTTGCGACAATCGTCTTAGTTTGGGAGAACTTTCAGACGTCGTTGTACGACGTTGACGAGGAATACTTCGCTTACACTGATTGGATCTGGAGCAGATTTGGCCAATGATTCAAAAGGCATCTTGGAGAGGATTTGTGTAATCCATCTCGTCTGCCGCTGTCGGTAACTTGCAATTTATCCATTACTGTTTATTGTATTGTGTAGTGTGAAGCTGGTGAAGATCCTATAAGGATTGAGGAGGGAAAGCTTTGTAATTGTCTATTGTTTCATACATTTTAGTGACGGCTTTCCGGGTTGGACTCCGATCATCCCGCGTTTTTCACCATATTGGGTTTCCACATTAAATTCCTATGTAACTTTTATTATTCTTGTTTTGTGCTGTGTTTGCGTATCGGCATATCGCTAAGCGGTCGTGCAGCTACTTACTCGAACTAATTTATAGGTACTCTGGTCGGGCTTGTGTGTTCTCTAGCCCAACACCTCTAGCCTCTTCGCTGGTCTTGGAGAGGAGCATTACCACCAGTTTTGGAGGAGATAGCTGTTGGCATTGATGGAGAGTGTTGTTGTCGTTCTTGGAGGTGCGTAGCCATCGACCCTTGCGTGAAGTGGAGCAAAGAAGAAAGTGGTGTCGTGGAGAGCAGAAGCATGGTTAGACACAACTTGGATTTCTTCCACAGTTGTGGCGTGGACTCCAATGGTGGTGCAGCTGGACATCGCACTTTGACGTCGAAGGTTCCGGTGAACCTTGTGCGTGCTCTAGACATATTTGTTATTTTTTGGTTCGGATCCTCTTTTGGGAAATGCCATGAAAAGAAATTATGGAAAATGAATTTGCCATGACTTTTCTTTTAGAGAGAGAGAGAGATCTCTATCTTTCTTTCCTAAAATTCAAAATCACTGTCATCAATGTTATATGCATATATATGTTTGTACATATATATTGCCGTCCCGGGCTCTCGTTGAAGGAAGGCCGCCGCTGCTGGTGGTTGCAGGTGGGGCGACCCTGTGCGGCGACATCAGCATTGTTGGTGCCGTTCTCACCTTGTTTCTTCCTCCCATGTGGAACCCTCGACTCATCCCTTGGTCTTGGAGGAGTGGGTGCTTGCCGGTCTTGGAGGAGATGTTGTGGTGCGGGCGTGGCGACGAATGCTTGTGGTAATGCAGTGGCCTTGATGGAGTTTCTCTTAAGCGGCACAGGCGTGGCGGCGAAGGCTTGCGGTGGTGCAGTGGCCTTGACATAGTTTCTCTTCAGCGGTGTGGGCATGGTGGCGAAGGCATGAGAGAGTGCATTGTGAAAGATATGGTACCTAAACACCTAGAGGGGGTGAATAGGTGACTAATGGCAGCAACAGTTTTTATCACAGATTTCTAACTGTTGCACAGCTATCACAAAGCATTCACAGCATACACAGCACAATCACAACACAACACAGTGGTTTATAGTGGTTCCCCAATATATGGGTACATCCACTTTCCCCCTTCGCCTATCTAGCAGTGTACTAGATTCGGCCAAACTCCTCCACTGACTCAGAACCCAAATTGGTTCCTACACCTCAGGCCCAAAGCCTTACAACTCAGCTTTATCCCAAAGCCTACACTCAGCCAATCAAGGCCTACACTCAGCCAACAAGGCCTACACTCAGCCAACAAGGCCTACACTCAAAGATCTCAATCTCCTACACTCAGACCCTCAAGCCCTACCCTCAGCCTTTATAATTATAGGCTTACAATTCACTCAGATCCAAATGATCCTACAAGTTAAAATGTATTACAAATAATAACTCTACAACTCAGAAATAAAAGAGAGGAGTTGAGAGATTCTTGATGAGTTCTTGGAAGAACTCAGCTGGATTCACTCTGACTTAGCTTTCTTCAAAGCTTCTTGAGTAGAACTGAATAAGACTGAATCCTCCTGCAGTTGTTCCTTGACCTCTGCTACTTAAGATCCAGAATTGAATCTGAATCCTTCTTCTCAGCCTAGTTCCAGAGGCTGATTTCTTGGAAGGAGCCCTCTCTCTCCAACTTCTTAGATCTGCACTTGGACTGCAAGATCTTCTTGTGTTGATACTCTGGGTATCACTTTTAATAAATTGTTCTTCAACTTGATTCACAATCTGAATTACTGAACAACCTTTTTCTTCTTCTTCTGTAAACTGTATGTGCCTATTTATAGGCTTTCTTCATGGTAACCGGCTGGTCCGGTTCATAACTGACTTCTGACATCTCTGACAGTTGCTGTAGACCGGCTGAACGGCAGCTGTCAAGTCATCCAGTCATTTCTTGAAAATCTCTAACTGTCTGTAAGTGTCGAGACTTTCTGTCTTTAAGTGTCGACACTTATAGTCCAAGTGTCGACACATGTTGTGTAAGTGTCGACACAAGTCTACAAGGTGTCGACACAATCCTTGTATGTCTCGACACAGATTCTTCTGCATGTGTCGACACTGAAATTGAGTGTCGACACAAGTACTTGTTCTTCTAGCTTTTGCTGAATTCTTCTAAGTGTCGACACATCTCCTTTATGTCGACACAACTTCTTGTGTTGAATCTGTCAAGTGTCGACACTGCTTCTTGGTGTCGACACATAGTCTTATGTCGATACTTGCTGAGTGTCGACACAGCTCCTTGTGTCGACACACCTTCTTCTTGTTGAGACTTCAGCTGAGTGTCGACACATTCCCTTAGTGTCGACACTTATACTTAGAATAATTTGTTGATATTTCTGATCTTTGCTAAGTGTCGACACAGCTCCTTGTGTCGACACTTTCTTCAAGTGTAGAGTCTTTAGCTGAGTGTCGACACATTGTGCTGGGTGTCGACACTTACTTCATGTGTTGACTCTTCTGGTTGTGTGTCGACACATTTGTGCTGAGTGTCGACACATACTTCAAGTGCTGACTCTTTCTGTTGAGTGTCGACACATTGTTTTGAGTGTCGACACTTTACTTAGTCTCTGCAGACTTTTGCTGAGTGTCGACACAACTCCAAGTGTCGACACTTTCTGGTGTAGACACAGCTTCACTGGGTGTCGACACAGCTCCTTGTGTCGACACATTCTGTCTGCACTTTTCTTCACTGAGTGTCGACACAGCTCCAAGTGTCGACACTTTCTGTCTGGTGTCGACTCTGCATCCCAGGTGTCGACACAATGACTCCAAGTGTCGACACTGCTTGTCTGGGTGTCGACACAAGCTTTCTTAAGTGTCGACACTTTCCCTCTGGGTGTCGACACATGAACTTAGAAACTTTTTGCTTCAGTCCAGTGATTTCTTAACCTGCACAAGTAAACTCAACATACATCAAATACATTATGATGTATATCATTGAGTTGGGTGAGGCTTCTTCAAATCAGGTACATTTGACCAATGTACCCAACAATCTCCCCCTATTTGGAGAAGTCATAACCCTTAGTCAATGATATACACCATTCATAATTAAAAATTACAAAATGATGTAAAGCAGATTATTTACAGCAGGGTAAACATAAACATGTAATAATTCACACATGTATACACATTCATCATTGTAGAACAAACAAGAAATAGACACATTCACAGAACAATCATGAAATATATTTATCATATATTGTTCTAACATTTTTCTTAATACATCTTCAATGGTTTACAAAAATGTTTTACATTCAAAAGATTACAACAATCTTCAAGTCAATTCTTAATCTATTTCTGGTCTGGTTCTTTGATAACTATGCCTTTGCCAGGTTGGACTTGAGCTTTGACAGGGGCTTCAGCAGTTTCAGCAACAGCAGGCTTCTTGCCTTTTAGATCTTTCTTTTTGAGTTCTTCTGCCTTGATCTTCTGCCTCTCAAAATAGTGATATGGCTTGGGGAAGTACTTGCTAGGCTCCACAGCAGTAGGAGGTAGCTTTCCCATCTTAGCCTTCCTTCTGAATTGAACTATTGCTTCCTGCCTGATCTCATGTTTTCTCCATTCAGCTTCAGAAAACCATTTGTTCCTGTCATGAGTATTGTCCTTGGTAGCTTTCCAGGCAGTTAAAATTATATTCCTAGAGGTAGGGCTCCACTGTTCAAAATCTGGCTTTTGTTCTGCTTGTTCCCTAAACCTCTTTTTAGACAGCCTTGTCTCTTCCTCCTTCTGTAAGCCTCTTGCATGGCTTCAGACATAGGTTGAACAACCTTTTCAATATGAACATGGTCCTTGCCCTCAGTTGGGCTATACATATGATGAATATCAGCTGCTGCACCATGTCAAAATCTGGTGGAGGAAATATCACTTGAGCTACTTCTGTTGCTCACCTCCAAGATATGCATTTTGAATCCCTGATTCAGCAACATTATCATCATCACAGAGTGGAGGATAGCCCAGTGTAGCTCTGATGGAATTAGATATCCATTTGGCATGGTCAGAGCTAGCTTTGACTAAAACTCTCTCCCCTTTATGACTTCTCGAGCCATATGGTCTCTGACATCATCCTTTTGAAATCTTATTTGACTGTCCAAATATCTGATTCCCTCTTTAAAGAATGGTTTGAGCTTTTGCAGTTGATCAGATATAGCTTTCTGAGAGGCTTGGATGAGCAGTCTTGACAGCAGAAATTTCTTGTTGAAAGACTTTATCAAATCAGCTTTTGTAGTAGCAGCAGATGTAGAAGGTTCATCAGCCTTGTTCTTCAACTCAGTGATTATAGCATTATGAGAATCAGTCAGATTGTCATTCATTCTTATCTGATTTTCCAGTACATATCCTTGTTTTAATGCTATATCATCAACCTGTGCCTTGATCTTCTCTTGGTGTGTTGCCAGATAGACTACTGCATTACCACCCTTGTGGAAGCATTCAGTCATTTTCTTCTTGTTAAGGTTCATTTCAAACCTTATTGACTTTATATCTTGGGCAAGATCAAACTGTAAAGCTTTGTGCCCTTCATCTACATAAGCCTCTATTGCTTTTCTTTATTCATCCATTTTGATCTGCAGTGCAATCAGTAAAGCACTATAATCAACAGTTGGAGCTTGTTGAATTATAGGCTGTGGGGCTATGGATTGCAGAGCTTTCTTGTAACTCTGACTTCTCCTTTTAAAAACATATAATTTCTTCTTCTTTGCCCTAGCACTCTCCTCATCTTCAGAGGTAGAGGTGCTGGCTATCTCAACCCTATCCTTAGGGCTTTGAGGTTTTTCAGTTTGCACATCAGGTGCCTTCTCATTTTCTGGCCTAATAGGCTCTTCCAGATCTTTTATTTGCTCCCCCTCAGCAGCAGCAGTATCTCTTCAGCAGCTTCTTGTCCATGTCAAAATCAACTTGATCTAGATTGAGAAATAGATCTTCTATGGTGAACTCTTGAGGTGTTGAGCTGGAGACATTCTTTGCTCTTCAACTACTGGAACAGCAGATGTGTCTTTGATAACAACATCTGGTTCATGGCTAGGCAGCTGAGTTTGCTGAGGAACATCAGACAAATCAGCATCTTCTATAAGATATTCTAAAGTTTTTAGGTCAGTGAGTACCTCTTGGATGATGATGGTGGCTTGCTCACTGTCCAGAGTAGATGGTTCTTCTACAACTGGAGGCTCCCCCTGGATTTGATCCCTGTGGATGGGGCTAGCCTGTGGTAGCTCCCCCTGGATCTCAGTTATATCTTGAGCAGCAGGGTCTTCTTTGCAGCCACTTCCTCTTGATCATCAGGAGTGAAAATAACTTGTTCTTCACTCCCTGAACTGCTGGAGGACTCCTGTGCCACAGGAGCTGTCTTCCTTTTCTTCCTTGGAGGAGAATCTTTCTTAGTAACTGTCTTCTCTGGAGTTGGCATTTCCTTGGACAACACCTGTCCCATCTGGAAAAGATCCTTTGATCCATTTTCCTCATGTGGTTGATCTTGTTCCTGCAGCAATATTCATTACCTCTGGTATAGTACCAGCTAGGTAGAGACTAATGATCCTGCCCAGATTGGGCTTCTTCAAGCTCTCCTTGATCTTGTCAAATACTATCATTGACCAATCAGTTTTAAGGTGAAGATAATTCTTGTCATGAGGCCAAAACATATGGGCAGACACTCTGTCATGCCCTCCAGTCTTGCTGAGTAAGACTTTTCCCACAATTTCAGACATGAACTTTCCTTGGTTATTCATGCCTTTTCTGTTGAATACAGATCCTATCTTCATCTTAGGATCAAGACCACACCAGGTTAAAGCTTCCCTGGTCTTTGAAGCAGTAACTCTTCTTCATCTTGAATTTTGGGTAGCTGGAGTACCTTCCTCAGACTCTTAGGTGAAACCTTGATCTTAGTTCCATGAACTCTGGATTTGATTCTGAATCCAGATTCATCGACTGCAGCAGCTCCATTAAGGAATTCAAGAACTTCCTTCTTCCAAATCCTTGTAGGTTCAGACAAAAGATATTCTAGTCCAGAATCGGCGACTAGGGTTACTACAGCCTGAATTTCTGCATCTGCATCGTCGAACGCGTCGCGCACAAGCTCATAGCCCTCGTTAACGTTCTCCTCAAGCTTAGGAGCCATTAGGGTTTGTAGAATTTGTCTTTAGAAAAGAGAGGTGTCGACACAGTAGTTTTGGTCTCAAAACTTTGAAAGCGTATCGACAAACAAAGACAGAACCCTATTTATACCTGTCTAATTTTGAAGATGAACATGCGGGACAGCTATCTTAAGATGTGTCGACACTGGCAATAAGTGTCGACACAGACTTATAATGTCTCGACACACATGTGTCGACACAAGTTTAGTCAACAGATTTTGTGTGTCGACACTTGGTTATGTGTCGACATAACATAACTCGACACATTGTCGAGACTTTACTTAGTAAATACTGAGTAAGAACATAAGTGTCGACACCATATTGGATGTGTCGACACCTACTAATGATGTGTCGACACTAACATTCTGAAGTGTCGACACCAACATCCTGGATGTGTCGACACCTTTTTCCTGAAGTGTCGACACCACTATTCTGTGTCGACATAGACTTGTCTATGTGTCGACACCTTTTTACTTAGCCAATTTTAGTATTCTGTAAACTTATTCTAAGTTTATCATTCTAGTTCAATTTTGAATCTATTGAACTTAGCTTCTTCTAGGGGCTTAGTAAACATATCAGCTATCTGATTATCTGTTTAACATATTCAAGTAAAATATCTTCTCTTTCTACATGCTCCCTAAGAAAATGATATTTAATTTCAATATGTTTAGTTCTACTATGAGACACAGGGTTATTAGCTATTGAAATAGCACTTGTAGAATCACAGAAAAGTGGAGTTCTACTTACCTGAAATCCATAGTCCTCTAGCTGATGTTGAATCCACAGAAGTTGAGCACAACAACTTCCTACAGCCACATATTCTGACTCAGCTATGGAGATAGCCACACTGGTTTGCTTCTTGCTACTCCATAAAATTAGTCTCCCACCTAGGAATTGACAGGTTCCAGTAGTACTTTTTCTATCCTCTTTGCATCCTGCAAAGTCTGCATCTGAATAACCTGTTAGATCAAAATCTCCATTCCTAGGGTACCAGAGGCCTAGATAGGGAGTGCCCTTTAGATATCTCAATATTCTTTTGACTGCTGTCAAATGAGACTCTTTAGGGCAGGCTTGATACCTGACACAAACACATGTAGCATACATGATGTCAGGTCTACTAGCAGTCAAGTATAATAGGGAGCCAACTATCCCTCTATACAAGGTTTCATCTACAGGTTTCCTGCATCATCCTTGCTAAGAGACATACTTGACCCCATAGGAGTCTTCATGGTACTGGATGAATCCATACCATACTTCCTTATGAGTTTTAGGGTGAACTTGGACTGACATATGGATAAACCATTTTCAGTCTGCTTAACTTGGAGACCCAAGAAAAACTTCAGCTCTCCCATACTACTCATCTCAAACTGACCTTGCATAAGTTTTGCAAACTTTTTGCAAAGGCTGCTTTCAGTAGACCCAAATATAATTTCATCTACATATATTTGGACTAGTATAGCTTTGCCTCTAGATTCCCTAAGGAATAGAGTCTTATCTATTTTCCCCCTTGAGAACTTGTTCTCAATGAGGAAACTAGATAGGGTTTCATACCAAGCCCTAGGGGCTTGCTTTAACCCATATAAAGCTTTCCTAAGTCTATAGACATGATGAGGTAGAGTTGGATCAACAAAACCTGAAGGTTGCTCCACATAGACTTCTTCTTTCAAATTACCATTTAGGAATGCTGACTTGACATCCATTTGGTATACCTTGAATCCTTGATAGGTTGCATAGGCCAAGAACATTCTTATGGCTTCCAGTCTGGCTACTGGAGCAAAGGTTTGATCAAAGTCAATACCTTCTTCTTGCCTATATCCTTTAGCAACCAGTCTAGCCTTATTCTTAATGATGACCCCTTGTTCATCCATCTTATTCCTGTAGATCCACTTAGTTCCAATTACATTGTGGTCTTTAGGTTTAGGAACTAATTCCCAGACCTTGCACCTCTTGAACTGATTAAGCTATTATTGCATTGCTTCAGTCCATTGTGGATCTTGTATTGCTTCTTCAAACTTCTTAGGTTCAACTTGTGACAGAAAAACTGGAATAGATTGCTGCATTCATGTTTCTACTCCTGGTTTGTACTCCTTGTCTTGGATCTCCAATAATCAGCTCTACTAGATGATCTCTAAGATGCATGTGGGCTGGAGGCATCCTTACTTCTGGTTGAACCACTTCAGCATCTGCATCATGCTGTACTGCTTGTATTTCTTCAGCAATTGGCACATGTATTCTCCCTCTGGACAACAGCTACTGTCTTCTACTTGCTGTCTTGCAGCAGTCACCTCTTCTATAGTAAGCTTGTCCATTGTCTTTGTCAGACCTGTGGGGCTGCATACACTACTAGACAACTCATTATTAATAAGTTTAGTCTCATCAAAAACTACATGCACTGATTCTTCTACAACTTGTGTAGTCAAGTTGTAGACTCTATAAGCCTTACTATTATTGCTGTACCCAACAAAAATTCCCTCTTGGGACTTGGCAGCAAACTTAGTTAAGTAAGACTTCCCATTGTTAAGTATGAAGCATTTGCAACCAAAGATCCTAAAATAGGATATGTTTGGTTTCCTGCCTTTCACAACTTCATAGGGGGTCTTGTTAAGCCTTTTAGTGATGGTAGCCCTATTTATAACATGACATGCAGTGTTAACTGCTTCAGCCTAGAAATACTCTGGCAGAGATGTATCACTAAGTAGGGTTCTACCAGCCTCTATCAAGGTTCTATTCTTCCTCTCAGCAATGCCATTTTGCTGAGGTGTTCTAGGTGAAGAGAATTCTTGAAATATCCCAAAGTCTTCACACAGTTTTGTCATGCTATCAGATTGAAATTCAGTACCATGGTCACTTCTAATTTTGACTACTGTACTATTTAGTTCATTCTGAATTTGCTTGACAAAGCTATAGAAGACACTAGGTGTTTCAGATTTCTATCTTAAGAAGAACACCCAGGAAAACCTTGAGTAGTCATCTACAACTACAAAGGTATAGACCTTCCTACCTAAGCTGTGAACTGGCATTGGACCAAAGAGATCCATATGCAAAAGGTATAAACACCTCACAGCATCTTTGTTTTCAATGCTTCTAAAGGTGGATTTAGTCTGCTTGCCCTTTTGACAAGCTGAGCAAATACCATCTTTAACACACTTAACTTGAGGATCATTCCTCACCAACTCTTTGCTAAAGAGTTTGCTAATAGTCTTGTAGTTAAGATGAGCAAGCCTCTTGTGCCATTTGACACAATGAGAGACTGTCTCATCAGCTACAAGACAAACTGGAGAACCATTGTTTCAACCATAATGTCTAGGCAGTAGACATTCCTCTTCCTATAACCAGTCAAAATGATCTCTTGATCACTTGACCTCTTGATATGACAACCATTTTTAACAAATGAGATGTCATACCCTACATCACTTAATTGACTTATACTTATTAGGTTGCGTTTCAACCCTTTAACATTAGCCACTTGAGTAATGGTAACTAAGTTTGTAGAAATGTTACCAAATCCTTTGATGATTCCTTTTTCAGAACCACCAAAGGTTACTTTTGGACCATCTTTTACTGGAATATAGTCCTTTAGTAATCTTCTTGTTCCAGTCATATGTCTGGAACATCCACTGTCCAAGTACCATGTAGGGGTATGGCCACTTGGACTCACCTGCAAAACAAATTAATGAACCTTAGAACCCAAAGAATTCTTGGGTCCTTGGTACTTGTTAGTCTGTAACTTGACAAAACTACCTACTGGCTTTCCACCAGGTAGCTTGCTACTCCCTTGGCACTGGCATTGTGCCAACAGTCCACTACAAAGTGGCCAACCTTGCCACAGCACCAGCATTCAAACTTGTTGTACCTTTGCTTAGGTACAGCCTTTGTTGTCTTATCTACAACAGACTTGTTGAATGTCGGGGCTTTGCCCTTGGACTTGGACTTGGACTGCTCAGTCCTTGCAGGTCTAATAAAGCCTAGTCCAGCCTTGCCTTTATGATGAACAAAATCATCAATTAAAGGTAACACTGACTTAGGTTTAGAAAACCTAGCAACTAAGTCCTTCTCCTTTTGAAGATTGATCTCCAGACTCTTAATTTGATCATTCTTAAATGATATAGTACCCATCTGAATCAATGTTATGTGTTTCAGCCTAGCTATCTCATTCAACTTTTGATCAAACTGCTTCTCAAAATCTGTTGCACAGCTTTAAGATCAGCAATTTCCTTTGCCTGACTTTTGGCTAGGGATTTGCTTTTCTTGTAAGCTTGCAACAACACCTTATATTCATCTATAAGCTGATGAATATCATCCTCAGACTCAGATACATTCTCATCACATGATGAAGAAGAATCTGAATCTGAACTAGAACAAGAAACTGAACTTGAACATGAACCTTGTACCTGACTGGGTCCTGGCTGCTCCAGGATTTTGGCACTCTCTGTCAAAGCCATTAGCCCTTGGCATTGACTATCTTCTTGTTCATAAATAGACTCCATGATCTGCATGAATTCTTCCTCTTCTTCTTCAGCAAACAACCCTATGTAGGCTTCAGCCTCAGACTCAGTTTCTGAAGAGAGATATCTGATAGAGTCTTCTCTTCTTGGCTACAAAAGACTTCTCTTTCTTTCCTTTGAAGTGAGTCTTTTTCCTGTCACCAGATTCCTTTCTCTTCTCTGGATAATCTGCAATAACATGGACCTTATCTATTGCAGCAATAGCAAACTATCTTTGATCCAGTTGCCTTGCTTGACTTTATCCTCTTCCTGTCTTTCTTTGAAGGCTTTTTCTCCTGATAAAAGACTTCCTTTCCCTTTGAAGAAGAAGGTCTTGACCTCCACTGTTTCTTCTTCAAGAATTTCTATGAAAGTGTCTAGTGAAGGCAGCAAAGTCTTCATCACTTTCACTGCTCTCACTCTTTGTGCTGACTGACTCATCAGACTCTGAATCAACTACCTCTGGAGGTGGAGTTGATGACTTATTCCTGCACTTTTGGGAACTTCTGTCTTGAAAGCAACTGATCTTTCCTTGTGTTCAGTCCTTGTTGATTTCTCCTCCTCTTTCCTCACTGTCAATTGCATCTTATATGACAATAACTTGCCAAACAGTGTAGGAGGAGGAATTTCTCCCAACTTATCCATTTCTCTTATGGCACAGATCTTTGTGTCCCAATCTTTGGTTAGGGACCTTAGGAACTTATCATTTAGTTCATAGTTACTGAACTCTCTTCCATAAGACATGAGTTCATTAACTATTCTGTAGAACTTCTTGTAGCACTCAGTTATGCTATCACCTTTACCTTGTCTAAAGCTCTCATACTCCTGATTTAGCAAGGATTTTCTATCTTGCCTAACTTCTTCAGATCCTTCCATATACACTATAAGAGTGTCCCACATCTCTTTAGCTGTCTTGCAGTGTATAAGATTCTGAAAAGTTGCATCATCAATGGCACTCACTATTATGTTCTGTGCCCTCTTGTCCATTGTGGCTAGGACAATCTCATCCTTTGTCATCTCAGAGAAATCCTTTGGAGTTCTCTGATTTGCATCTAAAACTGAAATCTTCATTGGCACATAAGGCCCTTCCTTTACTGTGATGTAGATTCTAGGGTCAGAGGCTTCCATAAATAGCCTTACCCTTTCTTTCCAGATCCCAAAGATCTCTTTCCTGCATATGAGTAATTTCATGGAACCCAATTCCTTGTGATTCTCATAAGAACCCATGTTTCTTGATTTTCTTGAAACTGTGTTTTGTCTTACACTGAATCTGCCAAACAGGATCTCCTCAGACTGTTAGTCCTTTTTGAGGAACCTGCCTCTGATACCACTTGAAAGATATGGTACCTAAACACCTAGAGGGGGGGGGGATGAATAGGTGACCTAATCCTTTTTTAACTTTAATGACAGCAAACAGTTTATTATCACAGATTTCTAACTGTTGCACAACTATCACAAAGCATTCACAGCATACACAGAACAAGCACAGCACAACACAGTGGTTTATAGTGGTTCCCCAAGATATGGGTACATCCACTTTCCCCCTTCGCCTATCTAGCAGTGTACTAGATTCGGCCAAACTCCTCCACTGTCTCAGAACCCAAATTGGTTCCTACACCTCAGGCCCAAAGCCTTACAACTCAGCTTTATCCCAAAGCCTACACTCAGCCAATCAAGGCCTACACTCAGCCAACAAGGCCTACACTCAGCCAACAAGGCCTACACTCAGAGATCTCAATCTCCTACACTCAGGCCCTCAAGCCCTACCCTCAGCCTTTATAATTATAGGCTTACAATTCACTCAGATCCAAAGGATCCTACAAGTTAAAATGTATTACAAATAATAACTCTACAACTCAGAAATAAAGAGAGAAGTTGAGAGATTCTTGATGAGTTCTTGGAAGAACTCATCTGGATTCACTCTGACTTAGCTTTCTTCAAAGCTTCTTGAGTAGAACTGAATAAGACTGAATCCTCCTGCAGTTGTTCCTTGACCTCTGCTACTTAAGATCCAGAATTGAATCTGAATCCTTCTTCTCAGCCTAGTTCCAGAGGCTGATTTCTTGGAAGGAGCCCTCTCTCTCCAACTTCTTAGATCTGCACTTGGACTGCAAGATCTTCTTGTGTTGATACTCTGGTATCACTTTAATAAATTGTTCTTCCACTTGATTCACATCTGAATTACTGAACAACCTTTTTCTTCTTCTTCTGTAAACTGTATGTGCCTATTTATAGGCCTTCTTCATGGTAACCGGCTGGTCCGGTTCATAACTGACTTCTGACATCTCTGACAGTTGCTGTAGACCGGCTGGAACGGCAGCTGTCAAGTCATCCAGTCATTTCTTGAAAATCTCTAACTGTCTGTAAGTGTCGAGACTTTCTGTCTTTAAGTGTCGACACTTATAGTCCAAGTGTCGACACATGTTGTGTAAGTGTCGACACAAGTCTACAAGGTGTCGACACAACTCCTTGTATGTCTCGACACAGATTCTCTGCATGTGTCGACACTGAAATTGAGTGTCGACACAAGTACTTGTTCTTCTAGCTTTTGCTGAATTCTTCTAAGTGTCGACACATCTCCTTTGTGTCGACACAACTTCTTGTATTTTGAATCTGTCAAGTGTCGACACATAGTCTTTTTATGTGATACTTGTTGAGTGTCGACACAGCTCCTTGTGTCGACACACCTTCTTCTTGTTGACTCTTCAGCTGAGTGTCGACACATTCCCTTAGTGTCGACACTTGTACTTAGAATAATTCTGTTGATATTTCTGATCTTTGCTAAGTGTCGACACAGCTCCTTGTGTCGACACTTTCTTCAAGTGTTAGTCTTCAGCTGAGTGTAGAGTCACTTGTGCATCGAGTGACAGTCACTGAGTGTCGACAGTAGCTCATTGTGCTGGGTGTCGACACTTACTTCATGTGTTGACTCTTCTGCTTGTGTGTCGACACTTTGTGCTGAGTGTCGACACATACTTCAAGTGCTGACTCTTTCTGTTGAGTGTCGACACATTGTTTTGAGTGTCGACACTTTACCTTAGTCTCTGCAGACTTTCGCTGAGAGTGTCGACACAGCTCCAAATGTCGACACTTACTGGTGTAGACACAGCTTCACTGGGTGTCGACACAACTCCTTGTGTCGACACATTCTGTCTGCACTTTTCTTCACTGAGTGTCGACACAGCTCCAAGTGTCGACACTTACTGTTTGGTGTCGACTCTGCATCCCAGGTGTCGACACAATGACTCCAAGTGTCGACACTGCTTGTCTGGGTGTCAACACAAGCTTTCTTAAGTGTCGACACTTTCCCTCTGGGTGTCGACACATGGACTTAGAAACTTTTTGCTTCAGTCCAGTGATTTCTTAACCTGCACAAGTAAACTCAACATACATCAAATACATTATGATGTATATCATTGAGTTGGGTGAGGCTTCTTCAAATCAGGTACATTAGACCAATGTACCCAACACAGTGCCATGATGGTGTTTCTCTCTGGTGGTGCGGCTTGGTGTCGATGGCGTGCGCAAGTGCAGATGACCTCGGCGGTGCTTCTCGGTTGTGGCAAGTGTTTTGGTCATCATCAGACGGCGAAGGTTCCAGACGAACCTTGTGCGTCCGCTATGCTAGCGGATTGCAGTCCAGATTAGTCTCTCTCCAGTGGATCGAGCAAGTTCGGCTCCTCCACGGTGCATTCCACAACAGACGTTGATAAATTTCTTCATGTATTTTAATTGCAGTTGTAGTATTTATATATGCATTTTTCTTATTCAGATTTATGCGCTTGTATACCCTATATTAAATTGATTGTGCCTAGGGGATACTTTCTGCGTTATATCCCAACAAGTGGTATCAGAGTCAGGTTTTGTAGGCGACTGATTGAACATTCGAGGAATGGTTTGACTGCGGTGAGTGTCGACTAGGTCTGCTCCCCATCTTTTCAAATCTAACATTTGAATTAATCAGGTCTCCTGGTCGTGCCGTAGGACAACCATGACAGGGAAGAATGTGAATCTGGGCAGTGATTATTTGAAGAAGTGCGACAATGCCGTGTTTGACCTATGATAGGTGGTACTGCATGAGATGGTCATGATAACCACGAATATGTTATATGGAGGTGATTATCTGTGGAAGCACAAGACGTGTTCAAATCAATTTTTGTGTTAGTTAGAGGCAGCTGGTGCAGAGACAAAGGAAGACGTGAAGACCTATTTCAGTTCTTACCTCGCTCACATATTCTTACTGGCCTTAGTTATAAAAATGTTGCCTAAAAATATTGTTAGAGAACAGTTTATAAAAACGTTGCCTAATCGTTGTTAGAGAACAGTTTATAAGTGTTTCAATAGGTTTACATCTTTAGGCAACACTTTCTGTGCAACATTCAAAAACTGTTCTCTAATCCCTTATAGGGAACATTTTTGAAATGTTGCCCTTGAGGATTCACTTTAGGCAACGATTATGATATGTTGTCTTCTTAAAAATTAATTTGCAATATTTTAAAAGTGTTGCCTAAAGAATACCTTATGATTAACCAAAATATGAACATCAGCCAAATTTTTAAGATTTTGTTAAAAATCGTCGTTGTTAGTTTTCTATATAGCGACACTTTTCTATATAACGACCTTGTTAGATTTTTAAATTTTGTTAAAAATCACGACTCCACATTTATTGCGAGGTTTTTAAAAGGGTTGTTGTTAGTTTTCTATATACCTACTCGGGATTTTAATTAACTTATATCGGGATTTAAATTTGTTGGAGTTGTGGAACACTTCCAGTTCTCTTATTTCTCACACCGAGTTTGCCCACGTGAGCTTAGAGGAATCGAAGTGTGAATCCCTCCGACATATCCGGTGCCGACGACAACGGGGGTCCGGGGGCGGCAGCCCCCGACGGAGGTCCCACTGTCCGGACAGTTGGCAGGGGTCCAGGGGACAGCGTCGCCGGTGGAGGCTCGGGGGCAACACCCCCGAAACAAAATCAGTTTTGGGTTTCCCGGGTGTGCGGATATCTGCCCCTTTTCCATTCGAATCGATATTTAATTACCTTAGCCGCAATCTTTTTCACGGGTTCATCACTTCAGCCGCACTCGATCTAGAACATTTTCTCCCCGATACCTAGCGCCAAGCTTCTATTCCCCGGCCCGACGACAGGCTTCTTCCCCGGGGCTCGGGGGCAATCCCGCCAGAATGCCCTTCGAGACTGCCTCTCTTGCCGATGGCAATCCCGCCGAGTCCAACGTTTGTGATGGACTACTCTGCGATCAAGCCCTTGGCGATCTACTTTCTTGCCGATGACAATGGTGCCAAATGTCGATGTTACATAACGCCCAAGCCTCTCCACCCCGACGACGATAAAAGGCTACAGTAGCTGCTTACCATCCTCAAATCCCACAGATGCAGGTATCGGCCCTGTTGATGCGCGGAAACGTCGCGGGGCACCAGCCAGCTAACACGGAGGGGGTGTTCGGTCTCACAAGCTAGGAGAGGAGGAGAGGAGGGAAGGAAGGAAGCCTCTGAGTGCTCGAGAGTGGAGCAAACGGCTTGTCAAAGAGGGTTGTGGGGATAGATAGGAGAAGCTTGATCAACAGAGCGGGTTGATCAAGAGAGGAGAAGGAGGTTGATCAGGAGCTGTCGAGCAGACGGCTAAGGGACGGTTGTGCTTGCAGGTTGGCTGCCGAGAAGAGTTGAGCTGAGAATAAGAAGAGGGGGCCGCTAGCAGCGGCAACAACACACTTCGCCCGCCGCGGCCTAAATGCCACTCCTGCGACGGGCTTTCCTTTGATTAATAGCTAGAGATTACAAGCTTACAAGTACATCTTTACAACAAATCAATAAAAGGGGTACAAGGAGAAGCTGGCGGCTAAAGGAGAAGAAATTGCCAGAAAGCAGAGAGGAGAAGCTGCCAGAGACTAAGTAAAATAGTCTGCCAGCTGCTGGAGGACTGAGAAACTGAGTCTGTAGAGCTTGCTGGAGGAGGTGATGACGGACTGCGCGGACTGGAAAAACGGAGTCCGCAGGGGCTGCTGGCAAGACTTCCAGGATCCTCCAACCGTCCAGAATGAGAGGCACCACGGGCTATTTATAGGCCCAGGGGAATTCTTCTAGAAGCGGGGCCCAGTGACATCAGCATGACGACCTGCGCGGACTCCGCGGACTGAGATTTTGCGTCCGCCACTGTCGAGCGATGAAGCGAGCGGGACCCACCTGCAGAGAACTGGAGGTCGCCCCCTAGCAAGCGACCGGGGCGGACTCCGGGAGTAGTACGCCCGGCAGGCCGGAGGCCGCCCCCTAGCGGGCGGCCTGGGCGGACTCCTGGGGGGAGTCCGCCCGGCAGGGCGCCGGGGCCGCCCCTAGTGGGCGGCCTGGGCGGACTCCAGGGGGAGTCCGCCGGCGGCGGGCCTGGCCGCCCCCTTGCGGGCGGCCTAGGCGGACTCCAGGGGGAGTCCGCCCGGCAGGGTGCCGGGGCCGCCCCCTAGCGGGCGGCCTGGGCGGACTCCAGGGGGAGTCCGCCCGGCGGGCCTGGCCGCCCCCCTTGCGGGCGGCCTGGGCGGACTCCAGGGGGAGTCCGCCCGGCTGGGATGCCGGGGCCGCCCCCTAGCGGGCGGCCTGGGCAGACTCCAGGGGGAGTCCGCCCGGCAGGCCTGGCCGCCCCCTTGCGGGCGGCCTGGGCGGACTCCAAGGGGAGTCCGCCCGGCTGGCGGGCAGAGGCCGCCCCCTAGCGGGCGGCCTGGGCGGACTCCAGGGGGAGTCCGCCCGGCTGGCCTGGCCACCCCCTTGCGGGCGGCCTGGGCGGACTCCAGGGGGAGTCCGCCCGGCTGGGCGGGCAGAGGCCGCCCTGGGTGGGCGGCCTCGGCGGACGGCGGCAGGAGGCCGCCGCCCCTCGGGCAGCATGGAGGTCGCCCCTGGGGCGGCCTCGGCGGACGGCGGCTGGAGACCACCACCCCTTGGGCGAAATGGGAGGCCGCTCCTGGCAATGCTGTTGGCGGACTCCTGCAAGGAAAAGTACTGCACGATTAGCGAACCCAACCGCATGTCCCGCGAGGGGAGCTATGGGAATAGCCCGCCGTCCCGTAGGGCATGCGATTGCTAGGAGACCTAGGCGGATAGGGAAAACTGTCCGCCTAAGTTGGGGCTCATCGCGATCAAAAAGGGGAGAATCTAGGGTCGCGATTAGCCAGCTGTCCACCTTGAGAAGGATCACCGATTTCTGGGTTAACATAATCCCCACACTTTTTCAAGTTCCGAAAAGAACTTCGAAAAAGTTGGAGGCCCACGAAAATCGTGATCCACCCCAACGGAAGAAGAGGAGCAAGGAGAGACAGAACCTGAAGACTCTCCTTACAAGCTTGGTGCTTCCTGTCTATTTTCCTGCAAGAGGAAAGTTAGGGTAAGCATGTATGGGTGGCACATCGAGTGTGTACCTGAATTTGCTTTTGCAAAACGAAGAAGGCATGTCTTCTGTAAATGTTCTGCAAAACAAAAGTGAGGAAAATAGAAGAACATAACAACTCGCAAGTACCTGAAAGGGACCTGCAAGTGTCCGCTAGTTTCTGCAAAGGAAGAGTTAGGAGTATGCACAATATATGAGAGTAACTTGCAAGTACCTGGATGAGGCTTGCAGGTGTTTGCTAATCTCTGCAAGAAGAGGTGTTAGAAGCAAATAAGACATGAAAAATAACTTGCAAGTACCTGTGATGAGAAGGCTTGCAAGTGTTAACTGTTGACGAGATAAGGCCGATATGACCAATTAGCAAGGAGAATGCCTGATGAATACTATTATGAAGTCCAGATCAATAAACTGTGTTAACTGCTGACAGATATGACTGGATTGCTATAGCATGACTGGTAGCGCTTGAGCAAACAATATATAGAAGACGAGAGCAATAGAGCTTATAGGTAGGTAGAGTGCGAGTCATCATCCGATAGAGCTTTGAATAAGCAATTCATATAGGATGAGCATGAGCAAAGTGATTGCTGAAAATCCTTTTGGGATAACCCATGAAGGTGATGAGATGGGGTCGATATGACCAAGTAGCAAGAGAAATGCCTGATGATCATTATCACAAAGTCCAGATTAATGAATCGAGCGCTAGCTGCTGACATGACTGGATGGACATGATCAAAATGAATGCCAGAATCCTTTTGATAGGTGGGATTAACCTGTTCACCTGTGAAAGAAGGCAAGAGAGAAAGGAGGTCTACACCCGGAATGATTAAAGTGGGTTGAATGCTGCCACAGGTGTTCCCCGTGGGCCTTATGCATCACTTGCCCGAAAAATCATCCCGAGTATAGTCCTACTCAAAGCGGGCTGGCCGCGCATCCTCAAGGAGGGGGGAAAGGAAAAAGAGGTCCATGTTCGGAATGACTAAAGAAGGTTGAATGCTGCCACAGGTGTTCCCCGTGGGCCTTATGCATCACTGGCCTGAGAAAGTCATTCCGAGTATGGTCCTGCTCAAAGCGGGCTGGCCGCGCATCCTCAAGGAGGGCACAAAAGAGAAAAGCAAGGGAAGGTCCTGAGAAGGACCGCTGGAAGCAAGGAAGATCCTGAGAAGGATCGCTAGAAACACTGAAGATCCTGAGAAGGATCGCTAGAAACACTGAAGATCCTGAGAAGGATCGCTAGAAACTCTGCTCTCTTGCCCTGGGCACAAGCATCACTGATCAACGAGACAGGTTGCGCCAAGAGGCCTATATTGTCTGTGTATTGATCAGTGGAGTTGTGAGAACCCGAGAGGCACGGATCGAGGGTACCAGAGAGTGCTTCGGCCACCACATTTGAAGGCTGATCTAAGAGACAAGGCTACGCTTGATCGCCATTGCTTGTCCAGCGAAGATCATCCTAACCGTAGTGTTTCCTATAAGACGCACAGCAGAGCTAACACATGGGGCTCCCCTAGCACACACTCTGTGTCAGATGCTGGCTAGGATCCTAAGCCTGAAGTCCATAGTCGTAGATGAACTGCCCACTACACACATGGGTATACTCCCGCCATATGTGGTCGAAGCGGTAGTGCGAGAACAAACTACGGAGGAACGTTTCAGACTCGGCGAAATCTCATTGGCGTACTGATCCCAGAGAGAGAGAGAAGAGAGAGAGGAAGGGGCAACAAAAAGGGAACTGTGTCAGTACGGGATCCCTGAATAAAAGCTTTGCAGAAAAGTAAGAAAAGAACACTGAGAAGTGTTGTAATGAAAATGTTTGAAAAAGGGAGAGAGTAAGGGTTGAGATAACCCCTGAGGTTGCAAGGAGCTCCGGAGGACTGTGAAGTCCATCGCTTTGGAGGACTGTGAAGTCTTGCTAGTTTAGAATAGCCTTCCCAGCACACCCTCATCGTCGGCGTCGAAGCATTCGACGGTTGGGTTAACAACGAGGAGGGAGGCTTTCGACGTGGTTCACTCCTCTTGAGGAGCAAGGAACATCTGAAATCTCTTTGCCCTTTGAAGTTGACGTGTCAGGGCGATCTTCTTAGGAAGCAGTCATGCATCTTGCCCTGCCGGAGCATCCTTTGCACAAGCTGGCGGGAATGCTCGGCAGTTTTTCTGTTCTATGGCCTGACTCTTTGTGGAATTCACAATAAGGCTCTGAGTTTCTAGACCTCTGATCGGTCGATCGGTAGGCTTCTTGTAGTTGGCCCTGTTCTTTCAATATTTGGCTACTTCTTGCACGACGTCGTCGAGATCAGAGTCATGCAAGTCATCGTCTTGCTGCTGTTGGACAGCTGCTGTTTGAGAATGAGCTAGCGGTAGCAATGGATCTTGAGCATCACGGCTCGGGAAGGAGTATCGCTGGCGATGAGAGACTTCTCTCCTTCCTTGAGTGAGCTGGAAAATGATTGCAAGGAGACTTGGAGGTTGCTTGAGAAACAGATCTCTCTCTGATACGAGCTTGGAGACGAAGCCTGGATTGCTCTTCTCGCCTCGAATGTATGAGTTGGCTAGAGCGATCGGCTCTTGGTATGTCCTTGGAGCACGGACATTAGCTTCGAATTTGAGAGGACCTTCGCGAAGACCGTGGATAAGAGCCACTCGGTACATTTCTTGATCAACGATTTCGATGTCCAGAATCTCTCTCTGGAATCGATCAACAAATTGAGACCAAGTTTCATCACTGCGCTGTCTGATCTCAAAGAGGGCTTCAGGACCGCCCTTTCTCTTGGAGGAGGTATAGAGAATCTGAGAAGGAACTCTCTACGAAGATCAAGGAAGGAAGTGATGAGTTAGGACGGAGGCCATAGAACCAATCCCTCACTTGCCCATCAAAGGTTGTCACAAGGAGATTGCACTTGGTTGCATCTGACAGAGTTTTGAGAGCAACGACTGACTCAAAAGCTTGGAGTGCTTGACCGGACCAGTCTCTCCAGTATAGATTGGCAATCGAGGCTCTCTGAAGTTTGCTGGAGTAGGTTCAAGGCGAACACTCTCAATAAAGGCGATGGCTCTTCCTGCTCTCCCACAGCATAGGGATAAAGGGAGCATAGGCTGCAACTGCAAAGAAGCATGGGGTAGAAGGAAAGGTTGCTGCAGGTGCAGAGGCAGGAGCTGGGGGGCAAGGATGACTTCCTTGAAAGTTAAGAAATCTAGCTGACTTCCCCGGGCTGCTTGCCGGAAGAAGTTTTGGCGAGCGGTCAAACTCTTCATCTTGAGTTCGCAAAGGAGCAGCAGGACCTTGCGGGAAGGTTGGGGTATAAGGCGGATAGAACGACGGACAGCTTGAGAATAATCTTACTTATACTCTGATGTTGTGTGTTAGATTGATTGGAGCAGCTGGAGCAGCTGGAGCAGTTGCTGGATGAGAGTCTAACCGCTGCGTGATTGCAGCAAGGACTTGGTTGATTGCTTGGAACTGTTGAGAATTCTCACGGCGCGACTGCTCAAAGGCTTCCCAAAGAGGATCTTCACTGGACTTGGGGCAAAGTTCTCGGCTGATTGATCTGACATGGCTAACTGTCGCTGATCACCGTCTGACCGGATCTGAAGGCCGCGTGTTACTGTTGATGCGCGGAAACGTCGCGGGGCACAGCATAGCTAACACGGACGTGGGTGTTCGGTCTCACAAGCTAGGAGAGGAGGAGAGGAGGGAAGGAAGGAAGCCTCTGAGTGCTCGAGAGTGGAGCAAACGGCTTGTCAAAGAGGGTTGCGGGGATAGATAGGGAAGCTTGATCAACAGAGCGGGTTGATCAAGAGAGGAGAATGAGGTTGATCGAGGAGCTGTCGAGCAGACGGCTAAGGGACGGTTGTGCTTGCAGGTTGGCTGCCGAGAAGAGCTGAGCTGAGAAGAAGAAGAGTGGGGCCGCTAGCAGCGGCAACAAAACACTTCGCCCGCCGCGGCCTAAATGCCACTCCTGCGACGGGCTTTCCTTTGATTAATAGCTAGAGATTACAAGCTTACAAGTACACCTTTACAACAATCAATAAAAGGGGTACAAGGAGAAGCTGGCGGCTAAAGGAGAAGAAATTGCCAGAAAGCAGAGAGGAGAAGCTGCCAGAGACTAAGTAAAATAGTCTGCCAGCTGCCGGAGGACTGAGAAACTGAGTCTGCAGAGCTTGCTGGAGGAGGTGATGACGGACTGCGTGGACTGGAAAACGGAGTCCGCAGGGCTGCTGGCAAGACTTCCAGGATCCTCCAACCGTCAAGAATGAGAGGCACCATGGGCTATTTATAGGCCCAGGGGAGTTCTTCTAGAACGGGGCCCAGTGACATCAGCATGACGACCTGCGCGGACTCCGCGGACTGAGATTTGCGTCTGCCACTGTCGAGCGATGAAGCGAGCGGGACCCACCTGCAGAGAACTGGAGGTCGCCCCCTAGGGCGACCTGGGCGGACTCCGGGAGGAGTCCGCCGGCAGGCCCGAGGCCGCCCCCTAGCGGGCGGCCTGGGCGGACTCCAGGGGGAGTCCGCCCGGCAGGGCGCCGGGGCCGCCCCCTAGCGGGCGGCCTGGGCGGACTCCAGGGGGAGTCCGCCCGGCGGGCCTGGCCGCCCCCTTGCGGGCGGCCTGGGCGGACTCCAGGGGGATCCGCCCGGCAGGGTGCCGGGGCCCCCCCTAGCGGGCGGCTGGGCGGACTCCAGGGGGAGTCCGCCCGGTGGGCCTGGCCGCCCCCTTGCGGGCGGCCTGGGCGGACTCCAGGGGGAGTCCGCCGGCTGGGATGCTGGGGCCGCCCCCTAGCGGGCGGCCTGGGTGGACTCCAGGGGGAGTCCGCCCGGCAGGCCTGGCCTCCCCCTTGCGGGCGGCCTGGGCGGACTCCAGGGGAGTCCGCCCGGCAGGCCTGGCCGCCCCCTTGCGGGCGGCCTGGGCGGACTCCAGGGCGAGTCCGCCCGGCTGGCGGGCAAGGCCGCCCCCTAGCGGGCGGCCTGGGCGGACTCCAGGGGGAGTCCGCCCGGCTGGCCTGGCCGCCCCCTTACGGGCGGCCTGGGCGGACTCCCGGGGGAGTCGCCCGGCTGGCGGGAAGAGGCCGCCCTGGTTGGGCGGCCTCGGCGGACGGCGGCAGGAGGCCGCCGCCCCTCGGGCAGCATGGAGGTCGCCCCTGGTGGGCGGCCTCGGCGGACGGCGGCTGGAGACCACCGCCCTTGGGCGAAATGGGAGGCCGCTCCTGGAAATGCTGTTGGCGGACTCCTGCAAGGAAAAGTACTGCACGATTAGCGAA